>VZTE01004972.1:267306-465545 GCA_013397775.1 Eulacestoma nigropectus | reverse complement strand
GGGGGCGCGGAGGGGCGGGGCGAGGGGCAGCGCGTGGGGAGCGCGGGGTGACCCCCGTTTGGGAAGGCCGGGGAGCAGCCGGGGGACGGGCGGGTTCAACGCTGCCTTCCCCTCCCTCAGACGGAACTCTGAAGCCGCCAGCTTTCACCGAGGGAGCGGGAGGGGGAAAGTTAATTAAAAACTTCTCCGGCTGATCTGTGCAGAGCGGTGCGGTGGAGCCCGTTCCGTGGGTCTGCGGCCCACGGTGTTCCCGGTGGGCTGCGCACAGCCGTGGCTGGCACCCGGGCACTGCTGGAGAGAAGGCGGTGCGGGGCCCTCGCCCCCCCCGGCGGTGCGGAGCCCGCAGCCGCCCGAGGGGGCTGGCGGGGGTGGGCGCTCCCCAAAGCAAAGCGGCCCCGGTCTCAACACGAACGAGACGGCAAAAGGAAGGCGATAGGCGTTAAAGGGACACTGACGTAGCCAGGCACACGTATAAATCCCTTTCCTTATGTCGTTACCGGCACTTTCGGTATCTATTTAAGCTGCTGGAGTCTGCAGCCCTTGATCCTGTTGCTCGCACCTAACTCTCTTTAAGCAACGTGGATTGAGCTCCTGGTTGTCTAATGGTCTCAGTGTTTAAACCCTCTATGGAAACATCAAAGGATGGGTAACACGGCATTTAACTCAATGTTGTATTTTTTCTATAGGTGCAAATTGGAAGGTGAGAACAATTTTACCAGAGTGACTTCTAGGCAATCACAAACTCTTCCCCACTTGGTGAAACAAGTGGGTTTGGAGCCTCAAAATTTGTTTTACATAAAGCTGTGTTTCTGGCAGTGTATCTCTTGATTCTATAAACAAGGAATTACATGAGGAAATGGAAATGACATTTTTCCCATAGTGTTTTGAAGCACATTTGGTTTTCCTGTGTTAGCAGAACAAGTTTATCTGTATTCCAATCTGGTCAAAATCATCTTTCTCCATCTAAAAAAATAAAAACGTAACTCACATGAAATAACTCCAGACTAACCATAGGCTAGAACTTTGCTACAGTCAAGAGTGTTAAAACTACTTATCACCTTCTAAATTTCAACTGCAATTCAAACCCTGTGTGCTCTTCGACACCATGATTTTTCAATATTTTAAATGTTAATTTTTCAATTCCTTTTAAATATTAACCAAGTCTGAAAATAAATATTTCCAAATTGCACTGTTGAAGTTTTCAGAAGAAAAAGATTAGATGCTCGTACAGACAGGGAAAACCACAGAAGAGTCAGCCTCTCCCACTCTCTCCATCAGAATGAATTTGTATTTCTCTTCTAAGTTAAGAAAAATCACAAAGGATGAAGCAGGAGTGTGAAAAAAAATTAAGTATGTTGTAAAATATATATTTAAAAAATTATATAATGATATCGTAAAATTAATTGTAAAGGGAATGAGAAGAAAAGGGTGGCAAAGATGGCAAAGAGGCCATCTGCTGCCTTAGAACTGTTTGTCTCTTGTCTTCTGTTCTTCCCTGCCACCTATTCAAGCATTTCTGTATCACTTATCGCAAAGATCTAAATACGTTTAGGCTCCGCTGGCAGCACTGCATGATTTCTGTCATTTACTTCTTCCCACTTCATGTTCCAAAGACATAGGAAATAAGATTGCTTGGCTTTTAAATAACCTTGTCAAAGGTGTTTGAAGTCGTATATTAGCAGATCTGAATCTGGAATGAAAGAATTTATGGCCAATGCACTCTTTTAAGTTGTATATCTGTTTATCTGATCCTCACTTACAAGTGCCTCTAATTAAGCTATAAACTCCTAGTTTCTACTTAACTATACGGGTAGCCTGGGAAGTTTGCTACAGTAATGTAATTTACTCATTCTACAGCCATGTCCGCAATGCAAATCCAGCATGGCTGGTTTAAAAGTGTTATAACCTGCTCTGTTTTTCACAACATGGATGGAAAGAAGGCATGTCCAAGTTACCAACTGTAATCCTGAAACAGGACTTTGTTTGTGTCCCAGAGAAAACACACCTACTGCAAACAGCAGGAAAGATAAAAAATTACAACCCGCAAACGCAATTAGTGAGGAAGGGACAATAATATTTACATCAATTTTTTTTTCACTTTCTGTGGGAACTGCTTGGCTGTCCTGTGTTTTTGTTGCATTCCATCTTCAGGTACTGTTCACAGGTTTTAATTGCATGCACTTTTCATTCACTTGAAGTGTGGATAATTTGAGGATGGGGTCTTGTCTGCCCCTGGAGTAAGTTGTGAGAGGGTATAAGGAAAGCTTACACATAAAAAAGGCCCAGAATTAAAGTATCTATTTGTATCTCTTAAACTTCTGTTAAATATTTCAAAAATATCTGTGCAAGAAAAAAATATAAACTGCTGATGAGCAAGTATAAAAGGGGCTTGAGTCCCGCCTTTCATACTGTAACATATTAAAAACTCCAAATTCCATGAGACTGTTGCACATTCTATGAAAAACATTTTCTAAAATATGTTCTATATTTAGAATTTTTCTGTAGAAAGTATTGCTGACAGTTATCATTAATTTCACGTGAGGAATGCAATTTTTGGCCCACTGTGCAGGAGGTTAAAATTTACAAATGTGAAGTATAAGAAGTTTTTCTGTGATTTTGAAGTAGGAGGAAAGTCTCTGTACAGTTTCATACAGGTACCCTGGAAGGAAATGCCTAGAGCAATCCATCAGACCTTCTTTTTCAATCCTACCTCTTCCAGTGAATACTTTAAATATTTCTTATTATCTTTAAAGTATCCCGTGTTTACATATGGAAACCGTACATACAGAGTTGCAGCTGCAACTGCAGCTAAGCAAAAAGAGTAGCTCCTTCTGTAACAAACATGTAATCTAGCACTGATGTAGCTTTGAGGCTGGCCTGGAAGAGATGGCTGGATCAGACGGCCCTTGCGGGAGCCTTCTAACCCTGATCCTGTGATCCAGAGCTGTTGGATTCAGCCAGTTCAGACGATCCAGGTCTGACTATGCTGTCTAATTATAAAGTGCTGTAAGTATGGGGAATAGAAAAAGGCCGTGCCTGGAGATGGAGAGTTTTGGGTGAAACATAGCAGTCTTTACACTGACTTTAGGCCACCCCACAGATGTCTGTGATGGGTTTACTGCGTATTAAAGCAAAATTTTTGTTTGGGGGCAAGATTTGAATTTTGTGCAAGGTCCGATTGTACTGTTTTGTTTTGGTTTAGCTTTTTTCTAAGGTGTGAAGCATAGACCAGCCTCCTTTGGGGATTTTGGGAGAGAAACAGTGCTTTAATTTCTGCCAGCTTTCTATAATGCTGTACATTGGAGTTTTACTTTCTCTTTTTATTACCTAGTCTTTCTTCAGGAGGGGACCCCATAATGGATACAATGGCCATTCTTTTCCTATATGTGCCTCTAAGCAGCAGTAGGAATACCTCAGTTTCCCTGTTTGCATGCAGAGAATAAAACTGCCTTACACCACATGGGTCATATAAGGCTTAGTTAGTCTTTATGCAGCACTTGAGTTTTTCAGACAAAGTATGGAAGCATATCAATTATTAATATTAACAAGAGCAGCTTGTTAAAACTCTTTGTTAGGTGTTTTGGTGTTTCTGGGACACTTTCCCTGGAATCAAGTAATGTGGACTGGCCAAAGCAATTAGGCATAAGCTTTCAAATACTAGTTCTTATAAATCCAACTCTTTTCTTTGGCTTGTACCCAGAAATATGTTCTTTATCAGTTGAATAGAATTGGATTAAGAAAAACTCCAGTCTTCATAATGAGTTTTCAAACTGTCATTAAGAGGGTTGTTTTCCCCTTAACCTTGGCAGGTGTACCACTTTCGTCTTCTGTATCTGCATGAACCTAAACATCTACACCAAACCTTCTCTAAGTACTGTATGGTTTTGCAGGGTAGTTGGAAATCTGGTCACTGGTCAGTCAAAGTAGGGGTAAACTGAGGAGTACTATGAGTCCCACCACAGTGTCCAGGTGTGATTTCTTTTCCCATGTAAACCTGGATGTAGCATGCAGGCTGTAGCCACAGGGTCAGGACAAAGCTGGAGTGCGTGCTTGCATTTTGGAGAAGGAATGACTTCTCAGGCTTTCCAGTTCAAGTATTATTCCAGTTTACTGTATCTCCTTTTTTGATTTATTTTTGCAATAGTCCTTCATTTTTGTACAAGATCCTTCCTGCTGATTTTTGTCTGTTTTTTTTGTTTTGGCCTTATCCTATGGCTCCATAACTTTTTCAGCTGTATGGTCCTGCCTAATCTCTGTTTAAAAGTCAGCTGAATGCTTACATGGCCAGCTAAAAAGGCATTTCTTACAGATTTCTTTCACGGGCGCCTTCCCTTGATTTTTAACTCTTTATGTACTTCTGGGGCTAAATTGTTATCCTTAAATGAAGGCTTCACACCCTGCCGTTGATCACAGACTATTCCATTTGAACAGGCCTAGTTATTTCCTGTGGGCTGGGATAAAATGGGCAATTTGACTGAGATGAAAAAAGCAACATTTAGTTTACGATACATATAAGTAATGCCAGTCCTGTTTCCAAGATCTGCTGCAGTGCCTTTTGCTCCCTTCTGCTAGAGCTGGAGTCAGTCCTGTGAGCTGCAGTGATTTGGAGCAGCTCTTGGAAAACACCCCAACATTTCTGTAACTATTCCAGCCATGGGTGATTGTACTCTGCCTTCTGAGTGGTCTCGGATGAATCTGGTTGCATTCAAGATACAATGGCAGAATTCCCTGCATTTCTCTAGTTCCAAAAGAATACTCAGAAACCCAGTGGTTCTTTGTATACCTATTTCCTAGTCCCACCAGTCTCCTATCTGTATGAGACTACAATGATTTTTCACAGCGTTTTCCCCAAGAGTCTGTGGCCGTTTCATTATGTGGAGGTCTTTCTGTTTGAACAGGAGACACCAAGGTTGAACAACCTTCTGTCATCCCGTCTTTGAGAGATGGAATATCTTCAAGAGCACGTGTCTGATCCCCCATCCAGTAAGACACTTGATTGTTAAGATTGATACAATTTTGTAAGTGCTACACAGAAAAAAACCAAAACCCCTTCATAGAAGGCAATAAATATTATTTTGGATAAATAACCCTAATTATTTTAGGTATCTTTTGTGCTTAGTAAATTCAATTTGCTTAAAAATGGCACTTTGGGAAGCCAGGGTGTTAGAAGTTAAGGATAATATGCTACACTATTTGTCCTTTTCCTTCTCTATAATGGTAAAAGTGTAAATCACAACCCTAACTTGATTAGCTTTTGTTTCACTGTGTTACGGTTTTAACATTATTTTAACATATTTCATTATTTAACTATGCAGAGATCTTAATCTTTTACTTAAATGTAAATTGCAGAGTACAATCGCTAAACAAATTGATTGAATACCATTGATTTTTCATCAAATAATTGTGGCAAATCTTGTAATCAATTATTCATCATTCTTAGAAAAGAATAGATGACATGAAGAATAAGTTGTAATTAAGATAAAACACTACTGGATTCTGTATTGATAATTTCTTTTGAAATTACAATTCTTGCAATTAAATCAAATTGAAATTAAAATGTGAGTAGCCTGATTGAGGCACTGAGTAATGATTGTACAAAAGTGTAATCTGAAAGAGCTTTTTCATGTATGGGGACAGAGATGACATTTGATGCCTGAAATATTTTCTGTTTTCCCCATGCATTACTTCTGTCTAATGCAAGCATGCTGTTATTATTATAGATTTTAGTTTCCTCCATTATTATGTGACCAATGCAACAGTTACAAAACATAAAGCACATTCTTAAAAACAAATCAAACATTTAATTCCGGTGCTAAATTTATCTTTAGCCTAATTTGTGTTTTTCATGCTAGGTGCCAAAAATGAACATGGATTTGCATTGCTGTAAGGATTTAGTTTTATAAGTATTATAGATTTTTAAATTTACTAACTGATTTGTTATTTCCATGAATAAAGGACCTGACTTGCTGGACATTTAAATCAATGGAAAGTACCCTTCTGTCTTCAGTCATGTTGCATACCTAGAAAAAGATTCTCTAAGAAACAATGAAAACCTCAGCATTAGTCTTAAGCATAACCACTGTTAATGAAATAACTTGTCAGTCAGCTGGACTCAGGTAGAAGTGAAGTCTGATCTTGACAGCAGTCCCCAGCATATTTCAATACTTCCTTCAAGTATTCAGCATTTTTTGACTGTCATGCTAAAAGTGAAAGGAATGAAATTGTCTTCCACCCAAAGAAGTAAACTGGAAGGTCACTAATGTACCAGATTATGTTCCTTTTTCAAATTAAAAGAGAAATACTTCAGAAGGATTGATGAAGTTAGGGGATTTTTTAACCCCAGAGATGAACTGTTCTCTGGAAGTAATCATTATTCAAGCTATGTAACTGAGTGCAGCTATTAGTTGCAAATAATAACCTCACATGACATTATTTTGATGCTGATAGGATGAGTGCGGTAATACACAGAGCACAAATATTTAGGTAGATTTGAAATTCATGTACTGGGAATACACTTTCAGTTATTATTAGGACAATGATTTAGATATGAGCTGTCTCACAGTTTTTAAGGTCTTTTTGCCTCAACAACATGCATTATAATAACCAGTTCAGAACCATAAATGCAGAGTTTGCAGGTAACATACATGCACATGGACAAATGTATTCCATTGCCTAAATGGCCATTGGTTTGGAAAATGAAAAGGATAAACAGAATTCAATCAAATTTAAATAGCATTTTAGCTAGACCTGTGCAGTGAGGCAGAAATGGTAATGTCATCAGAACTATTTCTTTTCTCTCTCCGCTCTGTTAGACAAAATGCATTTAATTGTGTCTTTAAGTATCAACAAATTAATTATTTTCAAAAATTGTTGAAAGTTACTTTGAAAAATAAGTGTGAAAAAACCAGACCTCAAACAAAATAAAAAGTCTTCCGATTTATATTATTGAAAGCATACAAAAAAAAATCTTTCTGTGTTTTAAGTGCATATCTTGTTTTCAGTGTTTAGTGTTCTTTATTAAAATTATTTGTATTCCCATGTATCAGGCAGTATTACATTATTTCTATTTACTTACTGGCTGAAGACACTATGCTGCTAGTGTGTATATTGACAAATTTAGTATTCTGCTTCCTTTAGCAATTTGAAATTACTTTGAAATGCATTTTTGGAAAACATTTGGGTTCTAAAACTTGGTAACATGGGAGTTCACAGAAACATAAAAGCTGCAAGTAAATTAATCAAAGGATGCACTTTGGAGATGGTTGAGAGCCAGAAATCCAACAGAAGGGAAAGAGAATAATGAGTGGGCAGCATTTCTGAAAATCAGAAATGTTTTCAGAATTTGAATGCTTGTTGTTTTTTCCCGACAGTTTTTGATAATTAAGCATCAATCTGTGTTTCAGGTTTCTTCTCTTCCATGGAGTGTCACAACACAATTTGCTATAGCCGTGACAGCTCCCTTTAACACTGTCTGTCTAGATCCAGTCAGAGGGGAGTGCTGCCAAAGTTTTGTACTTTTTCATTCTCTGTCCTGTAAGGTTCATTGTATATTAGTTGCCTTTCTGAGATGTCAACAATTAAGTAAGCTGAGGTACTGGGTATAAAAAGACATCCTTGTTCATTTGGAGATGTCATTTTCTCAGGCTCTGCCTATCTATCTGTCAAGGCTGACATGAAAATATGTCAAGCCACCTGATCTAGCAGTTAAATATGCCTTATACTTCTTTGCTTGCCTTTTACATAGTGAAGTGTGATATAATGGAAACTCCAGAAAGTCAGAACAAAGGAGTCAGCAAAGCAGGATTTGGCAAACTCATACTGAATTACTTGGCCAGTTCATGCTAATTGGGAAAAAAATTTTTCAGGACTGACTGTACTCTTCAGATTATAGAATCATAGCATGGTTTGGGTTGGAAGAGACCTCAAAGGTATCCAGTTCCACTACCCCTACCATGGGCAGGGACACATCCCACTAGACCAGGTTGCTCAATGCCCCATCTAACCTGGCCTTGAACACTTACAGGGATGGGGCATCCACAATTTCTCTGGGCAACCTGTGCCTCACCACCCTCATTGTAAAGAAGTTCTTGCATATATCCAACCTAAATTTCCCATCTTTCAGTTTGAACCTAAAAGATTGTTTAGAGACTCTGTTTAATACAGCATGATTTTATTCTGTGCATTGTTTAATTGCATCAAAGGAAAGCACTTGAGCCAATGTGCTTAAAATTGGGTACAAAAAAGAATAAAAATATTTTGTAAGATCTGTCAGTACGTTTCCTTCATACTTAGAAAACAGTATTTTCTCGTGCCTGTTAGCTCAGATCTCTTTCATTCTTCTCATTGTACTAATCTGAGAAATTAGCTCACCCACAAAAATACCTTACAAAGTCCCTATTCTTTGATCCAGTGGCAAAACTGTATCTTGAAATGTAATCAGTACGAAATCTGTCAGGTTTAGTCAGTACTTGTCAAATCTATGTCAAACCATGGCAAAATCTCACTGACCTCTATCTCATGATTTATCAAAAGCAGCTAATACACACACAAAATGAAAAGATTTTAAGAGGGGGAAAAGAGACAATAAAATGACGTTCATTAAGTGAAAGCATTTTCTTTTCCAATGTGTATACTTTTGAAGTTAAGACTTGGTCAAAGACACAGCAGACAATACCATGACAGTGAGGAGAGCGGTCTCTTCTGAACATTTGTACCTGCATTGGTACTTCCTAAAAGGTGGTCCTGGCTTGGAAAATCAAGGGAGCGCATGCCAATTGTAAGAAGTTCAAGCTCAGATTCACATAGCTGTTGGTGGAGAGTGTGATTCCCATCTTTCATACATCAATCTGGTCACCAGAACACTAACCTGAGGCTTGACTACCTTGTTTCTCTTCCATTCACAGCTTAAGGGCTAAAATGAATGTCTTCTACCTTGCAGAAGAATGACTTGAAAACCATACTGGAGAAACAGGACAAAATGTTCTTGGGTGGTGATACAGCTTTGACAGCAGCAGTGAAGGGCTTTTTACTTACTTATTCCCTTGTTGGGAGCCAAGGTGCTTGTTTAACTGGTTCCTCTTCAGGAAGAGAGTGTTCAAAAATGAGGGACGCAACACTGTGTCCACAAAAGGTTTTATCAACCACAAAAATTTTTATCAATCTGACTCCTATAAGCAAAATTTATGACCTATTTAGAGTCTGATTTATTATTTAAGAAATATAATGCAAGAGAAACATCCTCCTTTGATATGTTTTGTCTTGTTTGGTTTGGTTTGGTTTTGTTTCACAAACAAAAGTGAAATACAAGGTGCAGGATACTGTGAGGGTGAATGTGTACAAAATATATATCAAGTAGTGGGTATGTTTGGTGCACTAGTTGGACCTGGAAATCCTGGAACAACTAGATTCTCTCCTTGAGTCACAAAAATATCAAGGGGACAAACTCTGCCGTCAGATACTCACCCATGACTTCTGCTGAGGTCAGTGAAAAGTGGCTGTTTTACACTGAAAGCAGAATTTTGCCTGGAAAACAGAACCTAGTAGAGACTATACTACTCTCTTCACTGCTAGAAATTTGCCAGCATTGCTTTCTTTACCTGCCTCCCCTCCCAATTCAAATGGAAAAAGTTGACCTTGTGTCTTTGAGAGGCTGTTACTCTCAGTGTGCAAAATGAGGCCAAACCTGAAGCTTGCCTCTCGTGTGAGTGGTTGATTAGCCAGTTTTCCTACTGGAGTGTTGAACTGTGAGTGTAACTGATAGCTGCCTGCTTAAGTACAGCTTGGTCACTAAAAGTAATACAAAATGTAATAAACTGGATATTTTATGCAATGGAGTCCCAGGAAACTTCTAGTTGAAGAAATAAAAGAAGTCACTGGAAAGCAGCTTTAGACACAACATCTCTTCTCTCCTGCAAGTGCGGTTGAATATAATCAGCCTGACTGGGACTCTCAAGGGACAGGAGGAAAGAAATAGCACCATCCCATTTTAGGACTCGGTATTAAGAGCATGTGCAGCAAACACTGAGGTCCCAGACGGGCGGGTGACAGGTTGCAGTCCTTGCATGCTTTGCAGTCCTCACGTAGCTGCCTCTGCCATGTCCCCAGCAGCCACAGGGAAGACAGCAAGGCTGCTGGGGACAGCCAACAGAACTCCTTCCCACTTGTGCATGAGCAGGCAACATTTTCTGTAGGAATGTGGAAGAAGGAGAGCTCTAAATTAACCCCCCAGGAGAGAAGAAAAAGCAGGTGTCAGGAAAAGACCCAGCAGTTCAGAAAGACTGTGGGCCTTGCTGTCCACTCCCTCCTCATCTTGCTATCTCAGAAGAAGACATCTCCCTCTTCAGGACAAGGAGGATGGGAAGGGGCTAAATCCTCCCTAGACTGACCCCATGAGATGTGGAGCCTCCAGTGCTGCAAAAGGAGCAGGAGTGATGCTAGGTCAAGAAACAGATGTGAGTCTGGGGGCTGAACTGATCTATAACTGGAGGGTGTGTGCCTGCTTTTGCTTTCTGCGTTGAGCTGCTTGGAAAGTTAAGTTTTAGGTGTGGGGATGAATGTCCCTGAATTTGTGTGGAAGTGAGGGAGACATAACGCCCAAACAAAACCGTAGTGAGCTGACTACAGCTGTGGCTCCCAAGCGGGAGTCTTGTAAAGAACTTCCGAAAGTACTTCTCAATATTCTCAATATTTTGGATCTGGCATTGCTGTAAACACTATATGGATATCTGGCAAGGAAAGATATGATCTAAAAATAAGATCTAAACTTTCTAATGAAAAATGAAAGAGTCAGAAAAAAGCCTCCACGTATTTGAGAGATCATCATACCTTGGCCTAGGGTAGGAGTCACGACTTTTAAGTGCTTGAGGTTGACAGGAATTGGCGAATACTGATTCAAAGCTCCAGGGTGTAATGTGACAGCCAAATGCTCCTTTGAGATCACTAATACATGTTCTGGGGAAAGAAGCACATGCTATAGTGTTTGGAGAGCAAGTGAGAATATCCACTAATTGTGCTTTCCTTCGTGTTCCCGTAGTAATAGGGTTGGGTTTTTTTTTTCACAGATGGTTTCTATAGACAGGCCAGGCATTTAAAAATCTCTGTACAATCACAATGCAGATGTAGTTCTGGGAGATATCACTGAACACACTTTTTTCCCCTGGTGTTTGAGTTAGACTGGAAACATTATTTTCTTGCACTGCAAAACCCCCCACATTTAAATCCTTGTATATAAGATGTATCATACACCATCTTCAAAGTCACAAAGTTTGGGAGAGGAAGCTTAGTTGGAAGACATTCAGCTGAGAAATGTCTGCAATAAATTTTATTCTCATTTTTTTTCTCAGTTTCTCCCTCTCTTCCAACACACAGCTTTGATAAGAAAGGATAGGAGATATAATTACCCATTTTCTCTCCTCTTCCTACATTTATACTTATAAGAGCAGTACATTTTGGAAAGCCTAAAGTGTGGGAAAATAATAAAACATTACATCTGTTTTAGCCAGAAAAAGACAATATTAAAAATCTCTGAATGCTCAGATGTATTCTCAGCCTGATCTAAAACAGAACAGAGGGGAAAAAAAATCACCAGAGTTTCATAAATTCTAGGTACAGCTTTGACAGGAAATGTAATACAGGGGCCAGATCATGTGCTTTGCATCAGAGTCAGCAATTTCTGGCCATGGTATGGGCATATCTGTTCCTAAAGAAAAAGAGGCATGCCTGGGATACTCTTCATAGAACCACAGACTGCTTTGTGTTGGAAAGGACCTTAAAGATCATCTAGTTCCAACCCCACTGCCGTGGGCAACACACCATCCACTAGGCCAGGTTGCTGAAAACCCCACCCAACCTGGCCTTGATGGTGAGTTGAACTATTCTGGGGAGCTGATCCCCTGCCAGCCATTTTGATCTCTTGGGGCTTAAATAAACCTGGAAGCACATTTTCGCAATTAAAAGCTATGCTGTTAAAAATCCAGGAGCACTCACGTCCTGGTTTCTGAGCAGCTTGAGCTGTTACTAGCTGATGTAAGGCTAAGCCTGCTGGTGTGTGGTCTGTGAATGCAGCCAAGGGTCTGGCCTGGCGTGTCTGACTGCTCTGAGTTACACCGGTGCATGTGGAGCAGACCAAATCCACTAGCAGAGCTGCAGTAAAGCTGGATCAGACTGCTCTGTGCCAGAGATTCCAACAGCAGGAGGTTAGAGCAACAAGGAGGAGTAGCTTCCTCTGAGTGCGTGTCCCCACCCGTAATACGACCACGAGTCAGTGTAGGTCCCTGAGCAGAGCTGCCCTGAGCTCTGGCTCCTGAAACATGGACACAGCCGCCTTTGTCGGTGTGTCGTGGTGCTGCAGTTACAAGAGCATCCTCTGTTAAAAGGAGTAATTTCCTCTCTGTTTTGGCTCCTGGGGCTCTTAAGAGTTAATGTCCTGGAATAAGATCAGTTCAAAAAAGAACTTGATTGATGAGGGGCTTGCACCTTTATGACCCAAAACCAAACCAGAATTTGGTCTTTGGTCAAATGCTACATTTGTTATGGGAGATTTTTTGTTCTCAGGTTTGACCTAACTCTACGCTCCTCAGCTAACACAGCAGTTCTAAAGCACAGTAGTGTATCAGCAAGTTCTCAGTTCCAAGCAACCTGAAAATAAGAGCTATATGTTGCAGTACAATACCAGCATGAAATGTTCATTTTTTTAATACAGGCTCCAGGTGTTTTGTGTTCAATGTCAGAGGAAGATATATCATACTAGTAGGTGCAAAGTATAAACCCTAACAGATTCATATTAGCTAGAAAGGAGGCAAAAAAAGACCCCAAACCAAAACCAAAACCGAAACCCCACAAAAAGCACAGCATATCCATTGAGTACAATGGAAAATCCTCACAAGAAATCAATTCCCAGGTTTCTTCCTTACTGCTGTTAAGAATAAGTGGTCTAAAAGACCAAACTCTCCAAAATCCAGTTGGGAACAGGCCTATTAAACTAGGGTGAGGAGAACTGAAATCAATCTCCTCAATTAATCCTCTGTTTGGACTCCTTTTAAAGCTTTAGCGCGTTATTTTTCTTTTAAGGGGGATTTAGTACTTGGACAAATGTTCTCACATATCAACAAAAGGTAAAGTCACTTCTTTACTTTTTCCATAGACTTTCCTGATTAATGAGAAAAGATATTTTTATTTTGAATAAAGGTCTATAACTTCCTGATGATTTTCATGCTTGAACTTGATCTCTGGTAAACTAATATGAATCAGGAGCAACTTGGTTGAGACCACTGAAGTAAGATTAGGATAGGAGCAGAGCTGTACTCATAATAGTTGTGCAAGAGATCTCTCTCTTAAATTTCTATAAAAGTATGCAAGCCAACAGCATGAATCAAGTATAATTAAGAGCAGAATTTAGCCTGAAAGGTTGCATGTAAGATGACACACATTGCTGTGGCAGCAGATTGTTGTCACACACACAGAAGTTTTTACTTTCTTCCTGCACCGCTGAGAAGATCCTTGAGTTGTGAAAAAGAAAGCTATTATTCAGAAGTAAACATTGAAAACAGTGATGGAACAGTTTGGAGAATACACAGTATTACTGAGCAAGTAAATTTTGGTTACATTACTGGTGCTTTTTGAACCTTTTCTTCAATATTAAACTCTTTCTTCAAGAAAAATAACATGAAGGACAAAGCCGCAGCAAAGAAAATACATTAACTTTTGCAATGTTTTAATGCGTTTTCTTGCTACTTAAATGTAATGTTTATCTAATAAACAGTATTTCAGTGTTAAACAGTAACTCTCTGTCCCATATTGAATGTCAGAGCGTCCTTCAGGAGTTGCTTTGATGCCTTTGAAAGCAGTTTTTCTCTAATGAAAAGACATACTATGTGACTGGAACAGGGTCCCAAGGAAGGCTGCCCACCACTTTCTGCCTCTGGGTAATCTGGCCTCAAACACAACCCCGTGTCAATCTTTCTCACTTGCTCACTTTCTCCCTGGTCCAGAGTAAACTAAGCAGTGTCTTGGAAAGAACGTTTATCAAGACAATGCCACAGTCCAAAGTAAAGCCATTATTTACTGCATGAATAGGTTTTAAAAAAATACATGTTTTTCTATTGCTTTTCCTGTGGAGATGAAAATAGAAATGGTTTTTTTCAGACTTGCAGGTCTTGACCACTGAAGGACAGTGTGCAGTATTAATTTCTTTGCTTCATTAGGGCTACTTGCTTGCTTAAAACTCTGTGTGCTTTAGCATGTTTTTGAATTAATGCTGTACGTGGTACCAACCACCCCACCTCACAGAAAACAACACTGAAATGAAATGAAATTACTATTTTGCAACTGGGAAATTTAAAAACAAGCTTGTCTCCTAATTCTTAAACAGAGGAAATTAAATTCATACTTTCCAGTACACTAAATCCTGAGCCGTTTGACATATTTGAACATTAGCCATTTGCACTGGTGTATAAAGTGAGAGTGGCTTTCAGAAATGCACTGTTCCTGTAGACTGTTGATCCAAATTGACTGTCAAAAGCTATCTGAAGAATTTCAGCAGCTGACCTGCTTTATCATGGTCACCAGCTGCTAAAAGCTGTACATGGTGATGAGAGCTTAGGTGAGAGAGAAGAATATGGAGAGGAGTTAAAAGATGGGAGGGCAGAGAAGCTCTGTGAGCTCAAGTCTTTGACACTTGTTTCTTACTCTTCAAAGAGAAGCTGTAGTTCAGTGGTACCTACTGAGTTGGACCCTTAGGTTTGAGTCATTCAGAGAGAACAGGGAAATGATAAGCTACAATATTTATTTCAAGCAGAAGAAATAAAGAGTTATACAGTTCATGCCTTGTGTTAAACTCTTCATCATCCAGAAACTATAAGGATAAAGTTGATTAAACGTGGTGACTCAATCTGGGATTTGTCTCATAGGACTTTAGTACAGACAGCCATGTTTAAGGTGGCCAACAAACTCCCCACGTAACTACTGAAGAGAAGGAAATAGAGTAAGGTTTATCTGGCCTTCCTTAGCTGAGTTGACTGTTTCTTTCTGTTAACAGTAAAGGAAACATGGATAACTAACTCAGATACAGTCAGATATGTTTCATTAGATGAGCCCTGTTCTGTTGTCTTTGATTTAACTTGGTTTAGACAAGAGGAGAAAAAAGGAGTTAACTTCCCTAGATTCCTCAGCAGATGTAGGTTTGAGGTGCCCAAGTCCCTGTAGTTTGCAAGACTTGCATAAAAGGTCACCTTCCCTGCTCACAACATGATTTTTTTTACTAGAAAGAGATAATAAGTTAGGGCAACAAAAGAATTTTAAAAAGGCAGCTGTTCCTTTCTTACATTGCCTCCTGTTTTCCCAAGTTGCATTTTTTTTTGGTCTTATACAGGACAAAAAGGAACGTGACAGTGAATTAAGACAATGAACAAGCACTTTCCTGAGCACACTGGAGATATGGCTGAATGTTAACATCTATCTCCACTGTTTCTCTTACTCCTTCATGTTCACTCCAAGCAAGGGGAATGCCACTGGCTTATTATCACAATCTTGAAATAAGTCTCCTAATTTGTGTGATTGCAGCACTGCTCTTTTGCATCATAAAATTCCTACAGAAATGTGGCCAAAATGGATAAATATTTTCTGGCAGCAGTGATGGTGTTCTTGTATCTATTGCATGAAATCAAACAGTCCTGGAGATAAAGGTGGCCTGAACTATTTTTATTTTTATTTTTATTTTTATTTTATTTTTATTTTTGTTTTTATTTTTATTTTTGTTTTTATTTTTATTTTTATGTGGCACAGAGGAATTCTTGAGATCTGAATTCCAGTTGGATGCTGAGTCTGTGGCCTTGGGCTAGTCTGGCATTTCAGTACTTCAGCAACTGACACCCTATAAATACACAAATAATAGATAGGAGCAGCTTAGGTCTGGATTTCATCCTGGCCTCGGAAGGCGTGAACCCTGGAGCTACAGACAGTAGTCTCCTGACAATCTGTCTTACGGCCCATGGGCCACAGTACTGAGTGCTGCAGTCACTTTCCATCTTATTTCTAAAATACCTGTGAAGCAAGGCTTAGATGTGGTTCATCATCCCTCTGTGCACCTTTTCTAATCTATAAAATGGGATTAACGGGAATATTTTTCTTTTACCTGTGCTTATTTACAAGGCTGTCAAGATTTGAATCAATGACAGAGTAACAATAAGCCACTATCTTCTGAACGTGGTCTGAACTCAGAAGTGTCAGTGTGCCAGTGACCAACAAAGCAGCACATGCCAGATTGTGAAGCTCTTCTGTTGGTGAACAGATCCTCACACAAGGGGTTACACTGAAGTCAGCAGAGGTTCACACACTGGCTATTAGCAAGGAGACCACAGTCGGATCCTGCATTACTGCTGATGTGAGATCGATGTTAGCAATGAAATATGGCTAATGAGAACCAAAGAACTGTGGGATTTAAAAAAAAAGGAAAGAACTATTTAATGACAGATAAAATTTTGAAAGAAATGAAACAAGTCATATAGGAATAAAAGGGATAACTTTACATATCTAACAAACAACTGCAATAGGTATAATTATATAGCCGGTTTAATAATACAAAAACTCTGACGTTCTGTTTGAATTAATTGATGTAAAGCATCAGTGTAGATTTTTCCCTCCCTCTCTTGCTGACGTTTGTAATTCAGATGAATGAAAGAAGCCTGATTGCTAATTAGGAAAAGTTCAATAGGTTCCATTTTCTGAGAGAGTTGTGCTTCCAGAAATTCTTTGCAGCCAGTTCCTCTTATCCCGGCTCTGACAAAATTCCCAACAAAACTCAGCATTAACATGCTCAAGGTTAGGTCTTGTCTTTGTTACCTGTCTCTACCTTTGGGTTCATTTAAGGTTGCCTGTAGCCCCAAATGAATGAATTAATTTTAAATAAGAAGCATGTTTCTTTGAAGCTGCAGTGAGAAGGGGGATATATAGTGAATTACAAAACACTATACATAGTGTAAAATCACCCAGCACATACTAAAAGAGCAACTGTAAACTGCAAAGCTCAACCTGAGACTTAAAGTTTACCCAATCTGGTAGTGTCAGAGCTGAGAGGACTGATTCGGTGTTGTGTTGCTCCTGAGCGTTGTGCAGGATGCTTAGCCTGGGGAAAAGTCAGGAACAGCTAATCTCAACTCCTTCCATCAGCAAATCTCCTGGTACACAAGGGAGGCCCAGGGATGACATCTGTGGATTTTCTTGTGCAGGTTTCCAGGGCAGCATGGGACAGTGGCATGCAGCTGCCCTAGCACAGGGCTGCACACTCTGGCTGGTTCTCTCCCTGTTACATGGCAGCCGAGGTCTTCTCGTCATCCATGCTGCAGACATATTGATTAATCCCCACACTCCCTGCTCCACAGAAAAAAGACAAGCAAGGCATGATACAATTTTTTCTTTCTAGACTCCTCTCAAGCATATATCTGTGTCTATTTTGTGTATGTATAAAGCAGCAAGCCTGGCTGCTCTTCGCAGATCCATGCCCGTAGTGATTATTGCTAACACAAATTTGCCCTTAATCTTAGAGTTGCGTTAGAAGGTCAGTGTGACTTTATCTCACATATCAACATAAAGCAATCATAGTGTGGACTTAGGTCCACTCCAGGTTGCTCTTAAGGACCACTTCCAGTCGAGCAGATCTCTGGAGCTTAGAGATGTAAGCAGTTTTCTTCTGTAAGAGGCTGGAGGACGAGAAGCTCTGATCCCTGTGAAGCAAATGTGGGACATTTGTTTGCTGAAAGGAGGGGTACTGGTTTGCCATGTTTGATTTTCAGTGTCCTTGATTTTCAGGACTGCTGGCATCATTATGTGCTGCTGTGCCTCGAAGTTACTGTATCAGTAGCCATGCAAGGCATCTGAAAAGGCTGACAAAAAAGAGCTTTGCTTCCAGCAAGGAAAAGGATAAATAGTAGAAAGAATTAAAATCTGCTATCCTGCTCTCAAGTTTTCCAGAAACTGGTGAGGCAAAATAGAGTGGCAAAATATACACTTGCTGCTAGCTCTGGGTGAGACCAGGAGCTGAATCTCAGCACAGACCTTTGTGTAGCTCCGCTGTGTGCATGGTGGTCCTACTGCATCTGCACCAAGGCAGGAGGGCTTTCTGATGCTCCTGCATCTCTAACACTGCAGCTGCTTCTTCAGGTGTCAGGGGAAGCTTGTGACCCCTTCCACAGGTCAGAGACTGTTATTAAATTAATTTTGCCCTGCATGCTTCAGGAAATATAAGGATGTTTATTCACCTAAATATTGTCCAATATGAAGTAGAGGTTGTAGTCTGTAAGATATGCTAATCTAAGCCTTTCACATCTGTCGGTGATTGCGACACGGACTTTGCTGGGTCCGATGAGGACTGTCCAGCCCTCATGTCCTCTGTGGCTCACCTGCAGCTCTAGTCCCTGATGCAGGGCACCATTCGTAGCGATTGAGACACGAACCCAGACCGGCAGGGAATCTGAATCGTTTATTCAAAGAAAAGAGCTGGTTTTTTACACTTCTTCAAGGCACAGCATTTCCTTACATGGCAATACTCACTACGTGACCTATCCCATGCTGCCACATCAGCAACACGCTTTCTGAATGTCCTTCTGTGGGGTGATCACGCGCTGTTCACCCGTCTGTCAGCTCCCGGCAGCTCCTCTCTGTAGGGGTCTGCCGTGTGACACCTCCTCCCCCCAGGGTCCGGCAGAGACAAGCCTCTCTGTGCCTCCATGTGCTCCTTTGTTCCACAGCCTATAACTCAACTCCATCCTATCTCTTCCCACACACATCCCATCAGCAATGTGTTTTCTTTGCAGCTCTGGCTTCATGTAGTTCATGGGGAGAAAGGACTGTTTATACAAATGGGCTTTATAGGAAAAGAAGGAAGGTCTGTCACTGTCCAAGCATGTACACCTGAATAATCCGTATTGTCCATGATTCATCTTCAGCTGTGAATGCTGCTAGCTAGAGACCATTATTTGGATTTGTGCATACTTTGGATTTATACATACTTTTCATGGATGCGGATCTAGTGTATGCGGGAATGATAGGTGTAAGCAAAAGCTCTTGTCGTACTTGTGCTGCCTTGTAGTTCACCTGGAGTCTGCTGTGACCTTTGTGTTAATATCCTGAGTCATTGAAATAGAAACAGTTTTGGGTACAGATTCACATTGTGTGGATGAGGCCCTCTTCTGCCTCCCAAGCCTGTTAGAAGGAATAACACATCCGGGTAACTTGTACATCACTCATCTAGAATTGGAGTAATGCTTCCCTTCTGTGTTAAATGCACTGAGACTGCTAAGCTTAGAATAAAGAGAGAAATGTAGTTATAGCTGACATGACTAACATTAGAAAATTATTCTTGAGACTTTCCCTCACTGAAAATTATAAAAAACCCTCAGGCCCTTGAGACAAACACTTTGATGTAGCCTGGAAAATAACAGAAAAGCTGCTCTGAGTGCTGGGCAACCCACCAAGAGTTCATAAGTTAATAAGACTCAAGAAAGCATTACTGTAAGCAGCATTTCAGTTTGGGGCCTTAAATTAAGCATATATTTTCCATAGTGAAAGAAATGCATGCCTGGGATTTGAAGAAAATGTGAAGAAGGTTGTGGGAATAGGACATAGTAGGAAAAATTTCCCTATTATGCCTTGTGCTTCTCTGCATACTAACAACATGGCAAACATCAACAATAGCATACAAGATGCTGAATTTGTCTTTCAGCAGCTGTGGACGGTGTTTAGTCTGGGGTTGTGATTTATGGCTGTTCTGATGAATAATATGGACCATGGCCTGAGGGCATTGAGTAGTGAGTGGTCCTTGGCACACTGAGGGCAAACAATGTATATACAGCTCAAGCAGGCCATATATTTTTCCCCTGAAAAACAGTGTGTTTTCCCCTCTGTTCCCAGTTAATAGCAATCCTTCCTTAAGAACTTTCTCCTTCTCAAGGAAGAATGGAGTTCACAGACTTCATCTTCTTTTTGTTTTTTATTTTAGGATTTTGGATGACTCCATTGTTGTACTACTGAGTCAATCACACTCTTTAGTGTGGACAGCCTTGTAACATCCTATACGATGAGGGAAACTATTTTATGAATAGGGAGCAGAGCAGGAATTTGTAGTTAGATAGTTAGAAAATATTTGGAGCATCCTATTTTGAAATTGGATCGCTTTTCCTTGCATTGGTTCATCCTGTTTAGTAATGGAGAAGACAAGAATCTATTAACTCTGTGGAAATCTTGCCAGCTTTTCTAAAGATCTGTAGAGCACTCTTCAATATATTCCTGGTGATCTAATCTCTGCCTCAGCCAGACAAGCTTGTCCTATATTTTCGACTAATTTACAAGACAACCACATTTGAGATGAAATTTTTTTAATTGAATTGCCAATAAATCTATATTTTTCAGAATAATAGCTTGTGAGCTTTCTTCTCAATGAGTCAGTAGGTAATCATATCAAAGTGTGGAGATTTAATGGTTGTTACTGGCACAAGACATCTGTGTCTGAGCAGTGTAGGCACAAGGTAACATTGATATTGAAAGCGAGTTTAGGTGCACCCTCAAGGTATCATAGCATACTCTAAAGATCCATTTGCTCTTTCAGAATCAAGACTTGAGCAAATTTGTATGTCTGAGAAAATGCTTGTGAATACATATGTTACTGTGTGTTGTTTAAAAGTTTGTGTCTTAACCCTGAAAAATGGCAGTGAATGATCCATTTGGGTGTAAATAAATCCTGGATCTATATAGTTTTGGGATACAACACTGGTATGATCTTGCAAGCTGCTTTATTACTTTTTAATTAATTTATTTTCTCAGCTACTTAATGAAATGCTATTTCTAGCCATGAAACAGGATAGGGGCTGGTGGAGGTTCACATTTATTTGACCGATCTAGCTTTTATGGCTCTCTAGATGACAAATTAGTCTGACTTTTGCAGTGTTCTGGTGACTGTAGTGATGCAAATATAGTTTCCTGAATTCACAGGACCTTTTTTTCCTTAATTCTCTTCTTTGTTTTAGTCTTTGAAGACATCTGTACATAATCTTTCCCACAGGTGTTCAGCTGTGGTCCCATCTGTAGGAAGAGCACAGAAGGATTTGCGTTGAGCTGGTCTACATCTTATCCTTTCTCAGTGTGCTAGAGAGCATCTTTAAGAAGTTCACTGACTGAAAGCTACACCTGATATTTGAACTAGTGTAAATGAGCTTTCAAAGGCACCAGCAATGCTTTCAGATTCCAGCACTCAGGATGTTATTCTGGCTTTTTATACCACCAGGGACATCTCTAACATGAAAATGAGAAAGTAGTCATGTTTTGCAGCCATTCAGAAAGAGTGGTATGGAAAACAAGGGCGTGATACGCATTTGCCTTTTTTTTGATATTGACCAGTGTTTTGTCTTGCATCCCAGCCTTCTGACATGTGTAGCTATTCACATGTGCATAGCACTATGGCTATGGCAGATCTGCCTCCTTCATTACATTAATCCTGATGTTTATATCTGACAAAGCTCTTCCAAATTGTATTGCATCATGTATATTTGAGATTTTTTTTCTTCACAGTGTTCCAGCATTATTTGCATGGTTCAATACCTGAGCTGCAGAAGCAAGTAGAAGCTTGGTCTCCACATGTCTCAGTGTCTGCTATCTGCAGCCCCAACAGGTGGGTAAAGCAAAGAGGGTTCTATAGGAAATCTGTTATGGAAGTTTATGATTATTTTCATATTTTTCATATATGACAAAATCTTGGTTATTAAAGAGATACATTTTATTTTAATATTTCGAAAACTAAGAATCCTGCTACATCTTCTTTTCAGAGGTGAAATATGTCTGTTACTTTAACCACTATAAGCTATTCTAGGTAAAGTTTTTGTTATCAAACATTTTTCAGTATTTGATTCCAATAAAGGAATTGTTTGTAAAGGAACCAGGATTTTAAAGCTCATCTGAATCTATGTGGGTGTGCTCACTAAAAAAAAAATCTCCCTGAAAGTATGGATATGTGAAATCTGTTGCTTAAATATGTTTATTTATGTCAATTCAAGATTTGCTAGGAATGGAAATGAAATATTTTAAAAATTGTAACTAAATCAAAAGCTACCAACATTTTGTCAGAATTATGAATTTCTTCTGATCGTACAACAATAATAATGCATTTAAAGTTTGTTTTTCAATGGCTTTACCCCTTGGGACCAAGGAAACATTTGGCCTGTGGTCTACTGTGTGTCAAGGACAAACAGTTGAAAATGGTTTTCTTGGTCTGGTTGAGCCTGTTTCAGAATAAGAGTGTGAAATCTGTGGCTCTTTGAACAAAAGAGTAGAGAAAATATACTTAAACTGAAGTGCTCAGCTGTTGTTATGGTGACACATTAAACTAGTCAATTCTGGCTTGGATCCAAAAAGAGTTAAAGATGTAAGGATGGCGAGCTCCCATTTTGGAGCACTTCAAATCAAGCTTTCTGTCATTTGTAGTGGAGAAATATCTTTAAAATGAGGATGGGAATTTCCACAGTGAAAAACAATACAAAATATACATTGAAGTCGCTCATAGGGTAGGAAATGCCAAATTTAAGATGGTTGTGCAAACTTAGCTCCCTTCATTTGCTGTGCTCTTTGTATGTTTTCCTTTACAGGATCACACTGACCTCATTTAGAAGTTATGCAAAAATTGCCAAATTGAAGTGCTCCAAGGAAAGATGTCTCTTCCAGTACAGCAAGAATCGTGCAGGATGGGACCGAACAGTGCCTAAACAGTACAGACAGAACAATCTCCCTTGCACCCTTTTGAGGAAGTTTCTCTATAGCAGAGCTGCTGAATGCATAGAGGCACCAGTAGCATCTCTGTGGCCCTAAGATGTGTATGTGTGTGTGCAGGCATGTATACATAAATACCTATCTTTACTCATAATTTTTCAGTGTAAAGTGCATGAAACATGAGGTAATGTAGCAGACTGGTGTTTTTATGAGATAATACTGAGAGTATCAGTTGCATGCCTATGTGTTAGCATGTACCACATGGCTTGCTGGGAACCAAACTTGTCACAGTGAGCAGCAGTTCCTGAAGTAAACTCTCTCTCAAATTGCACCCATCTTTTGCCTTGGGGAGCATAATTTTTTCACTTGAAAAGTAAGCCAACATATGAACACCATGGATAATCATGACTGTAAGTGATTTGAGGAATACTCTGCAATCCTATGAGACCAAATTTTATTTCTCATTTTTGGTAGTCAGTCTTAATGACTGCCCTGGTGAGCTGGGTGTATCTCCTTTGACTGAAAAAATTTGTTTTCTTAGAAAATGGACTTTTACACAACTAGAGTCACCTCTAAAAATGTGGTTGTTAAGAAAAATGTTAGAATAACTAATATTCACACCAAAAACTGTAAGTTGCTCAAGAGAGGAAGGAATCCTGGAAGCACATAAATCCATGTGCTATGGCACGAACCTTGGGACCACATTAGTGTCTGATCCCATAGTGTTGCTTCACTAAGCATCATCCCTATGAAAATGCCATAGCAATAAGATGCTTGTGATTCGGGAGGTAGTGGCAGTGGAGTGTCTTCTGCCATTATTTGTGCTGTAACGCCTATGTGGATGAGCAGGGGATTTAAACACTTTTATAGGGCATCCTCATGGTAAAAGCATTTCCATGCAGCAAGTACATATTAAAATATGAAGTGGAATGCAAAGGGAATCCTTGTAGCTCCTAAGTACAGCACAGTCTACATGGGGAGAAAATGTATTAGGACTCCAGATCCTGAGGGAGTCAGTTCTGGTAATGCAAACCACGCATGGCTTTGGTTTTGTAATTCTGGCAGTTATAATTTAGATCCTAGAATATACTGTGCATAATTTCTGTCTAAAATAGAATATTGTGGGGCAAAAAGAGTGTGGTTACATGGTATGTCTGAAAGTTGAACAGCTGTCAAAGAAAGAAGGAGATTGAAAAAGCAGACACCCCTGCTGCCTCATCCTTGACTTTGATGAATCACAGAATCACAGAATAAGCTGAGTTAGAAAGGACCCACAAGGATTATTGAGTACAACTCCTGGCCGTTCACAGCACCACTCCCAAGAATCATACTATGTGCCTGAGAGTGTTGTCCCAGTGCTTCTTGGACTCTGTCAGGTTTGGTGCTGTGACTGCTTCCCTGGAGACTCAGGGCACTGCTGACTCGTATTCAACTTTCCTCGAGCAGGACCCCAGGTCCCTTTCCATGGCATTGTTTTTCAGCCTCTCATTCCCCAGTCCGACATCCAGAGTGCCTCGTCCCAGCTGCAGAATCTGGCACTTTCCCTTGTTGAACTTCATATGGCTGGTGATTGCCCAGCCCTCTCATTTGTTGAGGTCTCTCTTAAGCCTTTGTGCCTGATCCATGAGCCAGTTGCTCACCCATTACATGATGTGTTTATTCAGCCGTGTGCCAGACATTTTGTTCAGAAGGATCCTGTGAGACACACTATCAAAAACTTTACTGAAATCCAAGAAGATTACATGAACTGGTTTCCCTTGATCAGTTAGGTGGGTTACCTTGTCATTAAAGGAAATCAGGTTTGATAAGCAGGATTTTCCTCTGATGAAGCCATGGTGGTTCAAAACTGATAACACTCCAGCCCAAACACATGTGCTTTACTCAGTTAGCTTCATCAAATCCTCTCTTCTGAGGTCATATTAAAACACCTGAGAATGTGTGCCCATGGCTGAGCAGGAGTCAGTGCTCTCCTCTGTGCATACAGGGCAGGAAAGAAAGAGGATGAACAAAGAACCTGACTGTTGCTGTCTGCTGCAGCTCTCTGAGACCAAAATAAAGGGACAGGACATGGAAAGGGTTGCAGTAAAGAAAAGGACTCAGCCTAAGATCCAGCATCTGGCAGAAAGCCCATATTTCAGATTTGTGAGAAACTGTCTGGGGGAGAGAAATATCTTTGCACTAGATGTGAAACAGGAGGGCTGGAGGGAGGTTTGGAGAGGAGCCCAAGAATGAACACAGCCTGCTGCAGTCAATGGCTCCAGTCAGGGCCTCCCTTTTTCCACATGAAACTATTTCGATTGTCATTAAGTCTTAAAAAGTCATTGTGTATCTGGATGTGCACATGTGTGTATGCATGTGTTTGCAAAAGTGACATGTTTAGCTTCATATGTGACAACATGCCTTTGGCAGATTCAATGTAAAAATTAACTTGTTCTGTGCTTTTTTTTTTTTTTTTAAGGGAAGGTAAAAAAAAAACCGGACCAGAGTTTNACAACATGCCTTTGGCAGATTCAATGTAAAAATTAACTTGTTCTGTGCTTTTTTTTTTTTTTTTAAGGAAGGATAAAACAAAACCAGATCGAGCTTTTACACTTAAAGCCCTAAGAAAATCATAAAAATGAATTATGGGGTGAGAATTACTCTTTAAAGGAAAGCTTTACACTGGAGTAAACTTGGAACATTTATACATAAAATATTACATATAATATTTATGTGTATGAAATCTGCTGAACTGGCTGTTTTCTGACTATTATTTAAATTTCATGCATTGAGAAAGCAGACTTCCTTTCACAAAAAACAATTTGTTCTAGCTTCTATTATAAAGTAATAATCCCTGAGTATCAACACTTGATGCTATTGTCATAAGCTGTCTCCTCTGTGTGCTGTTTGGTTGAGTAATATGTCTTTTGTAGATTGAGCATAAAGTGCATTGGTCCAGCAACCTAAAAGCATGATGCAAATGAGGAGAAGTAAAAAGATGAGGCTGGGAAAGGAGCACATACTCCAAACAATAGACACAATCTTCTAAACCACTCCATGTCCACGTTTAGCTTGGTGAGTGAGTCTGGGTCTGCGCAGATATACAGATACTGAGTTCCAAAATTTAGTCTTCTCGATATAAGGCAAAGCCCAGGGTTTAGAGTCAGCCTTTGAGATCCCTCACAAAAGGAAGTGATTGAGGTTCCCCAGGGAAGGCAGCAAGCAGCAGCACGGAGCTGATGACCAGAGAAGCACTGGGAAACCTCCCACAGGAGAGGCCCTGGGGCTGCCGCCTGTGCCCCCACTCTCCCCTGCACTTGCCATCAGCCGTGGGGTGACACCCCCAGGGATGTCCCAGAGGAGTGGTGAGTGGCAGCCATGCACCTCAATATGACCTCCTGGAGCAGAGGGACCTCCTTGGAGGCAGTGGATTGACTTTCCAAAGTAACTGGGCTCATACAAGCACTGGACACACATTAAGCAAATGGACCTAAAAGGATACATGTCCTCTACTGTCCTTACAAGGAAGAAATGACAGAGAATGAAAGAAAATGCAACAGTTATTGATGCTTTCACCCAATAATGCCTAGATGTGCTCAGATACCATAATGACAAGGTCTTACAGAAGTCGGTGCAATGCAGAATAGCCTGCAAATGCATTTATCTGGGACAAGTAGGCATTTCTTACCCTACCTGTAGAAATGTTTGCTATTTTTGCAGGTTGTCTAGTGTTGAGCTACTCCACAGTAATCCATGTGAGTTCTCTTTCTGCAAATCCCCTCTTTGAAAGTTATGACTTGTTCTTGCAGAAACTATTACAAAATTATCTAAAAAGCAGGTGAAAAACAGAGACTGTTCACAGAATTTTAAGCTGTAGAACTGTTAATTCTTTTTTTGGTCAAAGCTGGAACAGAAACTAAGCATTTCAGTGCCTCAGAGAAATCCAGCATATATGATCGTCTCTAATTGCCTGCTAGGGAAAAGCTGTAGTTATGAAGCAATCACTGATCTCACCCTATAGTAGCTTTTCCTAAGTCAAAACACTGTTTTCCTCTCATTTTTTAAGTATTGTTTTGTTTTAAAGAGTTTCAAAATGTCCTTTCCACAACAAGCATCAACACTGGATTAACAGAATCAAGGTCTATATCCTGGAATGATAGGAAGAAAAGAGATGAAACGTTTAGTTGAATTTCAGTTGTTATGTCTAGAAGAGCAAAATGCTCTGAAAGTAATTGAGTAGGTTGCCATCTACACTAAGCAGAGGTTTTTAAAACAGAATACGTATGGACAATGCAATTATGCAGAATGCAAACATCTGTGTTGAATGCTTCCAGTGGTATCAAGGAATACACGTTTTTCTTAGATTTTAGAACTTACTGGTATCAGTGAAAATAAAATAAAATGTCTAATTCTATCGCTGAAGTCGTCAGAAGAATGCAGAAGCAGCTCGTTCTTCTTCCTGAGGGACATCTGTAATAAATCATTAGTGGTATATTAAAAAGTAGATTACAGTCATGGGAATAAGTGCTTTTCCTAGTCAATGAAGGAGTAAAAAAGGAAGACATTGAATCATCAACTATATCAATCCAATTGTGTGCTTATTTAGTCAAAATAGGAAAATACCAAAATGGTCTATATGATGTTGTTCAGTCCCTTGAACTTCATAGAATTTTAAACACTTGTTGGCTAGAAAAAGAGAACGTAATTTTTTTTTTTGAGTATTTGTGATATAGAAACTATAAAATATATTTTCTAGTTTTCTAATACAAGCAGTTATTCTGAACACTGAGAAGTGGTGATTGTGTGGAGTTAGAAATACATTATCAAATTTTAACTTCTCAGGTAGGAAGAAATATAGAGTCGCAGATGTTATATTAAACCATTCATCATTCATTTACATTTCAGCTTGCAGCACAGAAGTCTGAATAACTAAGAAGATTTTAATTAAATCAAAGGACAAAGCATGACAATTTAATGACCTGATATAAAACCTCGTATGTTTCCTTTGGCCCCAGGAATTTTCTTGAAAGGAAAACAGTGTCAATTAGATTTTCTGGTCTATGTGGGCTTGGGCAGCCTGTTCCCAAGAGACAAGACTAGGAATCAGGCTTTATTTCCTATTGGTGCTCAAACTCCACCCAAATTGCCTTAATTCTGATCAAATAGATACTGCAATTATATTAATTAGGCAAACATCCCAAATTAATTTTGAGAGTTATCTTCTTCAATCGACAGTGGTAGAGCCTTGCTTACGCAGTCACATTTTCATTGAAAATCAGTGTGGCAAGTCTTGGTCTCCCCTGATTTTGAAGACAAAACAAATGATTATTTATCCCCTCTTTCCTGCTCACAGCAAAACCATCTCTGTGATTTAATTCTAGCTTGGGCTGATAGTACACCAATCTTCTTGACACACTAAGAGGGAAATGGTATCTGGATCACTGCTATGGCTTGGCAGGAGCTATTGATGTGGTGCCTGCACTTTGTCAGATGGCTCGGGAAATTCCACAGCCGATACTCAAAGCTCTAGTTCAGGCAGGGATTTCCAAGCCCTGATAAGTGTGAAGTTCATGAGAAGTCAGCCACCCTACCCCTTCTGCATCTGGTGGCTGTGTCAAGGCTTTCATGACATGTGCTGGTGTTCAGACCTCCACTTAAATCCAGACATCATTACGACAGTGTGAGTGGTGAACTGGTGGACAATTTGACTACCTTTCTCTTATTGAAAAAGGGGTTGAGGCCCCTTACTAAATGTGGTGTAGTAGCTGAAGCTGATGTAGAAAATATAACTCAAATATTCGAATATATGGTTATGTATTGAAATGACTAATATAAAGCTGATTCAGAAATCATTGCATAAAATTTATTCATTTGCTCTTCTCTTCAAAAAGAGTTAAAAACCGCAGAAAACACAGGTAGTTGGGAAATTCTTCAAGAAATATTTTATTTACCTAAGAAAAATGAATTACAAGTGGGGACCTTGCTAAGTTTTACTATATTTGAAATACACCTGGAACTGCTGCAATTATCGATTATCCTCTAAATGGATCGATTATCCTCTAAACTTTTGCTTAAACTAATTATCTGAGGTTTCATCAAGAGAATGTGGTTACATTGTAGGAAAACATTTTCAATGATCAGCATATCCTAATAGTAAAGGAACAACGATCTGGTAAAGTTTTAGACTCTTCTCCGATAAAAAACTTTAGAAACATATTTCATAAATTTTTTTCAGATGTCTTCTCTGTATATTAGTTCTTCAGCACTGGAGAAAGTTGGATTCAGACCTTACTTTCCTATGACTTCAGGATTCTAAAGGAAAAGGCCAATATTATCCAGGAGTCTACATTGGATGGACATAAATATCCTTTCTACTATTTAAATTTGTTTACATTTTATGAGTTTATCTTAGACATAAAGACAAGGGTTCAGATCCAGTGATGTTGATTTCAAGAACATTGCTTTATTCTGTTATTTTATTGCCTTATTTAGACTCCCCCATGCATTACTCTATTATTTTATGGCGTTATTCAGAATTTCACAATGAATCGTTTTCTTACCTTAAATAAGTCAATCCCGTCTGGAGCTGGTCAGAATATCTTCAGTGAAATGAAATATGTCACTTCATCAAAGCCAAAATATTGTATCAACATATCAGTTTTGACACACATTTCTTGAGAAAGTTTTTGCCTGGGGTCCTCTTGTCACTTACAGCCAGAGGAGAAAGAACTTGAGCCGAAAAGATCAGGTTTTATATCCAGAAACAGACGTTTCATAACAATTTCCATTTGCAAAAATGTTTGAGGGGGTATTTTCATTCCTCTGAATAGTGAAAACAAATTCTGAAACCTTGAAATTTAGAGCAAAATGGAATCTATGTTGTCTGAACAGCTTTAATTACATCTAAGTATACAAAATACTGATTCAGTAGCTCATATTCAGAGGATTTAGGTATACCAGAAGGCAGAAAATCAGGAAACCATAAGAAATGTGGCTGTGTATTGATAGCTGGCTTCTTTTTCCTTGGAATAGCATTTATTTGCCAGGCAGCATGTAAACATCACTGAATCTGCCTCTTGCCACAAAGATCTCCGCGAAGCGTGCATGATAACACACTCCATCTTTCACACCAAAGTTTAGTAAAGTGCATAGCAAATCCTTCCTAAATTCTGTAGGATACAGATTGGATCCTAAGTGTTTAGAGGAACACTAGAAATATGTTTTCTTTAGCTCATTAGAATTTGTGGAGACTTCAGTTATTCTGTCATGGTTAAAAAGTTTTGATTGCTCCAAGGGAAGAAGCCCAAAACTGTTTGTACCAGCTGGAACAGGAGGTTCCGGTGCACTGAGGAAGCTCCACAGCTGCTCGGTTGCATGCTGGAAGAAATGGGCACTGTGCATGACTGCAGGAACGAGGAAGGTACAGCTGTGACAGAAACTGCCCTTACCTTCCGTGACTAGTATTTTATAGACATATTTCTGTAATCTTAGCCATTAGAAAATGATCTTGCAGTATATATATTTTAATTTGTTGTTATGAAACAGGGCAACACCTGTTGCTGGAATACATATAGTGGTATTTTCAAAATGAAGACAAAATATTATAACAAAAAGAGATGCTGAAGTTCTGCCATATGAAGCTAAGCTTGTAAAAAAGAGGGGGTTAAAAAAGAATTTCTGAACTAAACCTTGAGAAAGATAATTTTCTTCAAACAAGAAGGAGCCACATGTTAGTGTAGAAGGCTGAAGTCTGTCTTTCACTTCTCACAAAAATGTTCATAGCAGTATTCATGGTCACGTGTGCAGCAGTGTACATATCCTCTCTAAATGTACAGACTGGTGTTACCAGGAGTAGGAGCTGCTCCAGGGAAGACAGTGCTGAGGCTGAGACCCTCCTTGGTGAGGAGGAGCTTTACCAGAATAACACAACCACTGCACCTGCCCTGTCTTCTTCTCCACGGGTGGGTTATACAAGAAACTGCTGAGAGGCAGCAGAACCAACACGTGAGAAGAGGCTGTTAAGGAAAAAAAAATTCAAGAGAGATTGATTTCAGGAAAGGGAGTACTAATGCTGCACAAAGCCAGATGTGTGACCACATATACACATGTGAGATTGTTCCTCTTATTCTCTAAGAGTGGAGTAATCCTGTGTATCAGTAGAGCTCATATTGCAATACAGGCAGTAATTTTTCTGTAGGGAATTGGTTTAATCAGTTTACAGAAATATTAAAGTGTAAACTGTGGTTTTTCAGTAACCATTTTTTCATGAAACATATTACTATATGAATTCTCTGCAAAGAAGGAAAAAATCCACAACCCTGATTTTTGTCCCCTTGCAGTTCACCTTTAACTCAGAAGGTCCTTTTTTCTTAAACTGTTTTTACAGCAGAATTTCAGATTTTAAGGAGTCTGGAAGACTCCATTTTATCTGTAGAGCTAATGGCACTATACTGTGATAAGACTTGAAAGTGAAAGCTGAAAAACAGAAAGGACATGAGATTAAGGATTTTATTTCAGTTGGTACGTGGATTAGTTTCAATGGATTTATGGCTGTTGTTTGCAATTACGGAGCCAACTGCAATGATGCCTGTGTCTGTGATTTAGTGGTACCTATTGCCAAACCACATCACTGAGAGCTCTGCTAAGGCTTCAGAAGCCTTAATAGAGAGTGTGCACACTGTTGGCAGCCTCAGCCTAAAAACCAGAGATGAACAGAATAGAAACCAATGTACAGCTTCACCTTCTGGCTCTGTAGAAACCAACAAGCTTATACTGTGTTTTTGGCCTATCTTTGTAATATGTAGAAATAAAACCACAGCTGTTATTTTGTCTGAGACTTATAGATCTACTGCTGAGTGAGAGGATAATTCTTGTTTCTTACATATGCCACTGCATTTGTTCTGATTGCTTCTTTTTAAACTAAGTTGCTAAAAATACTTTTTTTTCCTGATTCAAAGCAACAGTGAACAATGTTCATGAAACACTCCCAAAGAGGAAAAGAGATAAAACCTTGATGCAGTTGGCAGAATATACAAGATAAAGTGTTTTTTAAAAGGAATAATTACAGAAAAGATCCTATTTGATAGAATAATTAAATAAAATCCCTTAATACAGCTGATAGTCAATGACTCAGTGAAAAGGAAACCTGAATTTTAAATATTAAGGATAACATCTATCTTTGCCTAGATCTGGACATTATTGGTGCTCTCCATAAATCATCCTCTTTTTAATTTAATATGAGTGTCTGTAAGGTCCAGAGATAAATTAATTGCTGCCAGATTTAAATAATACGCTTGGTTTCAGGCATTTCCTGGGGATTAATGACAGGTTAGGGGAAGCCAAGGGCCTAAAGTTCAGCCAGAAACCATTAACCTCAGGTTATCATTAACCTCAGGAAACACCCTATGTCTCAGCCGTGTCTGTTCCTACAGCATAGAAATGAAAAGTGCAGTGCCATGTATTTCTGGTAGGGGTTAACACCATTCCAGTTGGTATATACAGAGAATTTTAACAGCCCGTGTTCTACCTGGTTAGACAGCATGAAACAAACTTGTGCATCCACTTGGCTTATCATGGCTCCTCCAAAAGGAAGCATTTCGTGCTCTAAACGGTTTGTTGCATGGATGCCTTTTTTGGGGGGGAGCCAAAACATAAAAACCTACAAGTCCATGGAAACCAAGGTATATGTTAGCATGGAGTTGGTTGACCCTTTGAGGTCAACATTTGGCTTGCAAATGCACCTTGGCTGGGTGTGAGGAGCACATCTTCTTGTCTCTTCATTGCTGTCCTCAGCTGTTGCACAGTGGCATTTGGATACAGGGAAGCGAGCCCCATGTTTCTTAATTTAAGTAGTACAAAATTGTGTCTAGAGGAAAATTTCAGAGTTCCCAATTCAACTTATTAAGAGATGAATTTTGACCTACTTTCAGATTGCAGAGACCTCAGGAGACATAGCATCTGGATACAGAAAATAAGAACAATATTTCTAAAAAAGTTTTTATACATTTTTTCAGCCTGAAGGTTTCCAAGCATTTTACAAGCATTTATTAATTAACACCCACAACATTCCTGTGAGATACATGTCAGCTCCAGTCTGTGCTAGTAATGACATCAGAGATGTCACCAGAGGAAATCTGGGGAGGGAGGAAAAAGATGGCACCACACAGGAACAAGGCTCTGAGAAATCCCACTTTTCCTTTGTCTCTGCTGTGAACATGGGGCATACTATGGGCTCTGTATACACAGACAGGGGAATTGGGAGCTGATCCTAATGCTGTATGTAAGGGCTTGTAAAAGTATCACTATGAGTTACTGTTCTTATTAAAAAGAAGGGAGAAAATTAATCTGAGCTAATTTCAAAGTACAGCCAGTGTCTGCCAGAGAGAAAGAAGAAACTTCTGGTGAGCCTATGGTGGTTTTCAGGTGTTGGTCCAATGAGTATTCAGGCTATGGAGAGGTTCATCTGGACTGTAGCAGCTACTTGCATGTGCAGTGGGCTTTGGATGCATCTTTCTAAGCACCAGATTCACTTACTTAATATTAACCACGCACAAGTGGGCTTCTAGTTTGAGCTAGACACTTAGGCTTCTTCTATAGTTAATATGGTGCCTTTCATAATTTTAAAATAAATGTCTAAAATACTTCCTGACTTTAGAAATGCCCAGCTTTTCACAGCAATTTTAGTGGGGGACTCTGAAAGACCATTTTTTAAAATAGCACAGGATAGTTGGGGTGAATATGAGAACGGGAGAAAGCCTGGATATTCTCAGTAAGGGGACAGAAAAATTTCCTACTGGCTAACAACTCTGAGAGCACTGTTGGTTTGGGGACTGGACAAATAATCTATATTTACTCCCAAGCACATATACACCAGGTTGCCCTAGGCAGCAAAAAGGCCACAAGCTCATGTTGGCTTCATGGACGGAGATGATGGATGAGTGCAGAGAGATACACTGGGAACAACACTTGCAGCACATATTAATCTTACTGCCTCTTGGTATGCTGACAGGGCTGCTCTTTGTTTTCTAGTCTGTTCATCTGGGTTTATTTCAATATTCGTTTTTTAGGATAGTTTTACATGCACAAATCTGTAGTATTGTACATAGCTAGATAGTTTTGTATCTGCTTTTCATTATTATGCAACTTCTCTAAATGTTACTAAAATAAGTTTTAATATATAAATCTTTATCTAGTTGTAGTCTACATGTAACTTTTTATTTTTGCTCTTTGTCTCCATATCTTCTTATTACCATATTTTATATGTTTCTGCTGCCAGGTTTCTTTAATTCTGCTAGTGGCAAACTCCACTCCTCTAAACCTGTGACAATTCTGCAGATAACGATATCACACTTTTTCATGGATTTTAAATGTTTAAGAGAAATACAGCTGTCTCTGAAAGCACATCAGGTGAAAATTTTGGCTAAATGGCAGCAGTATGACAGGAAAAAAGGGCTCCCTGGAAGCCGGTCACAGAGGAATTTTCTAAAGAAAGACAACTCTAAATATAGAGCACACAACATGTTTCCAGAAGCTGGCAGAAAACAAATGATTAAACTTAACTAAATCTCTCTCCTGCTTTTAGTCCACAGTTGGCTGCAAAGAACAGAATTAGGCCAGCTGTACATCGCAACCTAATTTCACACAAAAGACAATAGAAGGCTATGGAGAGTTTGAATCTGACTTTCTTGTGGGCTGGTAGGATGAGATATCTCAGGTTTACTAAAGCTTGTAAATCACAGGCCCTATAGTTTTGATTTTAGCGAATCTTGCTCTCCCTGAGCTTTACTGAATGGAAGGACAAGAAATTCACACTACTTTCTACTTGCATGCAAGAAAGGAATGTGAAAATTCCTAATTATATCAAATACTATCTCCTCTGCCTGACCTTTAGTGCTATTGGTACTGCTAACTTTTGCAGTTGATCCTGGTTTTCACACTGGTCATGCAAGTCTTACAGATGCAGGTAATCCAAGACAAATATCTTCTGCATTTTCCAGAGTGAGTAATGCAGTGCCGGTCTCTGAAGGTGCGAGCCTTCATCCCAGCTTTTGGAATCCAGACAAAAGCTCTACTGTGTAAGCAAGATGGGGAGGGTAAGCAAGAAGGCACAAGAGCGGGGATGGTTAGCATTTTAATGGTCTTTGGTCACTTTTTTCCCAAGCCTCATATTTAGAGGTAGAGTAATAGCTGTGCAGTGATACCATCCCTTAGAGGAAGTCACCAGCCCAGTCTGGTCCTGTGCTTCTCCCTCTTAATTCCTCCTCATGCAGAAGACTGTTCTGATATGTTTGACCTTCCAAAAACCCATGCTCTTGTGGACAAGGTCAAATAGCCTTGGGCTGGAGGACGGTCATGCCTGTGTGGATGGTGTGTCATGGAAAGAGTTGGAGGGCTTTCATTCCCAGAGCTATGGGAAAATAAATCCCTTTTTGAGCAAACAGAGAGCAGAGCTACATCTGAAGTAATATTTATATAGAAAATATAAACCTTTCATTGAAGAGAGACACTTCCAAATTCAGCATCAGATTTCTAAATCAAAAAGTGGTTAAAACTTTGTGGTTATTTTTTTGAGATGATGATTTGGGAATAATTTTATAATTTCTTTCTTATTTTGATTCCTTATGCCTAAAATGTACAATTTATGTCTATTTTGTATACATGCCTATATATTACATGCATGCAATATGCATTCACTCTAAAATAACACTCCCAATCATTCTCAATTCCTATGATAGCAATGGCATACAGACATACAGCTAAATGAACATATTAGTGAATTTCGAAGATACTGATGGTCAAAAAGGGAAGATACTCACTTATTTCTACCCAGGTCAAACAAGTTATATAAAACACCAAATATAGTTTACAAAATGAACCAGATATGAGTAGTCTAGTATTCCAGGTTAATGCATCCTTATTTCAATTGTCTAGAACTAAAAGCAAAAGGATATACTATATCATTAAAAATAAATGGAGGTTATAATTGCTTAAAAGATTATAGCATAAAATTTGCATGACTGATGTGCTGCAAAATACAAGAGGGATTTGCTATACAGAATTTAATGTTGCTTTGCTTAAAGGTGCAGCTTGCATTTAGGCATATCAAGAAACAAGATCATTTAATGGTTTATTCATTCTATTTAACAGAGTATGTCTGTGGCCCATCATCCACACATTCACCTGCTGTCAGCTGCTGTTGAGCTCTGTAATGAACAGCTGTGGAAAGGGCAAAAACATACAACAACCTCTGGCTATTTGCATTTAAGATATTTAGTTCTGTGTGAGAAGAATGACATGTAATCAGCTAGACACATGAGTAAAAATAGCAGACTCCAATTTTGCCGACTGTTTTCCTCTTCCCTTAAACATGGTCACAAAATTCATGAATTATTTGCATTTCGACTTTCAGAACACCATGCAATTTTTATAGGGCAAAAGGTTAGATTCTGTCTGTCCTGTTTCCGAGGGGTAATTGGAGAAGGAAAGCTCTTCTCAGCGCACCATGGGAACAGGGCCTGATCTGTACTGTCAGTACATAAAGTCTCATTAACAGGTTGGTAATAGAGAGTGGTGCCCGCACGTCAGGGGCAGCACCTTTATAAAGAAGCAGATTGAAATAGCAATGTAGTAACCATTGGAGTTGGACTGTGTTGGTAATGGTCTCTCTTGAACGAGGTGGGACACCTATGAAAATCTGCAGGAGGTGTGATGCAGTGACTATCAGAGCATCCCTGCTTGAAATGTGATTGCAGCTCTCTTACATCTGTGGTGCATTCAGATGGTCTAACCCATCCTTGAAAATGATGGACTCATTCCCCTGAAGGCCTTGAGTGACTTCTGAGAGGCTGAAAGTGCTCTGGGCTCCCCTGGATGCCATTGGGACCCAGAAGCCAAACCAGGCCCTCCAGAAAGCAAGGAAACAGGAGACAGCGAGGGGCAGGATCCCATCTGTGAGTCCTGCTGCTGGAAGCTGAACAATAAGTAAGTCTGTTCTCAGATAATAATCTCATAGAAGTTGCCAGGCATCCGTCAATATGGAAAAATATCATTTGATACCAATAGCTTTGCCTTCTGCTTTATCCATGAGTTAAAAAATTGTATTTGAAAGCTTATTTACTGGAAACAACAGGAACGTTTAGTTCTCCAGTCATAGTAAAATCTGGCCAAAAGAAATACATCCAAACTTTTCCAAATAATAAACAAAGATTCTTTAGTAGTGTGCCTTTAAAGTTTCTTCTCAGCTTGAGAGTAGTATATAATAGATGGAAATAATGAAAAAGACATTAAGAAAGTGGTGTTCCATGAGCTAATTTGCAGGAGACCATATGACTTTGATGGTTGGAAAAATAAAAAGATTACACTGGAAGCTTGTAAATATTAGGTGTAGCTTCTCAAATACATTTGAACCAGCCAAAACAGTGACTAAATAATTCTGAGAATCTGCAATAAAAATATCAACTATTACAGAGCATTTATAGCTTTGCTAAGTAGGAAAAGAACCAGTCTGATCTGTGAGTTAAAAGCACCATAAAAGAGGTGGAATAGTCATCTTTCTGCAGTCACTTACACCAAAATGGCTTCATTTATAAAAATTTAATTTCTATACAGATTTGGAGTGTAGAAAGAAAATCGACAACATTTGGAAAACAATTGAAATAATTATCTTGTTAGTTATAAAACGAGGTTTCTGTGAGGATTCTGGTAAAGAGACTCTGCAAGCATGTGCAGAACTGCATGGATTGGAACGGTGATTTTCAGAATAAGTTGTCACACTTTTCCCAGCCCTTGATCTGTGAAAAGTCAGAAAGCTTTTTGACGTAGAATCCCAACAGCAGTGTCTTTTTTCCTCTGTGGTGTGATGCTGAGTGGAACTGAGTCATACTGAGTATCAGTCAGTACCAGTGAAGCTGTGGAAAAGGTGCCAAGAGGGAAGGGCACTGAAAGACATGTCACGCAAAACAGGATTTCCTTCCTTTGGAGGCTCCATGCACAGCATGAGAGTCCTGCATTTGATCCCTGCATTCCCTGCCCATGCAGTGATGATTGTACCCTGCTCACTTTTGAAGCTTGGTGCCAACCTGAAGTATTTCTTCTGTCAGTGACTTCCTGAGCCAGGTACAGCAGTCACCAGGTCATAGGCACTAGTGTCCTCTGCCTCATTGCCCCATGCCCAAGGTATGTGGCCCCAAACCAAAGGTTTAGCATCTGAACATCCTCCTCCTGTCACATGAGCTGGCAGACCAGACATATCCGTCACTATGTGAGAGAATAAGGCACTGCCTGGTGTGTTAGAAAAATGATCTATAGAAGGTTGTGTAACATGGGAGGATAACCAGGAGGAAGAACGTAGGAATAGTTGCTTGATACTTTGGCAAATTAGAGAGCCTGACAATATCTCAGTTTGTCAGGACAAGAGAAAAAAAGCACAGGCTAGACATTATCTATCTTATATGCAGGAAATGACCACAATTAAATCAAAAGGTCTTTTTTAATGTAAGGTAATATGAGAGGCTATGGATATAGAAGTGACTCACTCAGTAGCCCCATCAGATCAAACAATTTAAACTTCAGATATATCATAAGATTAGCCCCAGAATATGTCTGGCTACAAAGATGGAAAAGCTAAAGAAATGACTAAAACTGTTAAAATGTTGCCTTCTATAAACAGTTTGATATCCAAGTTAATAAATAGTGCCTTCTAAATTTATTCCCAAACACAACTGCAACCCAGAGCAGAGCTGGGATTTAGGGGTTTTTGCACCACTCTTCTGTCCCCAGCACAGCCCACAGGACCCAGGCCCACATTACACAGCCTTGGGCTCAGAGAAGAAAGGAGGCAGAAACTGAATAGTGTTCAGCAACATGAACATTTGCAAACTGAATGAGAAACAACATGGCCTCAGATTTGTCTCTCAGACAGAGAAATCCACAAAAGCAAAGAAGGAACTCACATGGAAACTGGAACCATATTCCAGGCCCAATGGTTCCTTTGGATGCTTTTCCTTTTATGAGCACAAAGGTCAGGAAATCAGCCTGGATTCCAGCTGGTGCTCAAAATATCCATGCTCCTGTTGCTTCAGCTCAGACAGTTAATGCTGCTTAAATGTCCCTCTCTGAGAGTGCAATTGGTTTCTTGTCCGGGTTAGAAATTGGACATGAGCTGTGTGCCTCATCTCCACCAAAGCCGTTGTTCAGGGCCTATGGAATTATCTGCTGGTGGAGAAACAGCCCTGCATGCTGGCCTGCTCCATGCACGGTGCTCCCCTTGCATACCCCGTCACACCCACCTTTGTTTAAACATTTGTAGACTGAAACATCCTGTTGAGCCCTGTTCTGTGGGAGAACATATTTGTGAGACAAAGCAATGCTGTGGTCTACCAGGAGGTCTATGACTCTCTCGGTGAATTATTCACTACTTTGCTGTGGTCTACATGCCAGGTCACCCGTGTTCACAGCAGAGAATGAAGCATTATTCATTATCAACCTTTGGTTTTTCTCTTCTAGGAGGTTGTTCCCCCACCCCTGTTGCCCTTTCAGGTTTTAACAAGACATTGCATTCTTTCAGACTTCCCCTGGGCAGCAGTTTTTGCACTTGCAGAGGTACAGCAATAATAGAGGGAAAACCAGAGCAGTTGTAAATTGTAGCAGTTAATGTCAAATTGATGGGGCAGTGATCAAATGAAGTTCATAACCACAGAATGCAACCTGGGGGTGGAATGCTGTTTCAAAGATTGCTAATGACAGGGTTATAAAATCATAAAATAGAAAGTTTTTTCCACTGTGAAAGTTTGAAAGAATTTATTTGGCTGACCAAAGGTGTTAGCAGCGTTAGGGTCAGACTTTTATAAGACATTTAGCACAATTGCTAATCAATGAGGGGACTGGCCAGTCTATTTTGAACTGAGGGAACAATACCTGCATTGTGTTGTTATTCTTGGACACCTTGAGTACACCTTTAGTGATCTTTAGGTCTTCTAGTATGGTACTGTTTAATTAGAAACTGCTGATACAAAGGGAGAGCAACTGTTGGCTAAAAAGAGCAGTTTTGGGGTTTTCAGATCTGCTTTTTAAGCACCCGCATTCAAGAAACCAAAGCAGTAGGGAATGTCACAATGTTAGCACAAGGCAAAACATTTATAGCTCATCAAAGCTGGACAGTACACAGCTGTATCCCAGCTGCAGTCTCCCACCACAGTGCTAGAAATATCTGAGAGAAAAAAAGAGGCTAGACACATGAAAATATCGTAAGATAAATAGGCGTAGAAAATATTGAAGACATCCCAGTGCAATTTACATACAGAAGTGAAAAATGAACAATGTAAATGAGACATACACTTTTATAGATGGATCCGTCCGTATTTTCAGATTTTATTTATTTATTTTTGTGATTTCTGCTTCAGTTATTGAGACTAATCTGTCATGTGATTTATTATGCTTTCCTTACTCATTTGTGCTTAGCTTAGTCAAGAAAGAGCAAAGCCAGAAAAAATGCCTAGCTTGAAACTGGCCTGTTTTGTCCTCGTGGCAGAATATGGTAAAGGGGAGAAGCCCACTTGTAAAAACTACACTTGGTTAGAGAGGGCTTAACATCCTCAGATTCGTACAGAACCTCCAACCTTGACTTCCCTGCAAGAGATGCCAGCCTTGGTCATTAAGATGTGTTACCCGAGTCTGTGTAAGTCCACACCTCACAGAAACGTGGCTGGTCTCTTTGCACAGTCACTGTGTTTGGCAAAGATGCGGGCTAAAAGCAATTTCTGGCATCATTCATTACATTCAGCTGTCCAGTTTCTGATCTGACAGAGGACCTTGCTAAACAGTAATTTTTCTTTCACTTCCACTCTTCCTGCTCCTTCCCTATTTCCCACTCAGAGGCCCTTCACAGCTGAGTTTCTGAAGCTGGAAGACACCTAGTAACTAGAAGATGGTAAGGTGCTGCTTCACCCTGAACCTCCCTAATCACTTTCTCTCCTGGTCGAACAGGCATCAAAAGTTCATTTTTTGTAGTTTGAATTGGACAACAATCGTCTCACAAATTGCACCCTTCAGAAATGTAGCTTCCAGTGTTAAGATTCAGGTCTTTAAAGGTATTCAGGTCTTTAAATATTTTCATGTCCTTAAAGCCTTTTAGGCAAGTTCAGATGCTGCAGACATACGCTTGTGGGCTTTACATTGCCTAAGCAGGACTCCTGATAGCCTGTTAGCTCCAGAAGGTTCCTGTGCAAATTCCATCAGATATTTGCTTTTTTAAGTTAGGTCTTCACATAAGGGAAGAAAAACCACAACCCCACTTTTCTCCATTATTATGTGGTATTGGACATCTGGCTCCTGTTTCGAGAACATAATACAGACCTTCTGCTGTGTAGTTCTGCTTTGGTTGCTAGCAATCACTTACAATGCTTATTAAGAAACAGACCATTGTGAGTCAGCACATAATCCAGGGCCAGGTGAAAGCAACTGGATGGAAGTGAGCTATGTACCATCACTTGAAACAATATAATCGGTGCTAAATTAGTTATTGGTCATTTGGCCAATTTTGTACTGTGGATGCACTGTGGAAATGGACTTGGGAGAACCACTGTGTTGAGAGACACAGAGATATGTAACTGATTGTGATTTTTGGGAATAGAAGGCAGCAGATTCCTTCAGTGCAGAATCTGGAGAATATTCTCCTTCTGGTAAGTAATTTATGCCTTGGCAAAGAATGCTTGAGATCTACTGCATCAATGACAATAGCAAGCAGCCTGTTAGACCTTTCCATAACAACTGCTATTGCGGGTGATGTTTTCACAACAGTGACCCTTAAAACAGATTAAAATGTTGATGTAAGAAGTAGCCTTATGCTTGTAATTAATATTCAATTGTTAATATTGCATTGAGATGAGTGAGTGTAGGTCACATAACAAAGCTGTTGTTTTCACAGCTTTTGTAACATCAGAGAACTTATATTGGCTACCTGACATTTTCCTTTAATGTTAATTACGCTAATGATTTTAATATGCTCAAAATGAAAGCTTAGATTTCTGGAGCAAGAAGAAGGTGCTGATTTAGAAAGGAGAACAATTATGTTGAAGCATATGAAATGATAGTGTGGCATTACAAACAACCCTGATGGAAATCCGAAGAAGCAAAGCAATTTCAAATGGAACATGCAGCTCCTGGCTTACTGTGAAGTGAGATACTGGATATAGAATCTCCAAATTTTTCTATGTTTGTTTTTCAAGAAAGGTCTTCAATTTAGTGCTGGCAGCTGACCTGTTGTTTCTTCAATGCTGTGTTTTGTGAATAATCTGGTAAGAATTTTATCAAGTCGTCCATCTCGTGCTTTGTGAGCACAGAAACCTGGAGTCTTGCAATCTCTGAGTGAAAACCATTTCCTAGAAAACTTCCTACTTATTCCTGGTTGCCTGGTGACAGGACCAGAGGCAATGGGCAAAAACTGAAACAGGGGAGGTTTCCTCTGAACATCAGAAAACACTTTTTCACTGTGAGGGTGACTGAGCACTGGCACAGGTTTCCCAGGAAGTCTGTGGAGTCTCTATCCTTGGACATATTCAAAAGCTATCTGGATAAAGTCCTGGGCAACCTGCTTTAGGTGTTCCTGCCTGTGCATGGGGGATTGGATCAGATGACCCCCCCAGAGATCCCTTTCAGCCCCAACCATTCCATGATAGCGGGATTCTGTCTTGTCCTTCAGGTTGGTTTTCAAGACCCCTTATTACCACAATGTCCATGCCAAAGTGCTGGCTGATGGGAGGTGCCTACTGGTATTATTGGGATCTCTTGTTTCTCTTCTTAAAAGACTGCATGCCAAAGTTGCAGTAAGCCAAACTGTCCTGTCACTTGACCTTCCTTTCTCCCTGACATCTTTCCCTTCCCAGACCTCTTTGCTTGCACCAGCTTGTCACATTTTATTTTGAGATCCTAAAATATACTGGAAAGGACCTATTTCTCAGATCATGTTTGAATAGCAGGTAGAACTGAATGCCTCTACTCTGACCAGCTACTCTTAAAAGAGACAGTGCTGTTACTAAATGCCACCCTGCTGGGCATAGTCCTGAAACCAAACATCTTTGCTAATTAACTAAATCTTCAACTTTTTCTCTTTTGCCTTAAAAAAATAAAAACTAAAAAAAAAATTAACTTAGTCTTTTTGTAAAGGCATGTGACTCAGCCATACTAAATTAGGGTCGGGTTTGTGCCTCCTAGTTGTGTTACATCAGGAATCACAGGGACACTGTTTTTTCAGGGCTTAGAGGCTATAGGAGCACTCATGGAGCATAGCACAAATAATGAAAGTAAAGCTATGTTAAAAAGCTCCCTCATGTTATTACTTGGCAGTTCATTAAGATATACCTTGTTTACCTGCTGCAGCCTGCACACCAGATTTAGCTCTCTGCAGGAATCTGAAGGCATTTAGTGTGCAGAAGCTGTGAATTGCAATGAAAAACAAAACACTTCTGTTTCATGATTTTATGAAAAGCAAGGTAATTAAACAGTGACTGAGAGCCTGCTCATCCATTCCAGATTTTTCCCCAGGCGGATAAAAGTGTGGAACAGAAAAGTGGAAAAACAGATCTGATGACCTTTACTTATTGACAGGCTGAGAAACACTGTACATTTCTTCTTCAGCTCTTTGGGCTTTCTGTGAAACCTTATAATCTCTTTTGGCTTGTTAACCACTGCTGAAGCAGGCCAGAACTCATTTGCATTCTTGAGTTGCTCAGTGACCCTCCAGTGATGTCAGGTAAGAACACTGATTTTTAATTAAAATCTTAATTTTCAAGTACATTTCACAGTTAATACATGGCGAGAAATTCTGACCAACTACGTTGTCTTGCTAAGCCGCATGGGTTCAGCTGTCTTCTTAATCACCTCTAAGGCAAAAAGTCACAGCTTAATTCCTGAAAAATGTGACTTCACAGGACAATGAATATATGAACGGCTGATCTGCCGTATGCACCAGAAGTTCCTCATTTGAAGAAAGCATCAAGTGTGTGAGAACAGGAAAACATTCTGTGTTTAAAGATTTAAAAGCTCACGATGGCGGTGTGAAATAGTACACAGCAAATTTCTGTGTAGCATACAGTAAATTGCTGGTTAATGTGTTCCCACATTATTTGTTTTACTCATTCTGTTTTTTTAGGCCTGCATGAGCCCATCGCAATTGGCACACATGAGACCCATTAGTGACTTTATCATTAGTCTCAGGTCTCAAGATCTAGGAAAGCGTTATTCACCTTGTTACACCAAGGGCCATGAGGTGTCAGTGCCAAGATCTCCAGCTGGTATAACCAGTCCACTGAAGCAGAGAAACCTACAGTGCTACAAGAATCTGCATTTGCACATTCAGGGAGTAAACAACTCACTTGAGATTGCGCAGAAATTCTGTGGCCCAGCTGGGAACCGAATTCATGTCTCTGAATTTCCAGCTCAGGTTTGGCCTTCTCACCTGCCTGCAGTGCCTGTAAATACTATTAAATATTTATTTTGCCCATTCACAAGCCATCACACTCTCAGTAAGGATGATTGGCTGCACTTGCCAGCTCCAGCTGGCCCTTCAGGAGCAGGCACAATGAATGAGGATGTTTCCTGCTCAACAACCATTCTTCCATCCTTTTTGACTGTTGTAGTTGACTGCTTCCCCAGACAAGGCTTTTCAACACTTTCACTGAATCAAAAAAAAACCAATTCTGGACTGCTTGCAACATTTAATTCACCTTGAATCATTTGGTTTTACTTTGGGACTTCGTAAAAATAACCCAAGGGCCAGATTCACGAGAGGAATGAGGTAATCCAGAGAAGCTGGTATTAAAGCTGTTCCTCCCTTCCATGCCCTAGATCCCAGTCCAGGCTGGACATTCACATCACATGTGGGAAACTGTAGGTCCGATTCCCTTATTGTCTGGTCAGCAGCAGGAATTTTAACCCCAGGCTGACCCACTCAGAAAATACCACAAGTGCTAAGCTGCAGTGTGTGCTGAGGCAAGGATCTCATGGCTCTTCTGTTATGCCTGGACCACTTAACAATGAAAACTTAAATACCTACTGGATAAAAAATAATATACATCTCTCTAAGTTGATGACAAGGGGTCATTTGACAAGGGGAACTTCAGATTTTTGGCTGCTGCTTCAGTGAATGTCTATTTATGAATATAAGTGGAAGCATTTCAATGAGATAGAATAAATGACCCACATTACCCACCACCCAGCCCCCAGTGCCAAGAAGCTCTCCTGGGAAGCAGTGCACTTGGTTACATTTCTGACCTAGTGTTTGTCCTACCTACTGGGCAACACAGCTTTGGAGTGAGAGTGGGGAAAGGGACCACTGGCTAATCTCTGAAATTTATGCTCTAGGAATTCAAATCAGAATTCACAAATAAATTTTTGGGACAGACTAACTATTCAACAAAAAAAGCTATCATCCACCTCCACTTGTACCACTGCTTTGAAAGTCGAAGGCTGACAGAACTGTCCAACAGAATGTAACACTCTGAGCTATCTCTTGCCCAGTGTCCAGCCAGGGAAAAAAACCTAACAAAATATCACTCAGACTTGCAAGATATGGGTGACTGGGAAGGTAATTGTCAAATGTTGAAGGCTATATTTTCCATTTCATCCCCTTCACCTGCCCTTCTCTGCCAGGGGACTCAGAAAAATGAGGTTTCTAGATCATGATCTGCAGAGAATTCCATATAAACCCCTTGGATAGGTTTCAGTTTTTAAGATTTTACTGAACCAACTGTTATTCTTCTGAACAAAGAAGCAAAAAAAATCAAAAGCTTTCAACTAGGTCATGGTAGTATTATCATGAGTGAGTGTGAGTGGTATCATTTCACACATACTGCATCTCTCAATTAAGGAAAATGCCAGACTTCTGTTAGCAAGACAGCTGGTGGTATTCAGTGACTAAATATAGTACTGTCATCACCTAGGAGCACAGCCAGGACATTTTAATGGTTGGGACAACTGATATTTCAGTTTAGCCAAAACAATTTTCAATCATACAGTATTATTTTAAATAACCAGTGGACAAAATCAGTGAATGAATGTATTTGTAATATTTTAGCCATTTTATTTATTAGGTAAATTTTCAACCAATATTCAGCTGATCTGAAAAGAAATTCTGAGTATTGTGTGTATTTGAGAATGAAAAAAACGGCTAAGTAAATACAGCTGGCATTCAGCTGATTCTCTGATTGTCTGTACATTAGATAGACTAAACTCCTTTAGACAGCCTCTTTATTGTGTGTACAGTCCCTTGATCAGTGGGGCTTGGATCCTCTAGAGAGTGATTATTAGGGATGATTCCATTGCAGAGAAGAGGCAAAGCCCAAATAAATATCTGTAGCTTATCTTAAGTGAAGCCTGATCCAGTTCACCCCATATTTAATGAAAACACTTTAATCTGCAATTACAGCTGGAATAGGTCCTAAATTATGTCAGTTCTCAGAGAATTTACTTTCCTGAAAAAATCTTCCAGGCTGAGGGTAAGAGTCTTCTGGGTTCTCACCTCTCCATCAATATCCCAGGCATTTTGCATTTTTGTGTTAGCATTCTTTATGTGTACTGTGGAACAAGCCAAAAGAAGACACACAATTAGGTATTGTTAACAGCTTTCTGCACATCATGCTATTGTAACTTTAAGGTCTGTAAGCCCAAGCCTGCCAGGTTTACAAACAAGGGCTGTGCTCATGTGTAGCTGAGGCACAGAAATGAAGTGTCTGTTTCTTTCCTGTTTCCAAAAAATACTGAGTTTAAGTCTGCTTTAACTGTGACTGAGTAGGTATTTCAAAATGTTTATTAACAGTTTTATTGCTTTCTTTCTGCTGCCAGCTCTAAACAATAGGGGCCAGGAACACCAGCTTTGTTTGTACTTATATTAATACATGGTTGCCTGTGGACATAAATGCAGAGGTATCCTCTGCAGCCAGTGGACTAGAGAACGAGTTGTTAGTCCTGCTACATGGTGAATGCAAGCTGGAAAATGGCAATGCTAGAGAGTGGTCTCAAAATGAACTCCCATGTGAAAACCTCACTGATTACATGTGTGCTACCAGCAGTGTTTCCTGGAACAGTTTTTGTCAGCCTCTATCCTCTTTTAGTACCTTCCTTAGCCAGAGCGATGAAGAGAGTTTTAATACTGAGTTGAAATTTTTTTCTTTTCTTTTTGGTGATAACATCTGTTTTGTCTGAGATAGAATTAATTTTCTTCTTAGTAGCTGTTACAATGCTTTATTTTGAATTCATTATGAGAATAATATTGATAATGCAGTGGTGTTTAGGTTGTTGCTAAATAGTGCTTACCCCAAGTCAAGGAGTTTCCAGTTTCCCATGCTCTGCCAGGGAGGAACTGCACAAGAAGCTGGGAGGGAGCATGGCCAGGACAACTGACCTGATGAGGCCAAAGGGATATTCCATGCCACAGAATGGCTTGTCCAGTTTATAAACTGGGGAGAGCTGGCTGGAAGGGGCCAATCGCTACTTGGTGACATGCCAGGCCTTGGTTGACGGGTGGTGAGTAATTGGATTGTGCACTACCTGTTTTTCTTGGGATTTAGCTGTCTCTACCCCTTTTATTACAATTATTATTATTATTGCCATTATTAATATTACTTTATTTTACTTTGTTTCAGTTATTAAACTGCTCCTATCTCAACCCTTGTGTTTTATTTTTCCTCCTATGATTTTCATCCCTGTTCCACCTGGGATGCGGGAAGGCTGAGCAAGTGGATGTGTTGAACTGAGTTGCCATCTGAGATCAAACCATGACAAATAAAAGATAATGGGATTGAAGAGAGAGAGAGAGAGAGAAAAATCTTTAATGCACTTATTTGTAAGAGTGAGCATTTTATCCGTGCAGTCAGTTCAACATGGGCAGCAGCAGTGTAAATTTCTGTCTTGGTCTCTTGGCCAAGTTTCCCTCCAGTTTCTCTGCAGCCTTGACCCTCACAGGACTGTTTTGCATTGGACCCACACCTGGGTGAAGACTGACTCTGGCAGGACTGCCAACAGGCATGCCAGAGCTGATGTCTTGTTTCAGTCACTCCTTCCTTCAGATGTTAACTAAGAGCTGGTGCACGTCTAGCCACAGACTGCAGCAAACAGAGGTGTGTGCGTGCTTTGTTCTGTCACTGCCTCTCACCATGTTGTTTGCATCCAGCCAAGAGGGCTCAGCTGAACGGGGAATAAACTTGTATTTTCCTGAAGGTGGCGAGAACTTCTACTGGTAGCTATCAGCATAGCTCCCCTTCCCTGGGCCCTGAGGGAAACCACAGCTGTAAATCAAGCATTGTAAGGGAAACAGTTCTTCTTAACAATCTCTACCGAGAGTGTTTCTCTGATCTGATACATTACAAGGCTGTGCAGCGATAGGGCAAGAGGGAATAGCTTTAAGCTGAAAGACGGAAGGTTTAGATTAGATACTAAGAAAAAATTATTTACTCAGAGTGTAGTGAGGCACTGGGACAGGCTGCCCAGAGAAGTTGTGGATGCCCAAGACTAGGTTGGATTGGGCTTTGAGCAAGGCAAGCTAGTGAAAGGTGTCCCTGCCCATGGCAGAAGGTAAGGAACTAGATGATCTTTAGGGTCCGTTCAAATCCAAACCACTCTATTATTCTGTGATTCCATGATCTCTGGAAAATTAATAATAATCTGGAAGAAATTGTGTTTTCTGCCATCCCAGTGCTGTTGTGCTGGTGTGAGGGAAGTGCTGGAGTGCTGAACTGTACATGCAGCTCCTGACACCTGGGAAGCACACCAAAGAGAGAACCAAAGACCTTGCCTTCTTCTTCTTTCCTCTCTTGCCATTACAGCTGAAGAAAGTCCTGGAAGATTTAATATCAGTGGCAAGCAAGTTTTGATTTTGGATTATTCTCTTGTTTGAATAGAAGACATCTATAGATAGGCAGACATCTATAACAAGGACAATTAACATATCCTTCTATAAAAAAGAATTTTTTCCCAACTTATTCATTCTTTGTTCATGGGACAGTTTTTTATTTTTTATTGCTTTAATAACTCCATGTTTGTAGCAAAAACAGTGTAATAACTATGATCATAACCAATAAATCTATCCTTTGAGAGATGCTGCTAGCCTTATCAGCTTATTTTTAACCTTACTAGAACTAGTAACTTTACAGCTTTAGTCAGCAAATAATGATAGCCTTTCTCTTTTAATAGAGATGTTTTCATTTCTGCTATGCTAAATTTGTTGTTTTAAAAAACTTTTCTTGAACACCACAGGAAGACATAATTGGGAAGCATTAATTTGTGCTTGAAAAGTGTATTTAAATTTTTTTCTTTGAAATGAGCACACACTGTGACCTAGTTTTTATAAACAGAGAAAGAAATAAATGTCAGATCTGAAAAAGTAGATTTAGCTAGATAGTATTCTACCTTTTTAATTATTTTTCAAATATAAGAGGTGATTTCACCTATTTACGTATTGCTAGAGGCTAAGGGGAGAAAAAAGCATTCATCCTGAGCTGAGTTCAGAGAGTTTGCTTTGCCAAAAACGAAGACAAACATATTAATATACAGGCTTTCTCAAAGTCTCAGAAGCATCAGGAATCCATTTGAAAGAAGAGGAGCTGGTCTGGTTTGTCAGTCTGGCAAGTACCAGTGGAAAATCCATCATCTAGCAACAAATACATGCTTGCACAGTCAGTCCTACAGCCGTGAAGGGTCTGCACAGAAGTTCCACTCCCAGGAGCTGAATCCCTGTTAGTGCCTGAGGCCATGCTGGCTCTGCTAGGGAGAAAGGCAGACACAGGAATGCAGAGGTGAAATATCCTGCAAAGATGATTTTTCTACATAATATTAAATTTGCTTAGTATAAAATTTTACAAGCATATCCTGGACCACCCAAAAGTTGTAGTGATTAATCCAGAAGTCTACCCTGTCCTTTACGTGATTCCTTTTAAATGTTCATTCATTGTGGTATACTTTAGATTGTTAAACATAGCCACATGGAGAGTGTTTGTAAAGTACATGTGTTGTCTAAAATATACATGCAGTTTAAAGGTTCTCCTGTTACCGTACAGCTCCAGATATAAACTCCTTTTTTTCATGAATCCAACAGTTAGATGAAGAAACCTCTCCAAAGCTGAAAACAAAAAATGATTAATTAAAGAACCTGAGACTTAAATGCAGACTTGTTCTTAGTTTACCAGACTGTAAAACTCTTACCTTGGTGGGTACACAGACAGGCATGTGTTTGCAACTGATTTTTTGGCAGATAATTGAATAACTCTTGTAGCAATGGCCTTTTTTGAATACCAGAGAAAGCACTCCATCAAATGGACATAATCTATTTCACAGGGAGGGGGAAAAGCTTTGGTGAATTTTCCAAGAAAAATTCCAAGGCTTACGTGAATATGTTCACCTAGCAGCTACACTGACGTGAATGGACATATAAACCCACATGTGTAAGACAGCTATGAGTAGTAAAAGTAACAACTCTGAGGTATTAAGATGTCTAAGTATGTCTTTACATAAAAGCCTTAAAGGGCTGCACAGGGAGTCATTATGGTGTATTATGTCAGGACCTTACTTACTCAACGTGTAGAAGTCGACACCGACACTGTCAGCTGTGATGTAAAACGCTTGGAGGCTCGTTTCACAGGACAGGCGTTTCCAAAGAGTTCAGCACCCACCAGTTCCCATGTAGGCAGCTAAATGAGGTGATGAAACTTTAAATGCTCTCAGCTTTCGTGGGAGCTGAAATCTTTTGAAAAGTCCAGCTTTCCCTGGGGTAGCTGCACCATCTGCTTTGAGCTCCTGGAGGGGTGATGAGAGGGACCAAGTCAGGTACTGGTGTCCTGCAAAGGTGACTGCTGAGAGAGGGCCTTCTGAACCCCCATGGAATGCCTAAAGCATGCTGAAGGAACATCTCTGCTTTGTCTGTAACATCCATGCCATAGCTCAGAGTTAAGGAGATGAATAAAAAAAAACAAACTAAGGATTGTCTGGTCTGGAAATGTCCCTTCTCAGATCATAGGATAACACTGTATTAACTGTGTGAACATGGTATCTGACACAGCAGACTATTATTCTAAATTTTCTTATTCAAACATCATATTCCAGTGCACATGAAAGCCAGCATAATTCACAGAATGCCTTTATACCCTAGTAATTTTTTTTTTTAAAGATGCAAACAAAACAATGTGTTAGATTACAGTCTGAAACTGTTGTTCAGATATTTTATGCTATTGCTTCAGCAATAAAAGGAACATTAAACTCCTGAGGGCAGACTGAGCCTAGCTATTTTCGGCACCTCTGTCAGGCTGGAGTGGAGCCGAGGCACCTGGTTGCTGGGAGCCATTCAGAAAGCCTGTCCCACACCGCTGCTGGCTGGCCCCTCGCTCTGGACCTGCAGGTCCCTTTAGGGGCACAAATATCCCTGTCGCTGCAGGAGATTGGCTTTGTTCATGATGTTAGATGGGAAGGCCACAGAAGGAAAAGCCATCAAGGGCTATCAGACATAAAGACAGCAGCAATTACATCACAAGATGGGGCAGGAACAGGAGAAGCATGGCTATACAGCTTGTTCTCTTCTCCAAATCCTCCTCAGGCATCAGCTGATGGCTACTGCCTTACTGCTGGAGGCAGGACAGCAGGCTGGACAGGCCAACTGCCTCTCCATGAGTGAGCTGTCTGGTTTCTCACATCATGACCCAGATAGGTGAGTGGAGAGCGCCCCAAAATGTCACTTAACCCCTGGAGAGGCCAGTCTGCCAGGCCTGCCTGAAGCCGCCTCTCACTTCTTGCCTTTTTGATGGCGTGGTACTTCCATGCTCTGCAGTGCAGTGGGCTTTCCAAAGGCAAGGGTATGACTTTGCCCTTCCACCCCCAGCTGACCCTCCCAGAGGTCAGCAGAGTCTCCTGGTCAGTGGTCCAAATGCTGTTTCAGAGTTAATTAAGCTCCTATTTCCTCCTGGTCAAGTGCTTCACCTATTCACTTGTTTTCCCATCATAAGCCATGGTGACAAGAGTTCCTCCCCTACTGTGCACAGGTAGATACCTACTGTCTAGAGTAAACTCTGAATTTTAAGTCCCCAGTGCACCAGAAAAAAAAAAAAGTGTACTCTTGACTTGATTGCATGAGCTGCAGAGAAAACATCACTGTGTCTTGCTTTCCTGTTGCCTGCATCCAGGTAGTTCTGTGCAAAGCACAGGAACATTAAATTGCTCTTTGGATCTGATGTGTAATGAAGTCCCAATGACGTCCTTAATTTTGGGACTTTTTAGCATATCTATTTTGTGCTTTGCAACCTTAGTGGTCTTTTTCTACAATTACAGAGGCATTGGTAGTAGAATGATACTCTGTCTGATTGATCTGAATCATAGATGTGTGATCTGATGCATCTTTCTCCTGTCTAATAGGAGATAAAGCTGAGGTAGTTTTTCAGTGTGGTGCATTAGGATGTTATTTCATAACAATCCATTGCAAAATTATTCTATATTCCATGCAAAAAGCTGTGGAACAGTTTAACCCCCTGCAAATTAACTGTAAATTACACGGAGAGAAATGGATCTTCTGTAGGCAAAATAAAGAGAAACACAGGAATGGTGACTAGGAAAAATAATAATTAAAAAAGACCAAGTATTTTATTCTTTCTCAGGCCCTTTCATCTTTACTGACATTTTAAAAAATGGCCAATCTTAAGACTATGATTTATTACCTTAAAAGTTTTAAGACTTGCCTTTTTTTCAAGCTTTGTCAGATTTTAAACTTCCATGAGATTCTGCTGTAAGTCCTTTGAGAATTAATAAGCGAAAGGTTGCAGTTGCAGACAGAGACACATTTTTCACGCTTCCCTCCCTCCCAGTGACTTGTTTTCCATGTTCAGCCTCTGCAGAATGAAAGGAGAAAAAAATTGCATCCAGCAATGTCAGTTCATGTTATTTCTCTGTATACAGAAATGCCTTAGCCAGCATTTATGTGAAGCTTTGTAGAGTGCAATAAAAAACCTGACTGAATCTCTTACGACTTCCTTGCTTCACTTGGTTATTTTCTCAAGTTCAGACAAAAGGGTGAGATTCATCTCACTTATGCTGAACTACATAAAACTTAAGTTTCTCACTAAGGTATTTGCCTAAGTTGCCCCCACAGTCCCATCTCCCCATAGGTGGAGATAAATAGTCCAGAGAGTGTTTTGTCCCTTTCTGGGACTGCTGGGCTGACTTGCATTGTGGAAGGGCCATGTCTGTTTGGGAGCAAAGGACCATCCAGCTGACCAGCCTAACTGGTGCTTCCATTTTGGATGGCTAATATTTGGTCTCATTCATTCTCCTGTAAGTTCAGCTTTCCATTTAGGAAAGCTCAGGGGGCAGAGTACATGAAAAGACTGAAAACTGAAAAATTGAAAGAATTGAACTGGTCACTGATCTCTGATTCACTAAGTCTGTCTCTACAAAAACGAGTTGAAACGAATTTCCTGGTGTGAATAAATCCCCAAAGTCTCATGAATTTTAGTATGGATGTTTCTGAATGCCTTAAAATTCATATAGGAAATGAATTAATCATTCTTCCTTATTTTCTTGTTGACAAAGTCTCCTTCTCATCCAATCAAAGTGAGAGCTACACACTGGGTTACTAGCTGTGCTCAGTGAATGTTGAGTAGCACCCATCAGCTGAGATTTTGTCACAGAAAATATTTGCTGGATGCTTCAGTATGCAGAATGCATTAGAATGAAATCAGAATTTATTTGCAAGTGATTCAGTGACTGCAGAAATGTCTGCATTTATGAGTGGTTTAACAGTCTCCACATATATTCATGGTTTATACTGGGCACATCTGTCATTTAATTAAAAAAAGAGAAATATTAATTAACTACACAGATTTGAGCAAGCCATGTGGATTTTGGTAAGGTGGTTGCAAACATGACAGCCCTCTGTACATTGTTCGAGCATGTAACTTATCTGGGGAATGTGGACAAACTCTGACATTATTATTACTACTTCTAATATGACCAGATTCTGCAGTCCTCACAAATATACACTCTGTATTAAAGCTCAAGAAAATTTCATGTATGTTTTTGTTGGTATGGGACAGAGCAAAGTACAGAAGAAGAGACTAATAGGTGTACTTCTGTGTTCATGCATATTAATGAATATATGCATGTTTATCTTTGTTGTATTATGTATTATATTCCAGTGCAGTACAGTATGTGTATTATTTTAAGATAATACATCTTCTGGTGTTCACATAGTCTGAATGTATCTTGAGGAGATTTTGTCCTACCTACGTGGTAATCTGAAAGCAAATGCGGACAAAAGTCTTTCACAAATAAGCTAGGTAGGAAGGAGTGAAAGAAATGGCTTCATTTCTTCCTCTCTTTTATAATATTTGTTCACCATTTGGGAATTGTGCAGTGTTGTGACTACACAAATTTTACATGATACTTTCAATTCTTTTTCTACAGTTACTACAATGACATTATTGATACTGACATTATTGATAAATTTGTGTAAACCAAATCTTGATCTGATAATGCAGGACTCTCCTATCCAGTGATCCAATTCCTGCTGACTGCCCCCTCTTTATGCATGAATGCCAGTGTGTGCAAGTGCCTTCTGTATGTGCTCCAACATTTTTAGGTCAGGGCTGACCTTTGGATAGTCTGGGAAGGCACCTGGTGTCTGACAACACGATCGGGACTCAGAGCACAATTGAACTGCTGTGAGATTAGCATTAGTTCTGCAGTTAGACTATAATTACATGGCTGGTTGGAAATTACTGGTTACACTGCAGGGTCCTGCAGCCATTTGGGACCACATTCATGGGGTTAACATACAATTTAGTTTCCTTATAGATCCTTTCTGTGTATATCCAACCTCCCGAAGTCACTTTTCTGAGGTGGCTTATTTGAAGGGCATTACACGTCCGCAGCATGTGCATGTTCCATATGATTGAATAATGAACATCCCGTGAGCAGTTTTTTGGAGGGCCAAAATCCCTGTTGGCACAGCTCCATGGAGTCATTAGTGTTGCACCAGCAGGGGAGCTGACCCCAGCCCTTGTTTAGTGATTTGACAGGCCACCTCGCCATGAGGACATTCTATCATTTCCAGGGACTTGAATTTGGAACAGAGAGTCATTTCAGTGGTGCGAGGTTGACAATTATTTGATTTTTAAAGCTTTACCACATAATGTTAAACTAGTATCTTGCCTTAATGTGAAATCTTGATACAGTGTATCTTATGATCTATAATCTGGGAAAAAATGTAAACTAAAAGATAATAAACATAAACAGTGATTAAACCACAAACATTCCTCAGAGTAAATGATAATATAATTAAACTTTAACTTCACAATGCAGATTCTTTTAGTGCATAATTGAAATTGTGACTTTGGCAATATGTTTGACATTAACTTGAAGCAAGTAATTTTAGTGAACCAGGATCTGGTCTTTCTCTTACTGGCATGATTTGCGCAGCTTCCGCAGCTGTGTCTATTCTACAGCTTCTTTGTGATGTGCTTCACAGACCCACTCCTGGAGAGTCCCTCTCTGTGTCCTGGCTCCATGCTGGAAGGACATGGGCCTGCATACCGTGCCTCTCTAAAGCTGAAATGAATTTCAAATGAAACCCAAACATACAGGGAACACAAGGAGCTGCAGGGTGATGGGCTGGGGAACCAGGGAGATGGAGCACCAGAGGGCTGCCCAGCAGACCTTCCCACAGCTGGCATCCTCTCCTGGCGACGTGAGTGGCTGTACCGAGTTCAACCAGAGGCTTATGTAGGCTACTTCTCTGCTGAGAGTGTATGCTTGGGAAGAGAATAAAAGAAGGGCAAGTAGTGTTGCTCCCTCAGACATCCTCCTATGTGTCTGCAGCCTGCTCTCAAATTTAATGAGACTGGATGACAGTTTGAAGCGTCCTTCACCTTGCTCCCTGCACAAGGCTTTCTAGACTCTTAGTCAAAAGAAATACTTTTATAGTCCACACTCCATACGCTCATGTTGCCAGCTCTGGGGCACTGTGGTCCCACACCATTCTCATGGCAGCGGAGATCAGGCAGGAGCTCATCCCATAGACACTGCTGCACACCTGAGACCCAGCTAGGAAGACATCTCTGGCTGATTTGTCTTCCTTGTTCTAGTCCCAGAGGATGTCCTGAGCCCTTATGAAGTACATGGGCAGTCTTAGAACAAACAAAGGCACTCCTGGCAGACCTATACCTGCTGTGACTACACTGAAGTCTTGGCTCTGTATTTAAGAGAAAAATAGAGTAGAATACACATTGATGATAAGTGAAGAAAGACAGAGAAAACAGGAGACAGGCTTTCACTGAAGAACTCTAGGGATTGACTTGTCCACATCAACTAAGAACCATCAGCAGCCATAGCCAGCACTAACTAAGCAACATCAGCTCCGTAGTACAGCATGACTGCATAAAAAAAATAATAACAAAATTTAGAAATACACATAAATATATAAATGAGAAAAGAATGTCTCATAGCCATTTGCTGTGCTCTGGAATGAGGCTCTTTGGGAAAACTGGGAACTTGGAATTTATTGGGGGTTACGGGGTTGCCAAGCTGTGTTTCCCAGAGCGTTTGACAATAGCCTCTGGAGAGCTGGCTGGTCACATGCTAATGGCTCCTCTTCATTCTTTCCAGCCATGAAATTGCAGCCACAAAAGTCAAGAGTTCCATTCAGTACATTCTTAGCATAGTGGCTCCTCACACTCTTCCCACAGTGAGGAGAGGCAATTTCTACAAAGGCTTTGTGACTGAGAGTAGCATCCAGAAGAGGCCCATGAGACAACATGGGTTTAAAGTTGTGGACCAACCTGAGAAAAATTCTGGAAACTTGCTTAATGCTGGCAGAAGTTCACATGGCTGGCACTTAGGAAGTAGGAGTTTCCCAGAAACAGAAGCTGGTGAATTTGTGAAGATGGCTCTTTCTGAATCAAACTAAGAAAGAATTTTTTTCTGTGATAAGAAAAGAATGTACAAATATTTTTATTGAGATTCTTCTACTTTCTATGCAAACTCGATTTCAAGTACTGCTGGACTCCTTGTAGCATGGGCACAGGAACAGAGGACACAGTCTGCAGTTCAAAATCCAGGATTTGTCCACAAATGGCTTGACTCTTTTGATAGTTGATACTCAGCATACACAGCATACATAGCAAACAGCTTGCAGTGAATGTCAGCTAGCTGAACTTGTTTCACTTTCTTGCTATTGTCACTGGCTTGAGAAATATCTTATTTTTGGAAATTCTCTTATGTTTAGAAAGAACAATTGACAATCGGCCAGGGAACAAGAAACGTTTTTCAAAATCAAAGGGAAAGCCAGGTAAAACTCTCTTTCAAATTTACTGATTCAGTTTAAAAACCCCCTCAGATTACATATCTTTATGGCCAAGATTTAAATCAAGTTACCAATGCCATTGATCACAGAGATAGAGTTTTGGAGTTCTAGTTAAACTCAAAATAAAAAACTTATAAAAATTCCTTAAGTAATTCACACACTCCTGATTTTCAGCCACAGAAAACTGATGATCATCTGATTCTAGTGCCTCTGACACCACATGACATGGTCCAGCATTCAAACAGGTTAAAATTATGTTGGTACAATTTAGAGAGAGGAATAGTGGACTCTCAGCAAAATTTTTTATTCTGGAAAATGCCCATTTATCAGATGCTTTTCTCAATGTGAGTGGATACTTTTTCCAGGAATGTTCTGTGAGAACCCGGAGTCAGTGTCAATGCTCTCAGAGCCTGGAAACAGCTGTTTCAGGGGCTTGGCCTGGGGTCCCACATACTGCAGAGCATTGCCTTTTCCTCTCTTCTGGGGAGAAGCTGAATTTCTTCTTTCTGCTGCACTGCTTAACTATTTTCTAGCTAACATATGCGCATAACGGATCCTGCTGAGAAAACAGACCTTTTAGAGACATCTCTTCTTTAAGTAAAATTGCAGCAGCACTGGGACGACCTCAGAACTGCAGTCAGCTGAGAAGCTACTGTTTGTGCTTCTGGGCAGCCCTTGGTGCTGCAAAATGGCTTGTCCTGTATTTAACTCAGAAAGGAGACAGCAGGGGATGTGTCTGCTCCATATGAAACACTGACTGCACCAGGCAAGGTAATTAGGACACTTCACGAGAAGGCAACAAGAAGTTTAAAGCTGAGAAGAGTCTGCACTTTTTCACATGACAGGGAATGAATTTGTGGACACAACTGTGCCACTCTCTTAGCACTCAGGTGCTAAAAGGACAGAAATGGGACTAGGAGGATTTGATGGGGGGAAATTTGAAGAGATACTTAAGCCAGCAATCTTTCAAAGAAAAAGAAAACCTCTTGGTGGAATAGAAAATGTTCTTGCACTTTTCTCCCTCGTTTGTTTGGTATTTTCCCCCTTCAGAGACTGGATCCCAGATTAGCAGGGTTGCTAGTCAGAGCATGTGCCAGGGTGGCATGCTGTTATTTTCCCATGGCAATGTTTCCCAAAATTCAGAGTAAGTTTATGACATTTAACTAAACCAAATACATGGTAAAAAAAAGTAAAAATGTTGCCCTGGTCTGATCGAATACTTACCAATACCATGAGACTGAAAAAACACATATGAGCCACATTGCTCTAGCCACAGTTTGAGCTGTGAATAGTTTTATCTTTCCGTTTATAGGAAAGGTCAAGAAAAGTCTGAGTCAACTTTTCAAGAGACAGCTTTCCTTCTACTTCCCAGCCACAACACTTGTCTGGATGCCCCAGTGTAGGGGCTGCTGAAAGGAAGCTCCCCTGTCAGTCCATCATGTCTGGGCAGTGCTGTGCCCCAGAGCCCATATTTGCAAGCCAGGCATGCTGCAAAATATTTCCCTAGGCTTTGGTGAGGGGGAAGAAGGAGGTTGTAGAGGAATGGGACGCTTTTAATGCAGGTATCAGGACAGGTTGGTTTCCTTGAGCACTGATGATGGATGGAAGTGGGCTGCACATGATGGATGCACTTTTGGTTTTGGGAGTTTGTCAAGAACTATCCAGAGAGTGGGATAAAATTATCTGTTAAACAGTCTCAAAATGCACCTAGGAAAATAAAGCAATATTTCTATCTTGCACTGTCAGTGCCAGAATACTGCAAAGCAGCTGTCGTTTCACACTCCTGCTGGACATTTTTGGGCTTTGTAAGCACATATGCCCCCTTTGGAGCAGCGAATCTCTGTGCTGCTGTTTAAGAAAAGAAGCATAAAAATGGGAGGCATCCCAGCCCAATCAAGTCATTGCAATGGAGGAAACTCTGACAGTGGCTGTTCAAATGAAAAGGACTAAACAGTTCAGCTGATTTCTTCCATTTGTATGAGGTTTAGGTACCAGTTGCTATGGCAGTAAACTATGTCAAATTGTGTCCTTTTTGGATCTGCAGAACTCTTTTGTATTTCAACGACACAGAGCGCACTTGTAGTTAGCGCCAGGCATATATTGGGTGTATTTTGTTTTGTATCTGAGCAGTGTCCTATTTAAGCTTTATTTTAGATTGGCTAAAGATTTCACCAGGTATTTAATTTCTAAGTTATTTCTGCCTTTAAAATGGCCAAATTTTAAAATGTAAGTTTTTAACATGTAAAGTATTTTAGCCTGTTCCATTTTGACTCTTTCCAAATATCCATGGAATAAGATCTGACTTCATAAAATCTTCCAGAATCTGAACTTTTTCAGTGGCTATTTTAACTACTAAAAGAATTGAAGAAATTAATTCAGCCATCTGCATTTTTAAGCACACTTTATTTCTTCGATCTTTGCTAAAATGCTGTTCCCACAAAGTTCATTTTAAGTGGTTGTAAAGAAATTCTTATCTTTGGGAATTTGCAGGAATCAGTCCAACATGTAGGTTTTTAATTTTTTTTTTTATTATTATTAATATCTTATAGTCATTCACCCTTTGCTGCCTCCCACTTTACATAATAGTTATTAGGCTCTCACTGAGAACTGGTCTCTTAGAAACAACACAAAGAAAATAAGGAAGAAGGGCCAGCAACAGAATGCTTGAAGATAACAGTGCTGAGGATGCTGAAAAAGAAATCAGCAAGATAGGAAACAAGGGGATTTGGAGGTCAGTGGAGCGGGAGTGAGCAGGAAATAGAGGGAGGAACTGAGTGTCAGAAGCAGCTGATAGATTCATTGCCTTGCATTTTCTTATGATAATACTTCCTCAATTGCTATCAACAGCTGAGGTTGCGTTGCCTTGCATCCTAAATCTCCTGTCTGTGTACCTGACAAACCCTGCCCAGTGATTCTCACATACATTCCTTCTGCACATCTTAAACCAAAAATCCTCATTACTCTTTAATATGGATGTAAAAATATCCAGGGGCTAAAGGAGAAGAAATACTTGCTTCACTAATGACATCTAGAAAAAACAAATATTTGCTGAAATAAGACCTGTTTTATTTCAGAAGACTTATTATAAGACTGGCCACCTGAAGTTTAATTTTCCTTCTTTCATATATAATTATATCAAAAAGATTATGAATCTTTCTGAAAGAAGGGAAAAGGTGAAGGTATACCCGTGGTTACTTCACTGCAAATATGAAAGGTATTCAACATTTTAGAGAAAAAAGGTTTATTTCAAAACCAGACTTGAAAGACTGTATTTTATTAGAAAACTAACAATGAACAAAGGTTTGAATAAATATAGCAAATGAATATTTTAGAACATATTAAGTGATTAATTAGCTAAAACTGGTCATCTGCTAGTGGGTAGAAAATTAAAAGCAAGTTTTCAATTTTGCAACATAAACACAGTTTATTCAGATTTCATGCACGCAGGCAGTGCGAAAACCAGGTACATATATTTATTTGGTACCGTATTTGCCAAATTAATTTTTCAGAAACTGCTTGGACTGGATCTCATTAAATAGTCTTCCTTGCTGTTCATTGTGGAATACACAAAGTGTAACATTTTCTCACAGCTTATTGAAAGGAGAGTTTATAGGTTTAATCAGTATTTGTTAACCATGTGCAAATATCAGTTGTAAAACGGTATGTGCTGAACTAAAAGGAGCAAAAACCTTTGAGCAACTGATACCATGTTTGCAAATATAGTCTTAATACAGATTTCCCTCAGTACCCTTCACAAAGTTTTATTGAAGACCATGCTTAGCTTGGGATGGGCACATGAGGACCTGGTACTATACAAGACAGACCTTTCTTCTGCCTCAAACTCTAATGGTGGTCTTTTTGTAGGCCATTGACACATACCTCTGACTCTGACAGAACAGGGTTTGAGGGGCCCCTTGTCCCTCTGCATGTTGCCCCTGGTCCCTGCTCCCACAGTGTCTTCCTTAGTGTGCACTGTTTTCCCTAGGAAGGACCGTGTCCTTATGCTGTTTGCCTCAGGCGCTGATATTAAGCTATCTATAAACGTGTAAAAGATGACCCAAATGTGTAATCCTGTGAAAATGTTCCCAGGTTAACTTTGCAAAATGTATTTTTCATGAATGCATGTTGATTGGCATTTCTTTTACTACCTTTAATAGTTTGTTATTAATAGAAACCAAGAGTAGCTATTCCACTGCCTTTGCTAGCAGGCTGCTGGGAATGTAATTGCTCAGGATATCTGCTTGCACTTCTCATATATTGTCACAAACTCAGCCTCCTTTAATCCTGTGCAGTTACTGGCTGTTTCAAAACTTACTGGAAATGATGGTGAACACTAAAGAGATCCTTCTCTGGCTCTTTTAAATCCATACATGGGAATGGTCTGATTTTGTTGTTGTTGTTAAATCCCCATTTGGAATCTGCTGCTTAGCATCCTCTTTAGAAATGGTTATAATGGTATGCAAAAAATTTTATCATATATATAAATCTGTCTTTCTTCCAACCAGAATGCCAGAAATGTTTCAACACTCTTGCCCTCTGTACTAAAACCATTGTTAAGATCTCTTTTATTTTAGTCATGCTTAAATATTTTTTGTCCTTAATCGTTTTTTTTCTATAGATATTATCTTGTCCTGTTTCCTGCCTTATTCACTTCCCACTGTACCATGATACTTGATGTTGTTGACTTTCTTGCTTTTCCACTTGTTTTAGTAATTTTTATATTAAAATTTTTTGTCTAGTTTTTTTTTTTAACATAGAACATTGTCTCTCTCAACTGCAGATTTCTGGCACCCAAGAGTGTTCTTAAACTCTCAATTAGCATATGTATTTTTATCTCTAAAAGAAAATGTGGGCTTGGTGGCAGTAGTACTGTTTTAAGATTCATAGCCATGTGATCAGACTAGACAATCAGAAAGGCACGCTTTGGCCTTGCAAGCAGTAGGAAAATTCAGGAGTACTGCATTTGGATCATGAATATAGAGTTGCATATTTGTTTCCTGAGCTTGCATGGATAACATTCCTCTACAGCTGTTCTAGCAAAGGAGGCTGAGCCTTGTCCAGAAACTTCATGCCTGCACTGCTTTGAAGTGTAGCTTGCCAGTAAAGGATTTCTGTTAAGTGTTTCAGACATAAAACCTCTTCTGTAGAACTGTGCAAAATGCTTGAGCGCCCTTTGTTTTATTTCTTTTCCTTTTGCAAATAAGTGTTTATAATATTCTTACCCTGAAAACAGAATTTTTTACTTTTCAAGAAGGAATATTATTGATCTTTGGAGGCTGGATGACTACAACATCATTCTTCTCAGCTATGCCCCAGTAATACACAGCTGAAGGGAAAGTCATGATGTCAAAGAAAAATAGCAATTGCCAAATCCAGAACAAATGAAGGACTCATCTCTTGCTGAGTGTCCTGAAAGGTTATTTCATATGACTTCATGTCACAGAATGCTGTGGGATGATAATATTATAGACCTGTTCAAATAAGGATTTGATAGATTCATGGAATACAAGTCTAATGAGGGATATTAGATAGGAAGAAACCACCTCTCATTCACGGAGAGGCTAAACACTGGGAATATCCCAGAGAAAGCACCACTCTCTGCTTATGCTATCTGTATGGGGTTTGCTGGGCATCCACTTCTGGGTACTTTTGGAGGCTCATGCTGGAGTAGATTGACTTTTGGTCTGACCCACATGGCTGGCCTCTGCAATTAATCCTGAATCAACAGAAATAGTAGAACAATTTGGACTAGCAGCGAGGCTTGACCAGCATGGGGTTTGGTTGAAGTATTTATAATTCTGATAAACCAAGACTGAAATTAAAGAATAAAGGAAACAATAACTCTTCCCATGCTTCTTCTTATTGTGGTTTCATTCCTTTGTTTCTTGATGTGGATTCCAGAAGATTAATTGAGCATTAAGACCCAAAGACCAGTACTTTTGGAGCTGATTATTGCATGCCTCAGCTGCTGTAATAAAGTGTGAGTTAATGACTTTAACCACCTGAAAAGTACAACAATTTCCCTGTAAATTCAGTGCCTAGAGTTACTTATTGTCTGATCACTTAGTCTGTAGCTCAGGAAAAAGGAGGAATTGAAAAAGCAGAAACTTACTGCAATTGCATTTAAGAAGTGTTAAATAAAAATAAGTTTAAAAATAAACCCACATTCTTGTACTTCCTGGACATTATTGTCCTGTGCCTGACACACCTGGCAGTGAGTCAGCACGCTGCATTCATGTCTGAGGTTGGAAGCTGTTTCATAACTAAAGAGAAACCTGCGACAAATCTGTAAAGTCAGCCAGGCCTGAATCTGGCAGCACCACATGTTCTAATACTGGTGTTAGGCCAGGCTTGGCTGGTATAGGGAATGCTACTGAGTAGAATTTTGAGCATGCTCTGGGTGTGCTTCTTGTTACTGCAATCAGTAACTTTTCCTCTCAGCTCCATTTGCAGGAAATGAGCAAAAATCCTGTCTGTTTTAAATGCTTTTCAATACAAGATAGAAAAAGGGGTAAGCTGAAATTCAGTGCCCCTCATGTTCCTGGAACCCTGCATCCCTTACATAAGAGGGCTATGTGGTTTTTCTTATACAGACAGATGCATTTTTAAAATGTTGAGTGACTTTCGAGTTAAAGTTTCAAGGTAGTACAGGAGACTCTCAGCAATGTGAGGGACTAAAAGGCTTGCTTTTGGGTTTCAACTTCTTCAAGACAAAGACCATCCTTTCACCTTCACAATACGTGGGGCAATGGTGTCTGCTCCTCACTGCAAAGTGTGCCTGCTGTAATACTGTCTGTTTATTAACAACAGTAACAACCAAAGGTGGAAGCTCATGGAGACAAAGGATGGTGACTTGCAGTAATTTATGTTGTTTTCCCAGCTTTGTCACACACTTGATATGTGACCTTGAAGAAATTATTTAATTTCCTTCTGGTTTAATGTTCCTCCAGAGACACAGGATAACAGCGCTTAGCAAGGGTGTAAGGAGGCCTAATTCAGAAGTGATTGTGGAGCCTGCCGGTCTCCACAGAGGGTCCTTATTCTCTACATGGCAGAGATGCTTGTCCTAGTGGCAAAGGATCTGCAGAGAATGTGAACAGGTCATCAAAACAAGAAGTTTCATGCTGAAAAATGTCAGACTGACCCTTTCTGCCACCTCCCTATAGCTTGGATACAGATAAGGCAAAATGAGGGAATTCCTGTCTGAAGCAACACCACAACAGGAAATATTCCCTTTAAGTAAGCAAAAACTTGAAGAAAAGTGGAAGAAAGAGTGAGCCCTGAGGAGGCTGGCTATTGCAATTGCTAAGACCCAAAATATCCTCTGCTTTACACAAGTGATCTCTCTGCCTTCATCATGGCTCTCTCAGCCTTTAGCAAGGGCTGAAATAAAAGCAGCCATTAGCCTTGACCCCGGCATTGCCAGCCATGCCAGGTCCTTTTCCTACTAATGGCTGCAAATACAATTCTTTCGGCGGCAATGAGGCCAGGGAGTCGGCTGGTGAGCTCCTGAAAGGCAGTGCAGCCTCCAGGCCCTGTTATCTCCCAAGGCATGTCTGTGAAGGGAGCTGCCTGGGGATGTGATTTACAGTGTGAGGCTGAATCCCCCTTGTTCTGCGAGTGGCATGGCAGTGGCAAGAAGCACCACCTCATCCAGGAAGGGATGGCCAGAGCCAGGGTCCTGACAGTGAGGGATTAAACCAATAACAGACTTGGATGTGATACAATCCAAACCTCCTTCTTCCCGTAACAAATCTGCAGCTCCGAGGATCTTATTTTAAAGTACCTATGGGAGATACTGCCTTTCCTTTCTCTGGGCTTATCCTTGCTGCAAAGCTCGGCTGCGCTGTGCCATGTGGACCTGCTTGTGCTTTCTGGCATGCAGAGTTACTCCTTTCCCGATGAACTCCTAAATCATGTCATCACTGTAAATTTTCTTTTATTACTTTTAAAAAATTTTATTGCAGAAGCCTTATCCTTTTAGTTGGAGGCTCTTGTTCAAAGATACTGCTCTGCAATCCCTCAGGGAATCACAGTTCCTCCTCTGAAGAGCACAGACTCTAAAGTCCATGTTTCATTTATGGACAGCCCCTTCTGAGCACATCTGCCAGAAATGCACATATGAACATGTACCCAGATGAGTAAAAAACTGATTAAGGGAATTAAAGGAATAGATTAAGGGAACATTGTATATCATTCAGATGGCTCACCCGCTTTCTCAGATTAGTGTTAACAAAATGTTGAACCCCTCGTTTCAACTAGCTTGTAATTAAATGCAAACTCTGACACTTGGAATGTTTTGCCATTTTGAAACCTTCCTTGTCAAATTTTAGGTTTTCAGATCAATGTCTGGAGTATATTAATTCAGAGATCCAGGGCAATGCCAGTGTACTTAGTATGTTGAACAAGTCAGGAAAGGTACAAAAGAATCTGAAGTGGCAACAGTTAGCCACTTGTGTTCGGTATAGAACTCTGCAAAACATATCCACTTGCAAGCTTACAGTGACGCAAAGCAATGCACAAATAACTTCTGATCTGGATTCCCTCATATGCCATATTTACTGTCACCAGGGGATTAGGTGCCAAAAAAACCTCAGTGAAATTTGTAGCATTTCAACAGCACATAGCATACATGTCAGTGAAATGAAAGGCCAGTGCATCCAGTGGTGCCACAGCTGAAAATGCCTTCTGTGGCATGAATTTCACTTCTCTGAAAGCCATGACAAATGTTATAAAATGCTGAAACCCTTTTGTCAGATTTACCAAGCCATCCACATTCAGCAGTGTTTTTGACATGGGACACTATGAAAAAGCTAAACAAAATGCAAACAGCAAGAAGAGAAAAAGTCACTATTTTAAAATCTACTTCTTATTGGTACACTTTTCAGTAATGACAAACAAGGATGAAATTTCAGTTTCATGATTTTAGGCAATGAGTGCATTTAATCACTACAGTTGCAGGAATAAATACCAGACTAAGAATGTGACCCGACAAGAGAATCAAGAGAAATGTTCTGATTTATTATCTGCTGGAGTAACATTTCAGCTATTTGAGGTAAAAATGGTCCAAATGAACTAAACAAATAAAGCCCAAGACTTTTATATGAACTATGACTATTTCAAGAAAACCATGTTCTATCCTGGATCAGCTCTGTTATATTTGCTTGCTTTTACATTTTTTACATTAGTCTCAAAATTTATTTATAAAGATGATTTTAAGAGTTCTGTTTAACATTAGTAAAAAGTAAATAAAATAAATTAGAAGTTCAAGAGAGAGTGAAAGCTGTGTCTATTGAAAGACATCTGACTGAATCACAGAGCTAGTTTTCCTGCAAAAGACTACCTGATCTGAAACTGAGCAAAATGGAAAAGTTCCAGCTTTATTAAATAATCTCACAGAAGACCACTTAAACCCTAAAAACTTTCTGCTTCTGAAATGCAACCATACTTACTGTCTGGAAAACAAAGAGAGTGTAAAAGTGAGAGCTGAGTAAAAGCTCTTAAACGTGTTTTTGTTTTTTTGGTGGTTTTTTTTTTTTGTTTGTTTGTTTTTCTTCTTTTTTTTTGATGAAAGAAAAGGGAAGTTCTCACTCAGTCTTACTTATACAAAACAGAATTTCAAAATTATTGTGTGAACTTTGAAATGAGTGCCTATTCTTTTTTTCCAAAAGTCTTCTTCAGGCTCCTCTACTGAAGTCGTTAAACAGATGTTTTGTCTGTTCAGCAAATAGTCTTCCTATCTCTCTGGTAAAGAATGAAGTTCCTTTGCTTCAGGACAAGACATTTCCAGTCTATTTCAAGGTCTGAAATGTCTTCAAATCCCTGACTGCTTTGTTGAATCTAAATACATTCTCCTGGATCTTCTCTTGGCAGGTTTAATCATTACCTGGCTGAGTTCCAGGACTAAGTATGTGGGGTTGTAGAATTCATTTGATATCTTGAACCTGGTGAGTTTCATTACCTGACTATCACTGTGGTAGAAAACACTGCACAAGTTCTAGAATTTAATTTCATGCTCCATTCGTTTTTGTCACTGCTTGCTCTGTGACACCCAGACCTGCAAGTCTGTCTGCCCTTCCCTCCACATAAATATGTAGAAAGACAGCAACGTTTGGATAGAAATTTTAACCCCAGCTTTCCAGTATCTGCTGAAAAACTCAGCATTAATCTCAGCCTTGCCCATCTCAATTATCAAGAAAGCAGTAGGCAGCAGAGGATGTTAGAGCGCTCTCCCAGGGAGTGAAAGATGTCCAAAAGAATAAGAAGGCTTCTCCACCTTCAACCATTGTACAGCAGAGGGTAATAAATGTAGCCAAGGTTATACCAATCAATACACATTTAATTATTATTTAATTATTGAACATTCCTGTCTGATGCTGACCAATCAGATTACAGACTCTTGTCAAAAGCTAGATGGATAAGTTTCCCTCTGGATGGATGGATTGTGCCTAAAACAAGCAGTAATTCAGACAAAGGAACATACATCATTTTTAATTGACGAAGGCTGGCCCCTCAACACGATTATTCAAAGCTTAGTGCCAACTAATGAATCTGCGCTCCAACACCATTGTAGCACTTTGGCTTGAAGTTAGTGCTTCTAAACTACTATTTAATTGTTTCAGTTCATATAATTTGGATTTATGAATAAACATGCATTTTCCTTGGGGCTTTTCTAACCCTTTCTTGCTGTGGTGAACAAAGTAAAACTTCAATTTTCGTTTTGACTGAAGTGTTTTGACTGAGGCACTGCTGATTTTCTAAATTCTAATAAGAATTTCTCAGGGTAACATCACTGTCACTACATGGACTCTGTTTGCTGAAATCTGTGATTAAAACTGAAAATGGAAAATACGATTCAATGTGCTGTTTTTCCTAAAGTCCCTGCTGTTGCTACAAGTTCTTAATTTAAATACCATTAGCTTTATTTGAAAACAGTTCTGTCCAGAAATATAGGGTAGAACAACATACAATAACCTTTGCCAGTTAAATATCTTTATCACAATTTTTAATTAACTTTAATTAACTAACATCAATTCAACACAATTTCAAATTATGCAATAGTTGTTTTTTTATTATTTTTGCTACTTTTCTATTATTTTTGCATTTTTCTAGCCCTCTTTGTAAATTTGTAAACCTGAAAAATAACTAATAAATCCAAAATGGTAAGACTAGTTTTAAAGATATAAGATGTCATGGACTGCATTTGCAAATATCCTTGCTTTGCCCTAGATTGCATATTGACAAGAGAAGGTGCACATTCATCAGCTAAGCTTGCAAGTTTCAACTTGAGCATTTTAGGATTTTTTTCTGCATTTTGCAGTTTTTGCTATTAAAAGTAAACAAAGAATGCTTCATTTTGAAAATCTTGTTGTGTAGGCAAAAGCTGCTGATGATTTGGGTCATGCTACTTCCAAGAACATCGAAATCATACACTGGTGTTTCATGAACATCAACAGAGTCATCTGCAATCTTTGGTGTAGGGGAAGAACCTGAAAGTCAAAGGGACCCTCCTTATAAGCAGCCAGTGAGAAACTGAACTTCAATGAACTGAGTTTTTAAGTCAATCACTTAATGTTATGAATAGAGTCTGGGAAAAAAAAAAAAAAGATGTAAATTCTTGTATACATACCACTGATCACACTTAAACAATGTTTGGCACATCACTAGTTTGAAAGCTGAAACAGCTTGTGTATCAAAAAACCACAAAAAAATAAGGGTGAGTTCATCAATTAATTTTTCAGATGACAGATGTGGAGATAACCTGTTGAATTACTCATATTCCTTGACTATTTTTTTTTGACTACTATATATTTGAGTAAGGCTGTGGGTTGGAAACCAGTGGTTTCTGCTGGAAAGACATGGTAAAAAGGAAAGCTAGAGGAACAGGAAAAGGTGGTTTTTGCATAGACTTTACGATAATTTTGAAGGTCATAAAAGCAGATGTTCAGTGCTGACAGGGTAGGATATCCTAAAAGTAAAATGACTGGCTTCAATTACAAATGCAGGCTGTGATTCAGTTAAAATTAGACCACGAGAAATTGCAGCTGCTTGAAGTAGGACAGCAAACTGCGTTCCAGCCCATCTGCCAACTTCCACTGGTTTTTTTTCAGGGATAAAACAACATATATGTGAGATAAGAGAAGTTATTCAAGATAAGGAATGACACAGTTCCTTTCCTAATCAGTCATGGCCAACACTGCTTTGCTGTGGCTGTCATGGTGTGTAATATATCCCTCTTTCCATCACATCCCCAAGACATAGATGTGGGGCCTCTGTTGCCAGGAGAAATGTGGTTTTCTCTGTGGGGGCTAGCACTGCAAGGTATTTATTTGCTGTCCTGAATACGGATGGTGAGGCAGCTGCAGCTGTTGTATAATTATCTAATATGGGTATCTAATATGCGTATCTAATATGGGTAAACAAGAGCATCATGTGGATATTTGCCCATCCCAAGAGTTTGGGGTGTTTTTCAGTTTATCTTTTTTTGTCTGTTTGTGTCTTTTTTGATTGCTTATTTTAATTTTTGTTTGGTTTGTGGATTTTTGTTTGGTTTGTTGTTGTTTTGTTTATTTTTTTTTAATGGGTGTGTGGAAGATGTTCTGGTCACTCAAAGGTTTGTCTTACAAAGACTTTTTAGTCTTACTTTGAGGCATGGATTACTATATATTTCAGGAATTACACTGGAAGTATATGTGCTGTGTGTCAAAGGAAAGCTGTTTTTGTGTTTAACTCTACAAAGAGCGTGTTTGCACAGGAGACATTAGTGTGATTTACCAAGGGTATGCAATCCAGGCATTCCCAGAGAATGCATTGCCCAGGCTGTTCAGGAATTGCATTGGATCAGCCCTTGCCTTTTCTTCCTTAAGCAGATATTGCTTATGGGCATACGGCTGCAGAAAGGGTCACTACCTTTGCAATGCATGTTAGGTTTTCCATCTCAGAGTGAGGGAAAAGGCAGTTCTTCCACTGCTTGGGATGGATCCACTCCAACCAGCTTCAACCAGGTTCTCCAAGCAGAGATTTTAATAATCCTTACCAAGGAAGCTCAGAGAGTACTCAGGATTCCTAATGACTATGTTGAGAAAAAACACAAAATCCCCAAACATACCCACACTACAAAGTTCTGTGAAAGTATTTGGGAAGAAGAAGATTTGTGTTACAGCTGGATAGCAGAGAACAGTGCTGAAAGGGAAATAGAAAACAGGAGTGACATCAGCATGGGAAGGGCTCAAATTAAAAAGTAGAGAAAAGACTTTGAGAAGCATATATATCTATGAATAATTTAAGAGTGAGAAAGTGGAGGAGTCAGCAACATATGAAAAACTGTATTTTCCATAAATTAATGTGTCTTGATGATACCTGTTCCAAACATTATGCATTAAAATACACTTTCATGTGTACACAGATACAAATACAGAGTGTACAAATGAATGCAAGACAGTGCTGCTATAAATGTTGTCTGAACATTTGGAGAAGCTACTGCTCTGCATCTGTGTTCTTCACACAGGCTTGTGCAAGGATCCTAGGTGATCCTTCAGGTTTCCTGATATTCCTGTAACCACACCAGTGGTAGTGGTGGCACAGTCAGCAGCTGTGCACGGCCCACTGGGTAAGTGCATCTGCAGGAGTGTGCAGGTAGCATCCTCCCACACTCCCTGACGAGGATGCTAGCACTCACAGCTCATCATGGAAGAGCGCCTGACCCCCAAAATGCTGGAGAACAAACCTTGAGCAGCTGCACAAACACAGAGCTGACTACCAGGTTCTATAATGGTGCTGAACTTGGTTGGCCTGACCACACAAGCAGGGCTACTGAATTCAACACTGACAGGGCAGGAGGAGATATTGCTGTCACCCTGGCAAATACAGCTGAAAGTGCCAACTAGTCAGATTTATAGATAAAATCCAAATATGCTTTTTAAACTCCTTCTTGGTTAATTCCAAATACAAAGAACTAAAAAACCATTTTCAACTACCTTTTTAAGGATAATTTGATATGAAGGATCAAGGGCATATCCAGTCTTTGAGAAAAGTGACAGTGTTTTCAAACACAGCTTTGCCTGAGGTAGGTAGCGCCTTTCAGTGCATTTGAATACAATCTTAAAACAGGTAGTTATCAGTAGGGAGAAGCCAGCCACAAAGCTGGTGCAGTCAGAAGGTTCTGCACTCAGGATGCTGCCTCCAGCCTTGACACAAGTGGATACCTGATTAACAGGCGATACCATTTACTGTAAACAGTCACGTGGTTGTCTGGGGCAGCTGCTGTCTGCTCAACTGTCTGCAAGAGCTAATGTGTTCTTCGTAAATTTTGTCTCCAGGTTCTGCAAGACATTTTGTGAAACTCATAAAAATCTCTGGGCCATACCTGGAATATCATAAAGGTAGCCACTGCTAGATGGGGAATGACAACTAGGCTGTGGGAGCAGGTTTGAGCACTCTACATGCCTGCCAAGATTTCAAAGGGAAAACAGGCAGGCTTTTCAAACTTCTGGTAATTCCTGCTGTATCAGGTCCCTCTATTTTTCCTTTATTATATTTTTCAGTAACCTTAATAAGGCTCTTATGATTAACAGCTTGAAGGAATCAGGATATTAGAGGAAATAAAAAGGGAAAGATAACACTAATAGGCCTCTCCCTTGTTTCAGTGCTCTGTCTCAAATAAATCTATGCAATCTGTGATCTTTTAAATAATTATCTGGTGTTCCATTACCTAGTCCCCCTTTGCAAGCTTGTTTTTGTGCTCCTGCTCCAGATCCCACTCAAATGCTGCCAGACTCATGCTATGGTGCAACAATACCTGAAATGCTGAAAAAGATTGATGTTAAACTTCCATTGATTACTGTAAGGTAATGTGTTAAGAATTATTGATACTAATACATAAATGAGAATTAAGCATAGAAGAAAATCATGAGGACAGATAGGAGGAGGGGAAGGTGCATTTGTTACTCTATGCATCCATGTGCCCAGAGTGGTACAGTACATAAATCTATTAATTTCAAAGCAGCTAAACTGGTATTAGTGCTTGTGCTTCTCTGCTATTTTGAACTAATATGTCATAAACCAACACTAGAATAGATTTTGTGCAGTATCTCCATAGATACTAATGACACCCAGGAGATAGAGATTTTTCTAGTTAAAGAAAAAGACTTTTTTTCCTAAGTTTAATCATAAATCTGCAAACACACGAGACCCAGTTCATCAAAGGTAGCTTTGTGCTTGTGGCCCACAGAGCTCCTTGTAGCTTCCCTGTCCAAGGCTCCTGCTGAACTATGAAAGCACAGTTCCCAAAATCAAATATTCCTGTGTCACAAAGGTGTGTTCTTGGTATGTGCATGGGAATTTAGGAATAGCCACAGATATCTGCAGAAATCTGAGACAGTGAAATCTCTGTGCAGAATCTCATAATTGTTTACTCTAGGTTTTCCATTGCTTGGCACAATGTGCATGGCAGCAGTAACAGGGAATGATTAGTATTAAAAGACCTCTCTCTCTTGCTGTACATTTTAGCACCATTTTCACCCCAGAGCTGTGTTTTCAGTGTGAGCAAGGAACATCTCACTGGCTGGTGACTCAGATGAACCAATCTTCCCACTCCTGACCACACACAGTCCAACTCCCAGCACCGTATTGCATTGCTCAAGTTAATTTGAAGACAAAAAGTCAGCTTCAGCCATCTATTCAACCACATTTTTTAATACTCTGAAAATGGGACATATGGTTGCCCCAGGGCTCCCCAGAGCACTGTTTCCAGCCTACTAATGGAAGGACAGACATCCTGCATTGCCTGAAGCCTGCTGGCAGTGGTGGTGGCAGGGATGGATGCCCCCTGTGGTCTCTCGATGTTCAGCCCAGGTGACTCAGAGTTCACAAAAGGGAACTGGGGACTGGCTTTATTGAGGAGCAAAGCTAGAGTTCCCTGGAAATGTTGGTTGGCACCCAAGGGAGTTTTCACAGATCTGTGCAATGGTTTGGATTGGGAGGGACCCTTAGATATCATCTAGACCAACCCTTCTGCAGTGAACAGGGACATGTAGAAAAAGCTCAGGTTGCTCAAATCACCATCGAACCTGACCTTCAGTGTTTCCAGGGATGAGGCCACAACCACCTCTCTGGGCAATCTGAGCCATTGTTTCATCACACTTACCATAAAAAATTTTTTCCTTATATGTAGTCCAAATCTACTATCTTTTAGTTTAAAACCATTACCCAATGTCCTATGGCAACAGGTCCTACTAAAAAGTGTATCCCCATCTTTTTTATAGGCCCCTTTTCAGTACTGAAAGGCTGCTCTAAGGTCTCTTCAGAGTCTTGTCCAGGCTGAACAATCCCAACTCTCTCAACCTGTAGGAGACGTGTTCCATCCCTCTGATCATCTTTGTGTCCCTTGGCTCTTGCCACGAGGAAGAGCCCTTAGGTCCTGCCTCATGTTCCTCCTCCTGACAGGTGGGTGCATGGGACCATGGTCTCTCCACCTCCCTTGACTGGAGACGGGGAGGAGAGGTGGCCTCTCAGCAGGACAGGGTGACACCAGTCCACTGGTGACAGGGTGAGTCTGCAGCACCTGTGTGAGGGCAGTGGTGCGTGAGGCAGGAGTGGGACCAGCCCTGGCAGTCCTAGCCGAGGTGGGATGCTGTGAGTGGGCCAGTGTGCACTCTTGCTGGATGCCTGGACTCAGCTGTCAGGCAACCTCCCTGTTTTCCTGAAGCTGGGTTCAGCAACATGCAAGGTCACCCCTGGCACTTGCAAACAGGCTGTCACCGGCTGGTGCAGGGGATGTATTTTTAGCGTGTTGGAGGCAGTCTCCTAGCTACAGCTTGAAGAGCTCAGCTGGGCAGGGGCTGGCAGTCCTCAGCCTGCACAAAAGCAAACACTGCTGATGAATCCTGCTGTTCAGGCCAAATCCTGCTCCGGGCTTGCTGCTGTGCTCCCCCTTGCCTCCCCCTCAGAGTGGCTTTCAGGGTTTGGTAGGAACATTGCCCAGGTATTCCTGTGGGTTCCTGGAGTGCAACTGGTGACTGAGGTTGTTTACATCCTCTGCTGAGCTAGAAATGGTCTTTTGTTCAAGTACAGAGAGGTATGCTCCGGGCTGTCAGGATAAAAGACCAAATATTGTTTACGTTGCATGCAGTAATCTATCTCACATCTGCCAGAGTCTGGCTTTATGTAAAGATGTAAAAGAACATTTATTAATTCCTCTTTAAGGGCAAGGCTATTAAAAAGTTATTTTAATTTTAGGCATGAATTCAGAATTTCCACTCTTTCTGAAGTTGCTTGTCTTCCTTAAATTGCTATCTGTCTGAGAACTGTTTATGGATAATAAAATGTCTTTAAAGATTCTCTTTTGTTTTGGAAAACCTTGGAGATAATTTGTCTGGCATCTCCTGGATGTTTTGCAGACACTGCATGGCTGTTGTCGGGCTGTTACTAGGATGACTGGAAGTGAGGCAGGGTTACCTAAGTTTCCAACTTTCTTTGTACTATTAAAGCAGACAATGTAACTGCTGCAGAGTGCAGAGCATCCACGTAACTCATTAAAATCTGAGCAGCAGAGGAGACTGAGCTTTGAGAATGATCCGTTCTTGTTTGTGAGCAAAATGTCTAACTGTGTCTTGAATTAATTGAGTTAATTTCTTTTGTTCCCTCCATATTTCCTTTCTTTTGCTCTTTGAAAAGAACTGCATTTGTTCTCTGAAAGCCGAATAACTTTTTCCTAGTATTTACTCTGATACACGCCTCATAGGAACAATGAAACCTCTTGTTCAACTTTCATGAATGTTCTCCTGGGGCCTGGACTTCTTTTGCTCTTAACATTATTTTATTTGCCGTTTAAAATTTCCTATTATGCATGCACAGATCTCATCGACATTTATTAAATAGTGGAATAAATTCTGAATTTTCCCTACTGCAAAAACTGGAATAGGTTGACCACAATCTCGGAGAGGGGGTGATTTACATGTACCTGTACTGTGCCAGGGTTTTGTATGGAATTAGTACCAGTGATGTAGTCCAAGGAATTTTTAAAAAATTATTTCTCTCTATGGTATCACCACGAAAACTTTCCTCTCCAATTGCAAGTAACTCTGTATCTCTAAAGACCAGAACACTTTTTAGTGTACAGGTGTGATAGAAGGGAATCAGTATTACTAAAAAAGAATGAACAGAATCTCTGTACAACAAAAATTGAACCTTGTTGCGCTTCTTAGAGAGGAGTTATGCATAAGCTGAGGAACAAATGCATTTTGAGGATTCTATTTTGTATAGCCCAGAAAGAAACAGAAATCTTTTCATGTCTTTTATAAGTTTAGGGATTACTGTTAACAAAAAAAAAAAAAAAAAAAAAAAAAAAAAAAAAAAAAAAAAAAAAAAAAGGAAAGAAAAGAAAAGAAGAAAAAGAAAAAGAAAAAAAAAACCTAATTCCAGACAGCTTGCATACATTATTACAGCAAGCTCTAGTATAGGATAAATATGGTTATGTCCTCTTCTCTGAGTTTTTTTTCTGGTTTTGGTGGAAATTAACTGTAGAACTCTTACACCCATAAAAAGTTATTTTTTCTTATGCAGAGAAGCAATTCCCAAATTTGATAGGAACTTCTCTAAAGAACACAGTAAGGTCACAGTGCTCCAGCCTTTCTAATACCATATCTAACGCTGTAATCTCATATTTCCCCTTTTCTTGAGTAAACCTACACTTAAGGTCCATGTCTTCCAGGGGATCAGCTGAAGAAGAAAGTAATTTCCCTTGTGACCATGGAGACTTTGAAATCAGTTTAAAATACACAGAAGTTTTCTGTGAGATTTAAATGTTTCTGCTTTTTTCTAGGCAACAATAAAGGTTCTGTAGGTACCACAACCTGATTTTCAGCCAGGCCAGGTCTTCCTGAACTGAAATATGTGCACTACAATGAAGTGGCACATTGCTGGACTGTCCTGTCCAGCTGCGAGCTGCTGCCATCGCCAGCAATGCCAAGTAAATAAGACACACTTGGGAACCCTTGAAGCAAGCAATGAATCATGGCCTGTCAGATATAATTATATGTCACTGGATAATGTAGTACTGGTGTTGGAGTGCATGTGGGCTGGTAAACCTTTGCTGGAATGGATGGACTGTAACAAGACCATAAGGGCCAAGAGACCCACTTCTTCCCCTGTTGAAGTTCTCAGATTAAGGCTCCCCGGGGAAGCAGAGTGCTCTTGCCAGCACACAAGTCATTACTGAATGGAAGGAGGAGCATGAATTTTTATGGCCTTTGTTATGAAGGAAGCATAACTAGACGATCTAATAGCGCTTTTTGGGTTTCAAATCCATTAAAACATATGTGGTGTCGTAAGATACTCCTTGCTAACAGCACAGCCTTTTCCCTTTGGTTCAAAAGGAAGCAATCAGTTGCTACTTGCTGGCTGTAATGCATTGTTTACTTGTCTCTAGAGGTATGCAGTAGATGTCTTATTTTGCTTTGTTAATTTTCTTTCCTCTTCATACTGTCACATACCTTTTTTTCCTGAATTGTTACTTTTATAGGTTCAATAAGTGCTACCTCTTCTGGGAAATAACTGTGTTTGAGCTTCAGCTGTTCAAGGTGTTGAGAGCTCTGGACCATCTCCAAGAAAGCTCTTAAGAGAATGATCAGCTTTAGGTGTATGAGCAGTCTGACTGAGAAGCACCATGATTTTAAATTGAGCCCTTTGAGCATAGTAGCCACTTTGCCAGAAATCAGTTGATTTAAACATATAAAATGTCACTATTTTGACCATTACGTATTGAAGGTTCCCTCAGAGCATCTCTGAAGCATTAGGGCACCCATTGAGCACTTATTATTAACACCCTATTGAATATCTATGACTCTGAAGGGGTCTAGAAGAAACAGAAAAAGAGAGAGGAAAAAAGGGTCTTGTTAAATAATTTTTTATTCAGATTTTTTTCAGAAAGAAAAAGAAAACCTCGGACTTCTGGTGTTTATTTCCTTTTAGAGAGCTACAGAAATCAGTATTCAAGCTAAAAGATAAAAAGATATAACAAAAACAAGAAGAGGAGAATAAAGACTGTTTGAAAAGAAACAGCAGAGCCTGGGCTGATGTTTTTGAGCAAGAGCTGATGTTAGGAATTTCCATGTAGAATAAGCAAAATAAAATGTCATCTCATGGTTTAAATACTGCCAGATGATTCAATATACTTTTCACAACATTCTTTCACCATGTGATATTCTCTTATGTTTGTTGAAGTCAGGAAATGAGAAGCTGCTTGAAAGGGAAAGGTTAGGCCTCATGTCACTGTATAATATATGTCCACAAGCCTATTATATTAACAGAGCTGCTTAAGATAGTTCAGAATAGAAGACGGAGTTAATTTCTACCACAGTATATTCTCACTGTGATCTGCTGACAGAAATCAGTGTATCGCGCACTTGTTAAATTAAGGTTCAGGAGGCATAGGACCAATGAGGAAATTGCATCTTTCTTGGGGAAGTTGACATTTGAACAAAAGTCATTAGCTTGAAGGAGGATGAAAAAGCAGACTCTTACACATGTTCATTCCATCAGTCTATTAAAGAAGACATGTTGATTTGAGCAAATTAAAACATTTCATGTCAATATTTGTAGACTTTTCATTTAGATTCTGAGTCTCATTTACAGTTTCTACTATAGGTACTTCGAAGTTCTGAAAGATTGTTTGAACCAAGGCTGAATTTTTATACTAATAATGTTGAAACTGAAAATTTTGATAATTTTTTAATAGACTTTGGAGTAATTTGAGAAAAAATACTTTTTGCAACACATGTTTTTCATTTCAAAGCACAACTATTTCCTAAAGGAAAAATACTTTATCCGAGAAACTCTCAGCCACTCATTACAATGAATTTAGCAATATATGTTTTAATTACCTTGCTGTTTACATTCTCCGTTGTTTCCCAGACTTGAAGGAAACTATTAAAGCAAGGGTAGAGGGGATTGTCTGTTCTACTCACACTCATAAAACTCAAATATTGTGGTCTGGTGCGATGTCAGCCTAGTTCAGATGTTCTCCTGTTTGCCATGTTAGAGATTTTGTGCATGACCAGAGGCGCATATAAGGCATTAATGTATCAGTGTCACACAAAGCCTGCACCGTATGTGGAAGAGGCTCAGAGGGGAAGAAAAGATTTTTCACTAGTTGCATTTTTTAATTCATATGGTTGACTGTCACTGTAGATGAGAAAATACAACGAAATTTTGCCCTTTCTTATCCTGTTTGGTAAAAGAAAATGGTGTCTTTTTCATAAATCTTGTGGTGTTTTCAGTTATTTCTGTGTTTAGCAACAATTCTGATTCCCACCTTTAAATTAGAAAGGGTCGAGATATCCTGCCTCTTTCTTACTCCTTTGGCTTTAAGATGTAATTCAAGAATTAAATGTTTAACATGAATTAAGAGCTTTTAATTTGCATGAATGGTCTCTACCATTAGTGAACATGAGGTGGAAAATAGCAATGAATTATAACTTAAAGGCTTAACAGGATTTAAAAATCAGCTGAGTCTGGCATAATATATGCAATCATTTTGAGGCAATTCATTTTTTAACAAATCCTGCCGATAAGTTCATTCATCCATCTCGGTGCTGCGTTGGTGGTGTTGTAGCTGCTAAGGCAGGGGCTGGCTTGTGGCTGCTCTTCCTGTGCTTGGCAGTCTTTGCTGCCCAGTGTGGGCCTGTGCACCTCACTCAGGAAGGCACCCCTGCCCTCAGCCAGCATCCTGCCTGGGGTGTCCCCCTTGGTGAGATGGCAAGTCCCCCTGTCCTTCTGAAAAGCTCCCTGTGCCATCCTCAGACACCGCAGGGGAGCTATACTGGATTCAACCCCTGGGGCTTCGTGGCTCTCAGTGTGCTACAGGATGGTCTGCTGAAACCTGCTGATTGCTGGTAAATAGCCTCCAGTGTGTGCTTTACCAAGGAAAGTCTATCTCCTTTCCCTGAATATAGCCCATAAGCTTTGGTACGTGGCAAAGAACCAAATCAGGGCTAGAAATGGGAATTTACCAGTCTGGAGTATTCCCCATTTATATATATTTTTTTACCTCTTCTCTATTGCATTATTTACATCTATGCAAATATTCTATTCTGTATGTAACTGCATTTATCAGATTTCTTCTGTGATTTGGCAAGGATACGTGCTTACACTTTCCGTACAGATATGAAAAATGCATTCTATATGCTAAGAGGACAAGATAGCTCAGCTGGTTTCAATGTGAGGGCCCATCCATTAATCAAGAAGACCAACAAGATGTGAGCATCTAAGAGCATCTCAGTTCAACACACTCCATTTCACTCCTCAGAAAGAGCTGGAAATGTGCAGTTACAGTCCTGGAACTCTCTCTTTTCAGAATTGTTTCTGCTAGTTGAGACAGAACTCATGGCTTTCTTGTCAGTCTCTGACTCTCCTACAGGACTAGAACCTCTTCAGGCTTTATGCAGTCTTCACACATTTAAATCTTTCAAAAGGGTGAAACTAGAGAAGGAACTGTTACACACTGTGGTCACCTTTGTAACCTTTATTCCAAATACTGGAGAAGATAGCAAAGTCCACATTTTTTCCTTGCTGAGGATTGTAAATAATTCACTAAAAATCTTGTAAATAATCATAACCCATTGCATTTTCCAGACATGACAGAAGAAGGAACGAACTTTCAAAGGCATGACATATGAGATTATTTCCATGATCTTTTAACAATAAAAGAAGAATGCATATATGAAGCTGTTGATTCCAGTCTGTCCTCTATTGCCTACCCACTGATTTATGCAGGCATATAAATTACTCAGCATCAGAAGTCTGTCTATTGTATGGCCTCAAGTCAGCAAGACAAACAAGTACATGCCTAATTTTAAGCAGATGAGTTGTTCTAAGGGAAAGGGCTTTTGTGAAAATTTAGAATTAAATATTTTCTACAGAGTACTGAAACAGATACATTGCTTCCAGATGAACCTCCTTAAAGAATCCAAACATCTTGACATCTGAATATGCTGACGTACCATACTCCATCCCAACCAGACCAAATACAGTTGGTTTTTCATCAGAAATACAGAAAAATTAACCATGGCAGAACCATTGTCTGAGGGTGGAAGAATCTGGACTTTTTTGCAGTCTTCTGGAGTTTGTATTCTGGAGAGCAGGAAAGCACCTCTGGGAACAGAATTTTTTCAGTTTTTCAAAGCAGTTGACTTCTTCAGCCTGGGCTTCAAAAAAAATACTTTTTGAATATTTCTGTCAAAGTCTTTTATTAAAATTTTGTTTCTTTTGTCAAAGCAAATAATTAATGTAGTAGCAAGCCACAAACATGCCTTATAAATTGCATTGTGAAAATATGTAGACAACATCCTACTTTCCTCAAATCAGGCATGACTAGGACAACAGCTGCTGCCTTTCTAGCTTGGGTAGCAAGTGTTTGACCACCTACAAGCAGGATGTTTTCTCCTTGTATGAAAATTGTGCAGGTTTTACTGATTGATGCCAAAGAACCAAGGCAATGCAGTAGTCCAAAAATTTAAATGCTGACAGTCTTCCTTTTGTTGCATAACTTGGTCCAATGCCATGGAAAATACATCAAATTAATAAAAATGAAACAAAGAGTTTTGTCCTTGTATGTGCTGTTGAGGCTTTATGAAACTACCCTTCTTGATCTGCTGTTTGTTTGTTTATTTTATGACACCGTGGAAAGGTCTATATGGTGTATAATTAACTTGGGAAATCTTGGGAGCCTAGTATCTCTGAAGAAATGCAAATGCCTTTGAGCTTCCCCATGGTTTAATGGATTCTAAGGAAAATGTTGGAATTGGTCCACTGACTCAACAGTATTGGCCTAAACCCATAATTTTGAGTAGCATAAAGACATTATTTGGGAAAAAAAAAAAAAGAGAGTTCTTTTAACGAAAGTGGTTAAAAATTTATGACAAGACAATGGTAAATTAAATCTCCTGCCTCAGTAAATGGGAGGATCTGATAGAATGAACTGCAGAAGAGCAGCAGGAAAGGATAGAGGCAGCGTCCAACAGCTTGAGCAAGGAAATGTAAAGCATTTTGTAGGTTAGCCTAAGGGGGGAGCTGAAACTTGTTCTGCCATGGCACAGGTCGACTTCAGCTTAGCAAGAGGAGTGACAGAGCTGCATTCACATGTTTTCTAGCTGAGGAGGAAAGATATTCACAAAAGACCCTTAACTTTTTATTTTGGGAACTGAAAGAAGATCAAAATAGACCAAATGTTTAGTGCAGACAGTACCAGTGTTGGGTGAAATGAATGCAAACCTTTCAAAATTTGCTGAGGAAATTAGCAGGAAATTAGAAAAACCTCCTACAATTCTTTTTTTACCTTTCATGTCATTACATTGTACTATCCAGATTTAGTACAAAGAAATGGTGGCTTAAGTATTGAAAAAGGTGGTTCTTGAAATATCAGGGAAAAAAGCTTTCTCAAGAGCAGTAAATCTCAAAGAATATTTCATACAGGTGCAGGTGCTCAGAGGAACTTTTTGCTCCACATAATTAAATCTATAAAGATCTCAGACACTTTGTGTTTAAAATACCTTTTATCATCCAGCACTGAAAGCCAAAGTTCTGGTTTAATGCAAGGCTGATCCAATGTTCCTTAAAATCAAGAAGGTTCTATTTATCATTGTTAGAAATCTCTATCTGGTATATTTTTGTCTGCATTTGCATTAGTGCTTCTAAGGCTGTCTCACTGTTCTATCAACAGTGCAACTGAAAATAAGAGAAAGACGAGAATTTGCATGTATTAACCAAAAAGTTTAGTTGCCTAAGGTGCTCTCCTCACCCCAGCCACAAAGGAGACCCAGTGAAGTGGTCTGACATGCAGCATCTGTGACTCAAAGTTGGCTGCAATTGAAATAAAGACAGTTCGTCTAGAAGATGAGTCAGAAGAAAATGGCAGCTCTGAGGACTTTTCTCAAGGATAAGACTTGCATCTGCTCAGTGTGACACTTTTCTCCTGACTGCTATTTTGAATGGCCATCTGGCTTGAGTTTGCTCCAGCCACGTACATGTTCTGAGCAGTTTCTCCATCTACTTCCAGTACTTTGGAGGCCCAGGCTCCACAGGCCAATGCAGATACGATCTGGGAAGCAAGCCTAACCATATTGCAGCTGAACATCGCTGCATCTCCGAAGAAGCCAAGAGAACCGGCTGAAGAAGCAGTTTCCAAGACACCAGATGCTATTTCAAACCAGTCATGCAAAGCTTGTTGTTTTCTTTATAATAGCTTGTTTTCATCCCAAGGAGATAGGTGGGCACAGAGAGGGATGGACAAAGTAAGTTGCATCTCTGGTCTATGTGAAATGCATATACTGTGTTTTGCTATTCAAAACCAAGATACCTCTTGTTCATGACAAACATGAAAGCCACTTTGTAATGTTTTTGTCTCCTCCTCTCCTGGAGTCATTGCAGGAAAGAGGTGCCAAAAGTTTTAATTTTTGTAATGTGACTTTCTAGCAATATGGCCATATATTTTTTGGTTCAGAGCAGGGGATCCCCAGTTTCAAAGCTACCCTTGTATCATGATTCCCTCTTAGTCTCTCCTCTCCTTTTTTGCGTCACCATTCCTTTCATCACTCTCTCTTCTGTTTCCAGCCCATAACCCCTGACTGTTGTATTTTCTTTAAAGAGTAACTTGGAGAACTACAACACAGCATACTTTATACCCCTATTCCTGAGGATCTTCGTGAACATATAATAGGCTTGTAAATGTTTATTTCCAGCTATTTTTTTTTAAATCCATCCTCATCAAACTAGGGAGTAGCTGCTACTGATGTATAATCTGTTCTTCATCTTCTTCTTAGTACTGCACCCAAATTCTTTGGCAGCTTGCAGAAACTCAGTGCTTGTTTTGGAATGTCTTTGATCATTGAGTTGGGGCCAGGACATGACATTCACAGCTGAGCTGTACCTTCTGCATTTGCCTTTTCTGCATCCACAGTGATGATTTCCATCAGCCTGTAAGTTCGGTTTAGTTGTGTTGCCCTGAAGCTGTTGATCAGAGAGCCGCAGTTCTCTAATATCTGGCAGTGCTCATAGATGTCAATCACCACTGATGGGGACAAGAGGAGGAATAGTCCATTTTCTACTAAATGAGAGTACTTCTCAATATTGCACAATAGATTGCAATCCGTGATTTCAGAGCCTATATGTACAACATCTTCTCAGAGCAGTAGCCTCAGCTGTGCACTCCTGCTCGGCTGCTTTGTGTGGGATCAGAAATGCAGCAGCTTAAGCTACAAGCTAAATGGAGAGTAAGCAGTTAAATACCTGGTTTGCCATTACTGAGCCAGCTGCATTGAACAGATTTAATTCTGTATTACTAAGAAGAATTACATATGCATAAAATGAATATCTGTGGTTTGGAAATCAATTCCCTCGTCTCTCAAAAATCTTCCTAATCAGATACACATTTCTCACATTACTCTAAATTTCTTTAACCACCCCACTGAAATGAGGTTAAAGCTGACATTTCAAATTTTATTAATATCTAAGAAAAAAAGTCTTACAGTTTTCATAATCAAGAAGTCTTTAATACCAATCTAGGTGAAATAGTTAATCATGCACAAGCTATTTTTAAAAAGTGCTGTGCTTCAGGTTTCTTTAAATAGTTTTCTCACTGTAAAATTAATGCATAAATTCTGCATGTCTTTATGGTAATAATTTTATTTTCCCACTCAACCATGGGAAAACATATTTTTCTGCTGTGGCATCCATTTTTCCCTTCTCTTTTGTAGCATTTCCAAATAAGTATAGCAGAGCAATCAGTGGATCTTTAGAAAATACAAAGGACTAAAAAAACCACATCAGTGAGTTGTAGGCCTGTTGGTCTATTTCCTGCTCCACATGATATATTTAGCACTCATCAAGCTTTCAAAAGTTAATTGGAAGTCTTAAGTGTTTCCCTTATATCAGATTTCATTCTCCTGATGCAATGAGAAACTAACAACACTGAGAAACAGAAACTATACTTGACTTAGCACAGTGTGTTATACGAACACACGGATCTAAATAGGTGAACCCTCAATCTCAATGTATTTAAATAGGTTTTCTTTTAATGCAATTGCAAACTGAAAACTTAACATATACATACACATTCAGTACACGATGCAGCAGTTCTGTGCGTGGAAGATCATTGACTCCGTTTTGGCTATTGGTGGCATTCAGACCTGGAGCTGATGGTATTGGATTCTTAAGTTATTAAAGGTAACTGATATAAGGCCCTATAAGGGCTGGGCATCAAAGGAGGTGTATCAGATCCCATTAGGCAGGTACACAACACTGGAGCCTGCAGCAGCTCGGCGGTCTCGAGCATGACTTGAAGTTTGGGGGTGCTATGCTCCTGCATTCCTATAGAGCCCCGTTCTCCAGTTCCTGCCCTCTCCCTTATTCCCTCCACCACTTCCCACTTCCTTCTGGCACTCCTTGCAAGCTCTTCTGACATGAGGCAGCTTCTTCCTTCTTCTTCAGAGAGCTGGAGGCCCTCAGGAAAGGTGATCGAAACATAATGGAGAGTTTCCTTGTATGTCATACATCCTTGGATGCCAGAGAAACAGATTCTTGTGCCTTTCCACCTAGTGATGGAGTATGATAAACAGACAGAAACTGTGGGGAAAGGCAGATGTCAGGCTCTAACATGTGATCTTTTGTCAGAGGTAAACTGACAACTTTAACAGTTTTATACTTTAATCCAGGTTTGGGCAAGGAATGACTAAAGGCAGAGTTTTAATGTCAGGATCCTATACACACAGCCCCGACATATTTCAGATCTGTGACCCAAAACAGTAAGACATTGGAATCTCTCTGAAAAATAATGTTATTTTTTACTTGGGTAAAATAACATTCTCTCCTTAATGTCATTCTGAAAAATGGGTGAACCCTTTCAATCTAAAATTCAGCCTGTGGCAGATGTTTCTAGGCTCAGTTCTAACAATACTCTTGGGCACGGGGTGTGACTCTTGGGGATGGTGCTGTGCAGAACCAGGAGATGGACTCAATGATTCTTGTGGGTCCCTTCGAACTCAGCCTATTTTGTGATTCTGTGAATTAAAGCTGACCGAAGTATTGAAGCATCTTAAAATTTCAAGAATTGGACATTTTAATTATAGCTATTTTTACCTGAATTTCTTGTAGCCACATCTTCTGGTCTTGGTTTTAGAATAACAACCACCCTGTCAAAAATTCTTGATATAAAGAAGGAGAAAAGGTGCTCATACAATAAACACAATAGTATGTAGCCAATAAGGGGCACAGTTGCTCCTCTTACAGTGTTTTCACCTTTTCTCCCAGCTGGTCTTCCTCTGGCAGGTTGATTCAGAATATCTACCTAAAGTATCACTCAGCTACTGAGGTACAACTGATTGCCGTGCTACTTCATGATACTCTGTGGGTTAACCCACCCCAGCCACACCCAGTATATCTGTAAACAGGAATTGCTTGAGGAAGCTTAAAAATTTTTAAACAATAATTTTGTAGGTTGCTGAGAGTTTAAAACTGCATAATCCTGTGGAAGATTCCCCACTTTATTCTTGGAAGACAGTACACGAAAGAGAGTAGTAAAACTAGATGTCATCTGAACATTACAAATTACATTGGTCTTAAATATTTGCCATGTAACAATGGTGGCCTTAGTTGTCAGCTTGCAAGACATCAGCATGGTTGAAAGTTAAAAGCAGGAACAATCTGTAAGCAGCACATGAATTTTTCAAGAATGGTACCCAGTATGAGTCCCTGCCAAGCAGAAGGGTGAGAGGTTTACTTCTTCATTAGAGAGCACCAATGGAGACAGCAATGCCAAAACCAGTTCAGCTTTACTATAAAATCTTTCCAGAATTGCTTGAATGAGACTGAGTTTGTACAAAACTATTTTTGAGTTAACTATCTGTTGTTTCTAATTACTAAATGTTTTTAGCCACGTTTTGGTTTTTTTTAAATTTTCCTTAACAGAGTTCAAGAACAGCAGAGTGGTTTTGTTCCCCTACAAATTCCTGCACTGATATTATTTTCACACTTTGTCATTTTGAAAAAGTAGTGCACAGCAGCTACCACTTGCTTTAAATTTTATCAGCTGTCAGAGAGTCTTTGACAACATGAACAGAGACACTATGTGACGCATACGGGAAATTTATAGATTACTGTTCAAAGGTGTCTGGATTTTAAAAGATTTTTGGTAGGAAGGAAAATGTGCCTTCCCCTACCCTTCTATTGCTTCTATCCCCCCCCACCAAACACTGTCCTGATAGCTCCATTTCTACTGCTGCTAGTTAGAACTGATCCTCGCACCTGAAGTAAGTAGTAGGACAGTGGTGTTGCTAATGATAGTCATTGCCTGAGAACTGCAAAAGTGCTTTGGAGACAGTCATTGAGAACAAGCATGTTACACAACCTGTCAGCCAGAAGACCAGCACCTATGGAGGTCAATACTCAAGTCTGCAGGATCTGGTAATTCTAGGTAACTCTACTGGTGAATTCTTTACAGACAGGTATTCTTCCCAAGTCTTGTCATTTTATCCCTAAGACAATGAATTGACACTGAAATGGTAAATTGTGTTGTTAGAATGTTAAACTGTGCTGTTCAAGTCTGATATCACTGGCATCAGCATAAACTCAGTATCTTCAGTGGCAATGTGCTAAAAAATGCAATTTTAGCTGTGGAAGAACAGCACGTCTATCTAATGGGTGACAGAGAAATTTTTGGCACGAAAGTATGCTGCAGATAATGACTGAAATGGCCCAAAATCTTGAAGTCCGAAAGATGTATCTGCCGTTACATGAACTGCACACAGGCAAAGGGGCTTGTCCTAGCTAACAGGTGTTTTGATGACCCTGAATTCTACAGAAAGAGAGACCAGTTTAGGAACACCTATCATGTCAAAATTTTACTGGAGCAGCAACTTTGCAGGTCAATAGCTTCAAAGGGCGCTTGGTAATGTGTAGTTTGAGTTACATAACAGTTTTATGGACTGGAATTACAAAACTTTCCTAAATTGGGCTAGGTTTTTTATTGCATTTTGTTCACTGCCCCACATAACTATTTCTTGTCATGTCGGAGTCAGGATTACTAATTCTTAATAATATGCTGACCCTCATACTTACTCAATATGATAATAAATCTTATTGTGAAGACATACTCCTTTTGACATGTAGAAGGAACATGATTCTTCATGAAACTATCCTATGGGACTAGTAGGGAAGGAAAACAAGAAAGGAGACCTACCAGCTCTTCCTAAAGAATTGAGCGCCTAGAAACAGCACCATGACATTAGTCCATCAGGAGTTCAATAATCCAGGGGTCAAAAAAATTCTGTTTGTGAAAAGAACTATTAAACAATTTTATAAATGTGGAGTAGCATTTCCTAAATGTGTATGCATTTTTTATGATTTCCAGCATTTGGAGGAGGAGGACAATACATTTTTGTTTACCTGATCACATGTTGGAACTTTAGCTTCAAAGATGAGATTGAGAGTTGATCAATTACAGTGTGATACACAGCACAAGCAATCAATTTGTTCAGAGAACAGAATTTTCTTTGCATTTTGAAAATAGAGATTTTCCATGTGATTATTTCTGAAATATAAAAAATGCAATCACTGATTTTAAAACACCAAGAAACAGCAATGATGATGCATGTTCATTCCACTTTGCAAGTTTATCTGTGTCTCCTCCAGTATAATTGCTGATTGTACTGTCATGCCAAACTACCAGAGTACACTCAATGCCTCATGGCAATAGGTTTAACACATTACATCTTCAGTTTTATATGTAAACAAATGTAGTACTTTGATTTGGCACAAAAATTCTTTATCAACAATTTCTTTTTTTTTTCTTTATTGACTAGTGGGGATTACATTTTCCATAAACTTCTATTGTGTTTGAAGATGAGAATTACAGTGTTTGGCTTATATACTATATTTGTTACAGTACACTGTGAGGTCAATGCGTTGCGAGAAATTATGTTGCTAGATAATTGTCAATGTATCATTTTGTTACTGAATATTAGCCGCTTTGCTCACATGTAATGTATGTGGTTAGAAAAATGTAAACTTTGTGCCAAGAACATATATGTGAACTGTATTAAAAACTAAGCCAAAAGCTTAATAACTAGCATAAAATTTCAAACCGATTTTAAAGTAGTTTTTACCCATATAATAATAAAAAAAAAACTTCAGCTGTTTAGATGAGAATGTCAACAAGTATCCACAAATCTCAGTCTCTTTTATAAAAAATATAAAATCTCCCTAAAGTATTTAAACAAATGTATAGCTTGCAACAACTGCTAAAGTAAGCAACTCAAAAGGAAGGCGCAGTGAAAAGCAGAAGCCCTGTGTAATGCAGTACATAGATTATTGAACATGAGTGATATGCAAGGGCAAAACATTTTTCTTTTGACCACAAAGAAGGCAAAATAATACAATACATAGTTAACGAAAACAAGTGAACGAGATCAAAGTGCCTTTTGTTAACATTTCTGGCAGATTCAGTATTTGGCAGCCGTTGTGTCAGTGTTAAAACTAATCTGTAAGAACAAGGAGGGATCACATTCATTTGGAAAGACCTCCCAACCTGCGAGCTGTTCAGGCTCCACCTTGCATTAACAGGATGCTGCTCTGGTGGGCCTGGCATAGTTCCAGTTTGCTACATGAACCTCAGTCAGTTCAAACTGGGGCTGCCTATAAAGTTAATACAGTTATTTACACTGAATGAGCAGCACCACAAAGTAAAGGGCTATCTTCTAAACATACCCTCAGAGAGCAGTGGAGAGACGTAGAGGGAAGGAAAGCAGTGGAACAACTCAGGAGACCACGCACAGTCCACTCCAGAGGGGAGGCTAAAGCAGATTTCCCTGCACACAGCATCTGTCTCTCAGCTTCTGCAAAAAGAATGGCTGAGAACTTACCTAAATATAACAGGCATGTCAGCAAAAATGTGTCTGCTCCCAGGTCTGTAAAATCAGGACAAAGATGCCTGAGAGCTTTGCTGTGTCCTTGCCTGCTTTCTGCTGCTGTGACTGTGCCCCCTCCCCACCAGCAGCATGGTGGGAGGTTTGGTTTTTATAGAGCTGAGTGATGGATTTAAAAATGTATAAACACATTTCCTGTCCAGATATATGCACAATTCTTGTACTGTGCCTGTCTTGGCTTTCTTTTTAGGGCTTTCCACCAGACCCCTCAGGCTCCCAGTGCCTCAGGTTCAGGGTCTGCAGGTGTTGCCCTCTTATTGTGTGAGTCACCTCTAGACATGAACTTTCTCTTTCACCTGATGGATCACAGGGCTCAGACCTTTTCTTGATGGGCCAAATCACTCTGTCCTGAAATTTTACATTTGAAATACAATAACCTATGGTGGGCCAAGAGCTCTGAGGTGGCCCCATCAAGTGGCCAATAACTCCTGATGGAGGTCCCACACATTGGCCCTGGCTTGCTCTTAATGCTGGCCTGCAGTGCCTCACTGGCTCTGGTTTTTCCATCACCCAGGCCTACTTGGCTGAACTTCCTGTTGCTTAGGTGAAGAAACACCCTTGCTGAGCTGGAATAAAATCATCTCATCCAGCATGAGGAAGTCAGAGCCTCCCTTAACAGGGAAACCAGCCACTGCTCTTGCACAGCACTGGTCCCAGGCTCAGCTGGGGCTTTCCCCTGAACAGAAATCCTTCATTTAGATTTGCTTCTATGTTATCCTCATCCTTCATAAACACCCTAGATGGTACAGACACAGCTCTTACCACCATGAGTACACAACGTTCTCCTCCTTCATCATGTGTCCTTCTCTTTTGGATGTCAATTAAAACCAAGGGTTTTTTTCCCCTCCTGAGTCAGAGAGATCCCTACACTGTGAACAGGAAGGTGGAGTCATGCTAGAAGAGAAGGCTTAAAAGTCAGGAAGAGAATCTCCTGTTCCTCCACAGAGGAAGGGAACAGAGACTGCTTTCATTTCCCTGTGCTCAGAGTAACATCACCTGTGGGTGAATCCAGACTGTCCGTGACATGACTGCATGCCAGAGCCAAGAGGATGGTGAATAAGATCCAGTATAAACAGGGAAGAGGGAAAGGAGGCTGACAGCTTTCAAAGAGGTGCTGCAAGCTGCCAGCGTGCAGAAGTAGGAGGAGGCAGGGTGAGGCAGCCAATGTGGCATGCAGCGGAGCACGGCCGGGTTCCTGAAGCCAGCCTGCTCTGTGGCCATGCCAGGAGGGACAAGAGCTGAACACTGTGAGAATTGGTACAGGCTGCTGTAAGCAGCCAACAGCTATTTGCAGCCTCTTTGGACTATGCACTACATAGATATATCTTATCCATTTTCCGTGTGCCAGCCAGGTGCCCTCCAGCCCGCCTCCCAGTGATCCGATGGCAGGAAACAAGAAGCACTTCAAAGCCAAGCACGGACCTGCTGAGCCTAGAGACCTCACACCAATCCTGGCTACCTCCCCTCATCCCCATAGTTCAAACCTCTGTAAAAAGCTGTGCACACTCGTTCCCAGCACCAAAATGAATTTTCAGCCTTTTTTTTTTTTTCTCCACTTGCGTGTTTCCTTCACTCACCAGGTTAGGCTTCCACCAATGTTTCTGAGAGAAATACTACAATATCTCCTTTAAGCCTAGGATGCCGGGGCTGCTGAGGAAAGGAGTCCTCAAGGTACAGTGGGGGAATAAAGGAAACACTGGTCTTTGGGAAGAGCTGTTGAGGACTGTGGACCTTGGCTGACAGCAGAAACAATTGCAGAAAGTGAGACTGGAACCAAGAGATGATACAGTGGCCATTTGATACTTTCAGAAACATATCAATTTCACTACACAGCAAGCCTCAGACAGACACTTTGAGTCATAGAAACATAGAATAACCTGATTTGGAAGGGATCCACAAGGATCAATGAAGTCCAGCTCCTGGTCCTGCACAGCAAAACCCCAAGAGCCCGAAAGAATTTTTGAAATGCTTCTTGAACACTTATTAGGCTTGGTGCTGTGGCCACTTTCCTGGGGTCCTGTGCCAGTGCCCAAGCATCCTCTGGCTGAGGAATCTTTTCCTAATACCCAGCCTAAACCTTCCCTGACACAACTTCAGGTCATTCCCTCAGGTCCTGTTGCTGGTCACCAGAGAGCAGAGATCAGTGTCTGCCCCTCTACTTCCCCTTGAGAAGAAGCTGTAGAATGTAATGAGGTCTCCCCTTAGGGTCCTCTTCTCCAGGCTGAACAGACCAAGTGACCTCAGCTGCTCCTTGCATGGCTTCCTCTCAAGGCCCTTCACCATCTTGTAGCCCTTTTTTGGGCTTTAATAGCTTGATATCTTTCTTATATTGTGATGCCCAAAACTGCCCCCAGGACTCGAGGTGAGGCCGCCCCAGTGCAGAGTAGAGCAGGACAATCCCCTCCCTTGCCCGGCTGGCGATGCTGTGCCTGATGCCCCCCAGGACACGGGTGGCCCTCCTGGCTGCCGGGGCACTGCTGACTCAGATTCAACTTTTCTATCAACGAGGGCCTCCAAATCTCTTTCTGCAGCACTGCTTTCCAGCATCTCATTCCCCTCTCTGTACATCCAGGGATGTCTTGTCCCAGGTGCAGAATCCAGCACTTTCCCCTGTTGAACTTCATATGCTTGGTATGAAGGCTGCCCTTGAAGGAGTACACAGTTCCTTGGAATTTAATATAATTGGCAAACTTACTTGGTATACCTTTGAGTCCTGCAACTAAGTTGCTTGTGAAGATGCTGAAGAAAATTGGTCCTAAAATGTAGCCCTGCAGAACCCCACTAATAACTACCAGCTGTATGCCAGACGGTTTGTCTAGAAAAATACTTGTATCAAAGTACAAGTATCAAAAACTTGACTGAAATCCGAAAAGATTACATCAGTTAGATTCTCTCGGTCAACTAGGCGGGTAACCTTGCTATAAAATGAAACTAAGTTTGTCACACAGGACTTTCCCCTCATGAACCTGTGCTGGCCGTAACCAGAGGAGAAAACTCTGCCAGTTGCCCCTCCAGGCTTGCTCCTTCCAAGTCTCACAGGAAAGTGAGAGAGACACAGAGAATGGTGGCTGTAGCAGCTTTAGCAAGGCTCCATTTCCTGTTCTTCCTCCATCTGCTCCCCCTTACCATTGGAAATGCTGTGCAGGACATGTACTGAATGAGAAGGTCCTGGTGTGGCAGTCGGACTGTAGCATGTCAATGCAGAATGTCCTTGAGAAACAGTGAGTGCCTGCTCCTCTGCTCTCTAGTAAAAGATCAGGTGATGATGGAGGAGGTCCTGTCCATAGCTGAGATACCTGTGGAGAGTTCCTCACCTGCAGAAGGCCAGGGGGATAAGCAGCCCTAAATAGCAAAAGACAAACAATGAATTCGTGATGTCTACGCTATTTGCCCGCTGGACTACAGCCATGGCTTTTACCAGGCAAGAACTCTGGAAAGTTGAAGCAGATCAGGCAGAATGTCAGCAGTATAGCATTCGTGATGAACCACAGAGGCTTTCAGCACAATAGAAATAGGAAAAAGGCCCCTTGTTGACAAAGAGTAAGCTAAACTGAGACACTGGTCCATAGATGACTGTAAAAGAAATTGCAAGGAAAAGTACTCTGACCCCTTCTCTGTGTGTCACAAATGAAAATAAAAGAGGCAAGGCCCTTACAAGTGTCAAATCTCAACTCCTTCTCCATGTAATGACTCTCTCATGTCAGTCTTGGCAACCAAAAAACATACAGCAGGAACACTGCCTTTCATTTCCTGCTGTTAGACTTCATGGCTGTCACTGCCAAATCTGGAGCATGGTCCTCTGCACCTGTTTCATTCCTTTGATAGTTCCAGCACTGAAAAGGAGCCAGTACCTTTGGGGGGATAACTCATAGTTATCATCAGAAAAAAAAGGAAAAAAAAAAGGTGAAAATGAGTTCTTGTTGCTAAGTATCATCATACAAACCTTCTGAGAATAACCTTGTGTACATGTAGTCTCAAATGGCCAGCCGAGATATTCCCAGCAGATTTAGTTAAGTTACATATGGAGAGAATGAACAATTTTCTTTTAAAATGTCAGAGTCCCTGGTGATTAACAGATGTGATCTGCTGCAGTGGTTCGGCATCACAGGAGTTTGGGACAGTTGGAGCTTAAATTCAGTGACTGTTTAGAGGTATGAATATGTGAAATGTCATGGAGATGATTCAGTGTTTTCAACAAAGTGCTGAACTTGGTGATGGCATTCCCTTTTTCTGTTCCACAGAGAAGATGGCACATGATATGGACAGATGACTGAGGGGAAGATCATTAAACTGGTCCTCTTAACACAAGGAAGAACTAAGGACTTGCCTCTTGGTTAGTGTGGGACCACTGCTGAGGTTGACAGGATGGAACACCTGCTTAGGCCACGGCCAGTTAGAGACTTTACCATAAAGGAGAAAGATACCGAGTCTTCAAATATAAGACTTGTGTCCTTTGGGATTGCTTTTCTGGTGTGTGAACACCCAATTCAGAAGAGATCAAGTCCTCATAAACCAGTCTCCTGCTGGGGTTGCATAGAATCCGAATTAGGCTGCCAGTATGGCTTACTGCCCATCTGGTGAGTTGTGGCTACAGAGCCCTCTCTGGGACCTTGCTGAGTGAGACCTGTGAGCCCAGCTCATAATCAGGGTTTGTCAAAGGGGCTGACACTGGGGTTTCATTCAGACAAATGCATTTAGGCCTCAAGCAGGGAAGTTGCCTGTACGAAAACATCAGAATACAATTTCACTGCAAGGTGATGCTGCTCGTGTTCCCACGGTTTCCTATTGAAACAGATATTTTTGCATATTTAGTCTGGCTCTGCTCTAGAACCTCATTATACACTCATCTTAGCTTGAGTATGCTGAGTTTCTCTCATTTTTTCAGCCAGAGAAATAGTTTCTGGTTGTTTTAGCAAAATGGCCTGTTGCTGAAAATTGCCATTGGAAGTTTCTTCTCAATGCCTCAACTGAACAAATAGCCTACATGCTAGATTTTCTGTCTTATTCAATCCCTAGATGTGTTTCACTGCTCTTACAAAAAATGTCTTCTTGAGTAAGACTGTAAATGATTTTTGACTGCTTAACATCAGTTTTCTCATTTTCATCGTTTATTGAAGGCTAGAATGGTGGATCATAGGCATCTGCTGTTGATGGGCAATGTGTGATTTCCCAGAGTAAGCTGGGGCAATACGGTTTGCTGGGTGATACAGATGGTCCTGCTGTGAAGCACGAGGTGAAAACTGTTGACTGAGTGATAAGCATCGTGAAAGGAGTATAGAGAAAATAATTTTGGTTGAGGAAGTTTGAAATATTATAGGGCTAAAAGGCTTTAAAATCCTCTTTGTAACTCACATTTACAAGAATCTCATACAGTCAACAGTGGTGTGTCAGAAGAGTTGAGCTAAGTAGACAGAAACAGTGTTCAGGAGAGAATTATAAATAACAAAATAGTCCAACTTGTGAAATCAAGTACAGATTATTTTATTTATCCACATCAGAACTTGAAATTTTTCTGGAGAGGAAAGCATAAACATGACCAATCCCATTAGGAACAGGGAGCACTATTTGAAATGAAAATAAATTTTGGGACTGATTTAGCTGCTAATAATCAATACCAAGTACCGTGCAAACGAAAAACATAGAAGAGAAAGATTTCACATAACTTGCATTCACCTAATTTGCACTTCTGCCTTAAAAGAGAATTTACTCGCAGTACTTCTACTGCCCTAGCAGGTCTTCATACAAGTCTTATGATGCCCAGCTTATTTACACAAAATAGCTTTAGAGGCCTTGTTAACTGTTGTCAAGGAGAGCTTGTGATGCTCAGTATCTCTGCATATCAATAATACTTAAGTCGGTAGATGCTTGTGATTTGCAAGCCTGCAGTAAGGCTCCCAACTCAGGAATATCAATGCAGCCAACCGCTGTGATTTTAATATGACTCTCATGATCGTTTTTGTTGCTGTTCAGGAAACAGTTTGTGGTAATTTTTTTTAAAGAGCAGAGTTCTCAGATTTGTTTTTATCTTTGTTGGAGAAAGATGTTGGTGTGGTTGGAAAGAAAAATCTCAAAAATGTGACCCCTCATGTTTCAGAAACCAGACTAGACAAAAGACGACTTCAAATGATTGTTTTTCTAATCTTATTATTTCAAGGTCTGTATCATGATATGGTAATCTTGAAACAATTTAGGAAGTCTAGAGCTGACACTAAGAAAAACACTTGCCACATTTACATAAAAAATTGTTATCTAAAACAGGATAATAAATTATATTACTAAAATATAAGTACTTTAATCTTTCAAGAATATATAACTCAAATCTGACTCTATTTACGATAAAGAAATAAACAGTGAAACCACAGAAAATCCCATTGATGGCTTGTTTTTCTTTCTTTTGTTGGTTTTTTGTTTGTTTGGGTTTTTTTGTTTTGGTTTAGTTTGATTGTTGGGGTTTTTTTTTGGTTTTGGAGTGGTTTTTTTTGTAAAGAGAGGAAATAGAGTAACCAAGAAGATAATACATTAAGAGAGCATTTGTTTATGTTCTCTTTTATTTTCTCTTTTATTTTTAACTTCCTTACTTGTTAGCAGTTTCAAAATAAATTCACTGAGGTAAAGTGTTCAGATCAATCAATAAGTAGATGTGATTTTAAATGAAATGAAAAAAAGTAGATAAAAAAATAATGGAAATTGATTTTAGTAACTGTGGCTGTAACGGCAAGATGTAGAGGCAGAAGAATTTTCTTACTTTACATGTGAATTAATTGAATCCCAGGGAAGGAAATGGAAGAACAGAAATCTGCAGCTGGAAGATGTAGGAAAACAATTTTGGCTTTGAAGTATATATGAATTATTCTAGAAATGTATCTTTACAAATGAGGATAGCATAAGTGGTGGGAAACAGCAAAATGAGGAGTCCTGTCATTTTAAACATGTTACTCCAAGCTGGGGTCAAATATATGGGAATTAATGAAAGCAACTCTTTCTGAAAAGAACAATATTTTGGATAAATAAAGAGAAAATTTATTTTAAAATCTCTTAAAAAGCAACATGTTCTTCCACTTGATGTTGCAGGAGTTGGAATTCTGGAAAGACTCTTGGGTCTTTACTTAGAAACAGAATTAGCACATTAGATGTCACAAATGACATCAGTGCTGGTAAATGGAACATGTCCAGCAGTGCTCTCACGCGCGTGAGCCAGCTGGCCAGGAGCAGCCGTGTCTGTTCTGTGGGTCTCCCCAGCCACCAAAATGGGAGGATCATGCACAAGCATTCCTCCTAGGAATTTACCAGCCTTGGAAAATTTTGTTGCCAGGACTATGTCTTAAAAATGCGTGACAGAATAAGACAGCCAGAAATGTGATGGGGAGGGGTATCAGCAATGTGATATTTGGGCTCCAGGTCCCAGGCACAGTTAAATTTTCTTGTACAGACATATGGAGGTTGCTCAAAGCCTCATTCAGAAGCCTAGTTTGAGCCCTCAATGGCTTTAGGCAACTAAAAGGATCACAACTGCCAGGGCAGTACGTCTTCAGGCTCCATATTCAGTTAAACTAGGCAAATGTGCAGTACACGCACTGCCCCATTTCAGTGCTTCCTACACCTCAGGAGCCAGAGAGCCCCTGAGAACAGGCTGCCTAAATCTCTCATCACTCTCTTAACAGGAGATATCCCACAGGGTACCTAAGTCCATGCACAGCAGGCTGCCTGGCGGCAACCCACAGCCACCACAGTGCCCTCCAGCCCCAGCGAGGCATGGGAATCTCATTAGGCAGGAGCAATACGCTTTGGGTTGAAGTCGTCCTTTGATATTCCTGTAACTTTCTGTATTTCCTACTGGAAAGGAGAGATTGCCCACTTTCTCTCTCAGATTTTTCACATGTAGGACGTTGGCGCAAAAAAAGAGGGCTGCATAAGGCTATTCTATAGTTAAGTAATTGCCTAGATATGTATCAAATTTATTTACAACATACAAAAATGCAGACTGAAGGATGCTATGCTCAGCAGAAGGTTATTTTCCTTGAGTGACTACTGGCAACTTTGGAGGCAAGGGGTCAGGCACTTGATTAGATGAATTACAACTTAAAGTCCCGTAGTATAAACTATGTCATGCCCCAGGCTTCTCAAAACAAGGCACTCTATTTTAACTCATAATGGGTAGCTGGATTCAGTAAATGGCCTAATCACAGCAACATAAATATTTATGGGAAAATTTTTCTAATTAAGGTATGAGCTTGTTTAGATGTTATCAGTTAGAAAGGGCTTTCCCAACAAGAAAATGGCTGTTAGGAGACATTAGGAAATGGTTAAACTCTGAGGGATTAAAAGGTCGTTGAAGTGGCAAAATGCAGAGTCTATTACAGTTGAAATTTAGCTTGCATTCATGTCTTACATGTCTCCTACAAATGGAATGAAAAGAGCATCTTCTATGCAGAAAAACATAACTGTAATTTTGTTTATTCTTTTAAAAATGAAGTTACATTACAGATGTATGATTTATGATCATTTTAGAAATTAAACGCTCTCAAAAGAAATTAGTTCTTTTAATTCTTCTTTTATGCTTTGCTATATTAAAACCTGTCTCTACTTCGGTAGTGATGTTTATAAAGTAAAGATCCAATAATGTCAGAATTTGTTCCCAGTACCTTAGTTGCACAGTGACTTTAGATTTAGAAAAAATTATGTTTAACATAGTTGTCCTTTAATGCTGCTGTTCTTTGCTGATGTTCTGAGTGCTGATGGCAGCATGGATAACAAATTCAGGATAAATTATATTTTGGTAACCATGTTTTTCAGGTGTCATATTGCAAGCACCAAATAACAATATATTGATCACATTCAGAGCCTTGTTATGCCAGCATAAATTCTAAGTAATTTCGCTGCCTTTAGGAAAATTGCTCTAGGTTTACTCCAGTATAATTGTCACAGGAATTCATCCCTTAAAGTAAAATTTGTAAGCTGTCTTAAAGGGAAATTGCTGTATGAAACTGATTATGTGAAATACAGGCAGAACTACTGCCCATGTGAAACAGTATGTAATTTCTGTGGGACTTCATTATTCTGCTAAGACGTGTGTGTGTGTCTGCCATATGGTATTTTACGCTTAAGGTATAACTCAAAAGGAAAGCTCAGGAAAAGAAAAGAAAATGTTCTACAAACCTTCTGCCTTTGAGCAAAAAAATTAGGTATTTTAAAACATTTCAATAAGAAAGTATGACGTATAGAAATCTAAATGGCATCAATGGAGCTATTGATTATATCTGTCTTTATTTTTGAAATCAACATCTGTACAAAGCTTCAAGACCAGGCAAAAGGAGATAAACATTACTGCTTTCCTGACATGATGAAATCTGTACTGTTTGTTAGTTGATATCAACTACAACCAAACTGGACATAAAACTACAATTTCATGTGAAGACAGCTTTGTTCATTTAGAATGCCTTCCTAGCCCAAACCAGGATATCACAGCTGTGACATGGCTAAAGACATCTACACAGCAAAGACCACAGGAGCTACTGCTGAAAACCATAAAATGGCATGTTCAGAGAGTGATGCAAATGTTGAATAAATCAGGTCTGGGTTTTATGCTTCTCTTTTAACTAACCTATTATAGATGAACACTCCCCTGCTTTTATACCCAAGTGCCGTGACCTAGAGAACTGGGGCTATCTGTTCAAATGGCACAGGCCATTGCAAATTCTCCACAACAAAGAAGAATATTTGGTGGAAAGCAACATGGTCTGCAATGGTGTTGAGTTCCTGTTTGACTTAGATGAGTCTGAATGTGGCAAAAACTGAAACATAAGGAAATAAAAAGTAGCTCTTTTGGGGGCCTGGGAGTTTGGGGAACTTGTTGGAAGCTGTTCAAGCCCCAGTGACCTCAGTCACAGGAACGCGTGTGCTGTTCATTCTCACGCTGTGGCTCCATAGCCATTAGTTGGAGGGCTACGTGCTGACTGATCTCCCAGAAGTACAAATTTGATCTGGCTCAAGAACAGGCACATGATCGCATTTCTGTCAAATTAGCCAGAATACACCATACAGAACTGTCATGGAGTTTATGCTGGCTTTACACCAGCTGGGGGAGGATGGAAGACTTTCAGTACAGCTTAAGTTAGTGGCATGGAGGAAAAGTACCTGGTGTAAGCTGAGGTCTGCTTGATACAAATAATCCATTAGCATTTCTGGATAGCTTTGAGTGGGTGATATTATATCTGAATAATGAGTTTTGTCTTACAGTTGCAGTGTTTGTGGTGCAGTAGTAGGAGTTTCAAAGGGTAGATGTACTTCTCTGCTAAACTGCAGTTTCAGTTTTTACCTGCTCTTCTACAGAGAAGAAATTATTTAGTGATGATTTTCTTTCCTATTTCTGAAGGATAGTGTTTCTATGGGTAGAGTGGTACCCAACCATGTGCACTGGGGGTGCCATGTGATGCCAAAAGTGAATTGAGCCTGGGGGTCCTGTCTTCCTGACACTGTCAGTGACCCTAGATCATAAATGACTGTATTACTGGGCAGCTATTGCCCACAGTGCTAGAAATCTATAGATAGGCTTACTGAATCTCTCTTGTGCACATGCATATTTCTCCTTTCACAGAAAATAAAGATATTTGAGTTTTCAAAAAATGTATCTAAGAAGGAATCAATGTGTTAAATTAATCATGCCTTACTGTCCAAGTGCAGCACGAGAAATGACAAGAAGAGAAATAGTACTTGAGGGACAACTATAACAGCACAGGAATAAAATGTGACATGATGTGTACACTTTATCACATGGCTGCAAGGCCCATTTGGACAGGGTACTGTAACTTCAGCTCTCACCCCTTGACTGGATGTGCAGTCAAGGAATGTTCTGAGCATCTTTCCTCAGGTCCAATTTCCACCCTGGCCAAGAGTTTCTCAGTAGAATTCATACAAGTACCACTGTGCTTCAGGCATTTCTAAATAAAACCAAACTCTGACTAGAGACCATCTCATTTTGCAAGCCCTCTTCATTTTCTAGACATATGGTTCCCCTAAAAGTTTTAGCATTATGCAGCATTCCTGTAAGGGTGACTGGACACATGGATGGTGGGAGGAGGAGGAGGAGGCTGGGCAGGGAGCCAGTCCAAGAGGAGTGAGGTATCTTTTACTGCACTATGCCTACCATATAGAGACAGTCCAACAACAAACAATTTTCCATAGGAAGATTATCATTGGTAGCAGGTACCCTCAAAGCCTTAGACAGCTCCCATTCTCTGGGTACAATGGAAGCCATAAGTCATTTTTAGATTGCTCTTAAAATTTACTATAGTAATTTTAATGGGAATTAGCAACTATATTTCATTGCAATAAGTTATCGCACATCTAAAAGCACCTAGAGAAGTGGCCTTGCTTCATGACTATGTTGGACTGTCACTTAAGGAAGAGAAGGTTCTTCTGTCCACAGTCTTGGCAGCAGGCAGCTTCCTGGAAGTCTTGCCTGTACAAGTGGGTGAAAAGTGGGTGAAACCTGATGTCATGTTTATACTGACACCTCGAGACATAGTGATTCCTGCCTAAGTCTCTTCAGAAGAACATGAAATGCTAGACCTAACTTTTCAGAAGAAATGTATGATTTTGAGTGTTTTGAGTTTTGTCCAACTTTTACTCATTTTGAGACAATTGCAAAGAGCCTGGCTTTCCAGTCTGTATTGCTTCCAAGCAACTAGAGGGACCCTACAGGAAGACTTTCGCAGGCTTCTTAGCCACATTCAAGTATCTTGGATCCCGTAAACAGCTGTTTTGTTTTTTGAGGTTTAACTTCAAAAGCACAAAAGATTATTACAAAGAGACAGCAGTGGAAACAGCTAGATGGATGTTGATGTCAAATTCTTTCAGGAGTAAAGTGTCCTTACAGTGTTGCTTTCCATATCTATTTAAATTTTCAGAAATGGATAACTTGTTTGATAGTGATGATGCAAGCAGAGGTTTAGATTGGGCCCTGAGTAAGAGAACTGGAAAGCAGGAGATTTCTTGGCTAAAATGCATATAAGATGAAACCTAGAGGAACAAAACAATAATTGTGTACAAGACACATTTTCCTGTGTTACATAGCAGAACACGAGTGAAAACATGAAATGCAGCCTGATTAAAGAAATAAAGAGATGTCAGAGTATATGATTAAATGCAGCACTTCTATTAGGAGGGCAATGACCTTTTCAAAATTTGCTGTACACAAGTACAAGCCCTTGAAGATAGCGTATCTGTGTGTGACAAAATGATTCACCTTCACAGATACTCTACCAGGAACCAAGCCTTCTCCTGCACGATCAAGTGTGTATATAGAAGGAAAGGTGGCAGCTCTACAGAATGGCCCCATCACAGTGTAACTGGAGAATGGACCCCTCCAATATTGGGGTATTATGGTGCCTAATGCAGAAATCCCAGAAATATACAATTTTGATGAAGAGGTTTATGTGAATGATGCAGCAGACCTACAGCTATCAAATTAGCCAGTTAGGGCAGTAGGTGTTGAAAGGAAAAGCTGCAGCCCTGTTGCAGAGGTCGCCTGTGCTCCTGCATGTTCTAAGCTTTATCAAAGTGGTGAAATTTCCATATATAAGAGCAGTTAATTTTGTCAAATTACTTCTCAAAATGTGACATTTTTCCTCTCCTATTTAAATTGCAACCAGTTAATTTTAAATTTTAGCAATATGCTTTTTCCTAGGAGCTTTCTCAGAAACCTTATGGGTGCTTAATCCAAGCCTAAACTAAGAGGCTACCAGAAGCTACTTCTCTTAATTGCAACAGCATGAACTGCTTTCTGTAATTCATTATGTTATATTCAGGGGTAAAAAAATTCACCCTCTAACCTTTCTCCTCAGAATGCAATGTGTATTATACCGATAAAAGCAGTGGAGAGATTCGCACTGCACTGCAATTTCCCAGTGCCTCGCTAAAGCCCTGAAGATAAGTAGGCACCTGGGGGGTCCCCCTCCTATGCTGTGAAGGCAAAAGCCCTTCACCAGTTTGTACCCACAGAGACAGCATCTTCACTCTCAGCAGTTTTTCCATTACTTTGTAAAAGTGCTGGGAGTTACCAGTGGAGTATGAAGAAACTGGCTGCTCTAGAAATTATTTACTTTTATACAGCAGCTGCACCAGGTTGTCATTTATGCCTCTGTAACCCATAGAGAATAAAGCAAAGGCAGAGACTGCTTAATTCAGTGTTTCCAAAGTGTTTTGAGATATTAATTTTGAAGTAGGTGCTACGCAAATGGAAAAAAACAAGATCGTTTGTGTGATATTACAGGCACATGCAAAATAGGATTTTGTTTTGATGGTAACAGCAATGATGACATAATCCTCTGCCTTGTGTGCTAATTGATCCATCAACAGACGGTACCACACCTCTGCTTTTCCTCCATATGGTGTATCAGTAATTAGGCCATTTGAGTATTTTTTCTGGAGGTGGCTGAGTACTTCTAAGTCAATTAAACTATTTTCAATATTCAAAAACTTCTTATGGATTCACTTTTTATTTTCTCTCTTTAAAGATGAATATTGACTACATGGAAAATCATTTTCAGGATGATAATGTAATTGTTTATGCTTGGCTTAACCTGCCAGTTGGTACAAAGCAAAACAGCACAAGAGGATCAGAGGAAGTGTCTAAGTCTTATGCAGGTGCTTTTGTTAGAGAAACTCTCAATCTTCTTAACATGTCAGTCAATTCCAAAATTGAAATGAAAAGCCTTAGCTTCTTTTTTCCTTTCTATTTCTCTCCCTGTATCTTGAAACTGACTATTCAAGGATTGAAGTATTTCTGAGCTCTAAGGAAAAAAAAAAAAAGAAGGATGAGATAAAAGTACTAAACATGGTCCTACAATTAATATGTAAATCAGGCTGATAATGCCTGGCTAAGACAACAGCTGCTCTGCATGGACCAAGCACTGCTGTAAGCAGTGTGCTGCTGCCACACCACTCCCATGATGGCCTTTGGCATCAAAGCTGGAAGACTAAAGCCTCAGCAGCGCTGGGGACACACGGCTGTGCTTGTGTCTCTTCTGTCTATGATGGTTTTGCCTTTGGATAAACGTCTCTTTGAGGTCCTGGCTGTGGTCCTGGAGTGAGCCCTGCTGCAGAAGCTGCTGCCTGACACTGATAAGCCTCCAGGAGCCCAGCTGCTGGCGACTTGTAGCCACATCCAGCCTCACTGCAGGTGCAGACTAATTAGCCCTATTAAAGCAACTTCATTTGCCCCTCCAGCAGTTAATATCTCAATTCAAACCTTCATTACTAGGGGTTAATAACTCAGGCAAAGAAACACGCTTGGGACTTCAATTTGATATAACATGGGGACTGTTTTTTCTTCCCAGTTGAAATAAATATTGTGAATATAAAATCCTAGGGAAAGAAAAAGCCTCAAGTCATCCAAATCCATTCATAGGTAGTCACATCCCTCAGGAGTGCTGTGGCAGGGAGATGCCTGAATATTGTTTGAGTAGTCAGACTCTTGTGAGGGGTACTTATTTTTCTGTCACTTGAAAGGCCATGTTTTTAGCCCCAGAGAAAGCACATTTAAATGAGAAAGCTCATTTCCCTTATGGGTTACAGGCAATTAGCACCACAATATTTGGATCACATTTCTGACATTTAGAATAATGTACAGAAGTTGGAAAAACTTGATTTCTCTGTACAAATCATCTGGGTTAGGAAAGTGTTTTAAAATGGAAGACTGTTCACTCTGCTGTGCTAACCATGGCAGGCAGGACCCGGCAGGTCCCTGCTCCTGCCATCCCTGACAGTTGTTTGCAGCAAGGACTAATTTTCTCAGGAAGATGCTCTAACATCTGGTCCACATCTCTCAGGACTGGGGACCCATGGGGCTTTCACAACAACAAGTTTCAAGCCCTTCACAACAAGGAGTAAATCACTATTGAAACTGTGCATTCATTAGCTATTTTCCTTCCATTGGCTGCATTGCGGGAATAAATTCCAAAACAACAGAAATCAAAGATGTATTTTTATTATTTTTGTTTTCTGGCACAATTATCTCCACCAGTTTAGTCAGGGAACATGTTGTGGAAATCGTCTGCTCCCTGGATCCCACTTCCCTTTTGTTCACTCCCACCGAGCTGGCATGACTCCCTAGCCATGGGCTCCAGGGGCTGCAGGGGAACGTCATGCTGCCGACACTCCCCACACTCCCTCTCAGAGCCTCTGGAGAAATTTCTGGCCTTTTCAACCCTGCCTTGTTTCCGTCAGTCTAGTGAAGCCCGGGGCAGCGCTCTGCTGAGTTTGCTTTCTGCACTGGTCTTCAGGAATGTTTAAGGCTTGCAATGTACATCACCTTTTCAAAAAAATGGGGCGTGTGGCAGGCTATCCAGATAATTACCCTCCAAAATAGGCTGGAAAATAGCAGTTAATAAATATCATGAATGTCTGCAGAAGGATTTCATTAAGACTGCACTTTTGAAAACGAACTCAGAACTTTGTTTGATGTCTCTTCATATAAGTGATATTTTGAAGAAATCCCTTAGCAGTTTTGTGGCTTATTGGCCCCACGCACATGAAGAATATTTGTGACATGGAGCAGCAAAGTATGTCTCCAGCTGAGGTGTCAAGGACATTCAGAACCGGAGAGACAGATCACAGGGTTCTCCTGATTTATCTGTCCCATTTTATCTTGACAGCCACAGACAAAAATGGATCACAAAGGACACCAAAATCACTACAGATGAAGAAAGAGAAAGAACCCCTTTTCTTCCTTTACCTCTCCCTAGCTCTCTGTCAACACCTAGCAGGTGATATTTTTAATCTGGGAAACAGCCCTTCCTTCCATTTCTCCCCAGCCCCAGAGAGCAAACAAGCAACACCTCAAGCTATTGGCAGGTCCCAGGTTCAAGGTGGGAAATGGTCTGCTGCCTTCCACAGGATGTTATCATAGCCTGTAGTTAGCTCTTACCTTCATTTTAAACTGCCACATGCTCTGACAATCCATCACAAATGGATAACAGGAATACTTTCATGCCTCTATGGTTAATATCTAACATGGCATGTTGTTTTTTGGTGATCAGACCTTACCATTTCATGGTGCTTGCCTGTGGTGCAGAGCCTCTGTGTGCAAGAAGAAGCCCTGCAATGAAGGTGTGAGCCTTGCCAGCAGCCAGCACTGAGGGACCTGCACCCCCACACTTCTAATACTGGGAGTGATCTGACAAAACCAGCCTGTTGTTATCAGGCATGTCTGAAGAAGGGACTTGCTGATATTACACTGCTGAACAGGATGTAGAATCTTGAGGTATCTAGCCTAGCTACGCCGATGGACACCTTCCACCATGGATAGGCTGGTTTTCCTCTAGTTACCAGTAGACTCCCCAGAGATGTGGTTGGCTTCCCAAGCATCCACAAAAAGAGAGGATGTAAAAAATCTTGCAAGGTCTGATGCACATTGAAAAAGAAGCGTGTCCCTTGCAGATCCACAGAGAGAGGATGGAAATTGTGCATGCTGACCAGATCTGATATTCTGTGGTTGGAGGACCCATTCCCCTTGAAGGCAGTGGGAACTCAGTGATTTCAGTGGAAGAAGATCCCTCACCCTGTAGGTCTCTAGGTGGTATTTTTCATTCTTCAGGGTTAGAAACTGCTGCAAATCCTTGAGCATCAAGGCATTCTGCCTGGCAACTGTGCATTGGAAAGTGGCCCTAGGTCTCCCACACACCATGAAAGACTGGATTCCTCTCTTCCTTTTGTGTTTTCGTTTTTCCCCAGTCTATTTTCTTAGTGCAGATTATAAACAGTTTCAGAGCAAGCTCTTACTGTGACTGCTAACGTGTCTGGTACAGAGACAAAGGGGTAGCTTTTAAATCCAACTGCATTCAACTGTAATGCAGCTGAATACGTAAGCTGGATGCCAAAAGAGCCACCAGCAAAATTACTTGGTCAAGTATTAGAAATAGATAGTAGAGATAGTCAAACAGTAGAAAGAGTCTTTAAAAAAAGGTTAAGGGAATAAATGCTTTATTTACTGTGCTCATACCAGTAAATGAGCACATTTTTAAAAAAACCCAAACAACAAAAAAACCCAACACAACAATGCAAAACCACATATATAACTACTTTCCAAAGAAAATCTCCTGTGGTTAAAGGAGGTGAGAACATATTGCACTGCCTGGTACACATATGATAAACATTCCATTTTGCTGGAAGAGGTAAGTGAATTTTTTTTCCTCTTATGGATTCATTTTCAATCAGGCCAATTAAAGTACAAACTCTTCTCTAAAAATCTAACCCTCTGGGCATAGCAAAATGATACCAAGGTTCATTCTCACTTTACATTACTTTCTCCTCCATTTATCTTTTAAGATGTAAAGGTATTTCTCAAACTCATAAGCTTTCACATGAGAAGAGCACACTGTTCTCTCCAATATCAATAACAAACTCTTCACCATTCTTTTGAATTTCCAGCCATAAAAAGGTGTATTCAGACATGATGAGAAGAAGATTGAGAGGGCTGGAAATGCAAAGTTAGAACCAGATTTTCATTTAGAATCTTTATATGTTTTACTTGATTTTTGGAAAAATAACACAGCGGTGTCTTATCTCAGTGTTTCTAGCCGAATCTTTTAGTACCTAGTGCAATTTACAACCTTTCCATTGTGGAATTCAGCCACTGAAATGGTATGTGGGAGTGTTCTTACTGGGCAGCAAAAAGACTATGATGGATCCATCAAGCATATCGTTGCTTCCAGGTGTTGGCTCATTTTTATTTTTTACTCATGGCCTTACCTACCTTCTCAGAACTTTTTTCTTCTCAAAATGGCAATTCCAGAAAAAGGAGCTGCCATTCAAGGCACAGCTAGATTGGCTAAGGTGCTTGAGATAGATTTCTTGATTCTGCATTCTAGGAATAGAATAGATATGACTTACAGGAAATCCTTAAGTAAAAGCAACAACAAATTAGTTTTCTAACTTTTTATCTCTTCACAAAAGTAATAACCATATTCCTTACCTTTCATAATTTTCCTTTAATGCATAAATTAGAATATATTTTGGCATTATTTTGTGATGTTTTTGATGGTGTGCCATTTTTTGTGAAACAAAATAACACTGAAGGCCATTGTTTCACAAAATCCATTTCCTGTCTGGAAAAAACTCCAGCAACTTTAGTTAAAATTAGAATCTAAAATTACCATAAGTGAAAATTGAAAGAATTTTTTTTTTCCCAAATTGCTCGCTATCTATGGATTGACAACGGTCTGTGAACAGCCAGTGTACTGAGTCTACCTTCCTTGGTGATGGATGAATATCAAGGAAACATAACCCCCCTTTGAGCAATTAAAATATTTGTCTTTAAAAAGATGTATTTATAAAGAACTCCATGTTACAAACAGGAACTCAAAACAAACTTATGCTGAATAATTCCAAATAATGAGAGGGAAACTAGGAGTAGAGTTTCTGCTTAAGTGTTTCAAACATTTTGGCATTGTTGAATCTATTCTCCAAAACAACTCTAAAACATTCTTTAAGTTGAATGGAAGCTGAAGGGATTCATGTGCTGTGAATTCTTGGGCAAGTTACTGTTTCCAGACACACAGAAAATAGTTTCTAGGTGGTGATCTTTAAGTCAAAAGATGAGTATTTGGTTCTGTGTTAGAAATCAATAGAAAAATGCCTTTAATTAAAAATATGCATATTAAAGGTTGTAGACAAGTGTTTCAGCACCAAAGAGAGTTTTATAAACTCCCTGATTTCATGTACCTGCATTTTGGCTGAGGGATTGCATTTCAATAATAACTCCATGCAGAAATATGCTTTGGACCATGTCAGGTTATAATGTCTGTGGATGGAGACACAGGAAGCTTTCGCTGTTATATTCAATATGTGCTTCTATTCTGGCAGGGCTTTGTTAAGATTCTTGGGGTGGGTGAGAGCCCAGAGCACCTCAGCTGAGTACCTCTGAGTTTGCTCTTGGTCATCAGTGTCACATGATTTTTCTTTACAGGTCTCCTGTCTGTTGAGGTTGTTGGATACGCATGTTTTTCCTCATTTTTATCTCCCTCTGACTCAGACTCGATGGCCAGCTGCCCAGCCAGCAACTCCATTTCTCTGGATATAGTGAGCCTGAACACTGGGTTCTCGGATGCTTGTGAGCACCCAAAGATATGGGCATTTTTCTCAGGGCAGATTTGGTGACTGGGACAGCTGTGCATCAGCTCGTGAAAGACAACAGTCCTGGGAAGGTCGTATCTTCCAGGGACTGCCCAGCAAACCAGGAATCCTTGGCCTGCACCAAACTGAGACAGAGGATGTCTCAACCCAAAGAGAGCTACCCAGCTTCCATTGCTTTGTCTTTCAAGGCAGGTGTGACCAGAGCTGAGGACAAAAATTTAATGCAGCTGGGAGGAGTTAGATGCCCTTTACTACCAGATAATTAAAGCAATTATTTCTTTTTCCTGGTCTCCCAGAGCCACAGTCTATACATATGTGTCATAACTTCCTATAAATCATGCAGGAGTATTCCTGAACAAATGGGACCAGCATGCGTGCATCCTCCTCTCTGCTGTATACCAGGGTTAGCTCCTGCAGCAGTCCTGAGTCTGTAGCCCACCCTTTGTTCTTCCTTTCCACTTTGCACCAAACCCCCCTCAAATCAGCATGATGTGGTTAGAATTTACAGAGACAACAGGACGGAGAGTTGCTGGGAACTGGATCATTTTCATCCCGTGATCTGGGGTAGGTGGGCCGGAATTGGCCTGGATTTTTTCCGAGGGAGATGAATAATTTTGAGATGCTAAAGATCATTGACAGCCCATTAGGCAAAGGTAACTCTTTCCAGACCCAGTGATTTTCTTTAAGTCTACCAGAGCTCAGAGCAAATTCCCAGACACTTTCTGGCACTGTAAGACACAAACTTTTCTCGTTTTGTTTCTACCAAAGCTATGCCAGTTCAAAAAGCTGCTCCTGGAGCTAAAGCAAAGTCTTGGCTTTCACATTTTTCACATCCACAACTGCTTGAGAACAGTGTGACATTCTGTCTTTGGCAACTGGGAAGAATTTCGGCAGAGGGGAGACTGACTGGACAGACGCCCTCAGCAGCCACTTTGCTGCAGCATGAATCACAGCAGGCTGGGAGGCAGAGAGCTGTGCTTGAGGAGAAATGCAGGCGGGGGACACCAAAGGGCTGCTGAGAGATCATGTCTTTCACTGTGGTAACAGTTGGGGGTCCCAAAAAAGCTAAACTTCATCACCCACAAGCTCCAATTATTTATAAACCAGAATTAATTAACATCAGCACAAATGGATGGTTAATGTCAGACAAACAGTTCTTATTCCATTGTTTGTGTGGAGAATGCAGTCAAAGAAAGGATGTAAGGGTCTGACCCTCAATAAATATACTCCCCTGTTAGAATGACCCTAATGGTGTAAACTGCATTCAGAACTTCAGTCCTCATGCCTGGATACAAGGTGCCAGACCAGACCAGTTAATTAAAAAATAAAGCTTCTGGTCAGTGTATTTCTTGCAGAGATTCCCTGCTATGTTAAGAAAAAATCATAAAATGCATTTTAATACAAAGATTCACCAGATAAACATGCAAGACCCCAAAAAGGCTTAACTGCTAGAATTCAAGAGCCTTTCTATGCCTATGGACTCATCAAATGAATCATAGCCCTAGGATACATTTTGTTGCATGCATATGTTTAGAATGTAAAAAAATTAACCCTTGGGCTACCGTTGCTTTGGCAGGCAAAGGCATGCTATATGTGAAGTGGGAGTGTGAATATTTTATGCTTGTTTATTATGGTAGTCAGAGTGTTAAAACGAAAACCACCAATTAAGAGCAGAACAATTACGGTGTTATTTCATTTCATAAAAATGTGTTACTTGACACAGAAAGTTCAGATTACAGTGCATAGGATGTAGAAAGCGAGAGAGGAGATCTGTACAATCAGGATTAGATGAAAGCTTGATGGCTTTCCCAACCCACCATTAACCACCCTTATTAAAGACTCTCTTTTCCAAACCCTCAGGTGAACCACTGCTGTTTCCTTTCCACTTGCTTCTGTAGTTTTCTACCAATGTACCAGCCTGCTCTGCTGTGCCGTCCTGCTGGGGCTGGTGGCCATCAGCTCAGGGCAGTGCAGTTACCCCTTCTGCCTCCTCTACCTAAACTCCCTCTCACTGCTACGCCATAGTTCACAGCTCTACAGACCCTAAACTAACCCCAGATGATGCACAGGGCATCATTACTAATGGAAAATAATTTTTAAAACCCCCATCAAATGCTACGGAGCAATTATTTCCTCTTTATCAAAATTGTCCTGAATAGAAAGAGAGCACGCGGGGCAGCTGTCAGCACATCAGAGAGGAAGAACCAAGACACATGTAACCCCAGACAGGCTTCTTTACATTGTCTTAAGCATTTTACTTCATGGTCTGGAATTCTGTCCTTTTTTTCTATGAATTGCTTCTTTATATTTCCAGAGTCTCCAACCATATGTGAACACCTTCCAGCTACTGGATGCTCTATCTACACTGTCATGGGAGGACAGCCAGGGTTTTGTGCTCCTGTCCTAGTCCCTCTGTTTGTGGCCTCAAAGATGGTAGAGGCCAGATCATCAGCACTACAAGCTTGACATACAAAAGCAATGTCAGATATGGATGTGAGGAGACCCAGGAGCTCACACCACATTGCCCAAACACAGCCGTGCACTGAGAGCAGGTTTCTGGAATACACGGCAGCTCATGGGAGCCCTCTCGCTCACATGAGCTGCCAGATAACCATAATGGGAAGAGAGAAGGCACTGCCAGGAGGTCTCAAGTATATGGGGGCCTTTGTCAGCCTCTGCAAGGACCATGGCATTGCCACCAAAGGATTCTCCAGCAGCAGCATGAGAAAGGAGTCACACACCTTGCATGAGTCTATCTTCGTCAGAACTGACAAGTACTACTGCACTAGGCTAAAGAAACTGAGACCAGCCTGTCTCCAGAGGAGGGGCAGGAGCTTGCTTTGACCTGCAGCTCCCATGAAATGGGTGTTGAAGGAAAGCCTGAGGACCTCATGGTGCGCACAGCTCAGCAAGACATCTCTTGCCCTGAGATTTGTTTTGGCATCTGAGGTCATCAGTGAAAATCTGTTCCGTTACTAATCCTGAAAAAACATCTGCCTGCAGGTTTTGCAGCAGCCCTGACTGTGTAGCCCATTAAGAACACCTCAATAAACGCCTTAGATTTTCTTGGTGGGCATGAGGGAGGCAGGCAGGCAGGGGCCATGTGGCTTTTACCTTAGCTCCGGGTAAGGACCTGCTCACTTCCCCTGACAAAAGGGAGAAGAACAGCTTTCCTCCCTCAGTCTGGAAGTCCAGTCCCCCTGCCCTGCTATGAGTGCTCTGTGCTGCTGTGCACAGACACAGCAGTCACACTTTTCCAAGGCAGGTAGGTTGGATTCTGCCAGATCCAAAAGCCCAGAAGCTCCAAGGCATTGTGCCCTGGAGATCATCTCTGCGGGGTGTACCCGCAGACAGGTTTCTGACTGGCAGGGAAGGCTGGTCTCACTCTGGTTTGAAAGGAGACTGACTGGTGGTGGTGGGACCAGAACCCAAGCCTGTAGCAGCACCCACAGCACTGCAACCTCCCAGGAGCTCTGGCAGTGGAGTGGAATCATGCAATATTGCTCTGCCCTCCCACCAGAGCACCACTGTCCTCAGTCACCGCTATGGTGTGATCCCCAAGGGTCACCATCTGCTACCGAAAATGACTTTGGAAATCTTTGCTACTGCTTCACATAAATTATCTATCTTTTTCTTTCTCTATTTTAGGCTACAATACAGCTGCTTAGTTCAGACCTCCACTGTAAAAACAATGGTAATGTGGTATATGGGCAACTCTAGCCCACTTCCCTTCCTGAGGAGAAATATCTGTTTATTGTTGGATGTTACCTGGAGATATTTATGCATTCACAGATAGATTATATGCAAATATGTGTATGGACACACATACACACATATACACACACAAACACATTGTGTGTGTATCTGTGTGTGGGCTTTATTCTCATATGTAAACAGAAAGTATGTATTATGGTATGGATTTATTAGACATGAAATACAGGTTTACATATCATTATATACGATACAAGTAAAAAAAAAATTATCTGATATCTTCTCAGTGCTGGGACTTGTAGAGAGTTAGCCCAATCCACTGAGTACATCATTCAGTGTGCCTCAGAAACAGAGCTGCAGCATATTAACAAAACAGTCTGATTTGTGAAGCTGTCAGGTTTCTCGAGTTTTGAAACTGTTGCTCACAGACATCTGCAGCCATGTCTCATAGAGCAGGAAGCACAGTTGTCTGACAATAGCTCTGTTTTCAATTTGGTACGTCCTTCTGTGTTTACAACTCTGAGAAAAAAACGTCTATTATACTGGGAAAAACAAGATTTTCACAATGGCTTTTGACTTGTTCCTTCTTGAATTCATAGGTGCCAGATTATAGATGTAGAAAGGGTGTTCTGTTTGAGACCATTGCTTTGAAGAACTGAATTATGTTGAATTCTTCTCTTCAGAGTTTCAGCTTTTGTCCCCTGGCTTAATGGTCTCTGAATGTTGCAATGATGTTCAGATCTTTTTTTTCTCAGCCATTAGCTTTTTGAAACATACTGCAAAGTAAGAAGTAGGCAAAATAAAACTGAAGTTCCTCCATTTGCCTCCAATCTCCAATTTTCATTACTTTCAGACTTTTCACTCAAATCCTTCTCATTTTTACTACCTGGTCTTTCCTTCTCAGACATAGCTTCAGGAAAAAAAAAAAAAAAGAAAGAAAGAAAGATAAATAGAAAGGGGAAAAAAGCAGCTTGGAAAAGTTCTGCTTAAACACATGTAGTTGGCTTAGCTAGTGATCTAAATCTGAGATACATTCAATGCTGAAAGCATAAAAGTTCTGTTATATATTGTTATGTATTTTTCTAAATGATATAAGGCAAAATTGAGCTCACATCAATCTGTATTCCATTTAGAAGAGTTAAATATTTTCTATATCACCTTTGTTGGTGACCTCTGCCAGATGGGGTCTAACAGAGCCAAAGCACTTTTCAATGACTGCTGTCTGTGCCACAGTCCATAGGCAGGAACTCATCTAACTCAGATTCATATGTCTAAAAATTAGATTTCTAAATCAAAATTAATGACTTTTCACTCCTCTTTTAATCAGTGGAGAGAAGAAAAAACCTTTGCAGAAAAATGCATGTGACTTAAATGCACATTTTGGAGTGAGATTAGTGACAGGTTTTATTCTTATGATCATTTCTGCCTAGCAAGGGCTGACAGATCACAGTGTTCCTCCCCTTTACCTTCTTTTTCTTACTTGGCCTTAAAACTAGATTAGTACTTAAATAAAAGTCCACAAAGCCTTTCTGTATACGATGGAAGCTTGGTTGCATGAATTCGATCCATCATTATTATAACACTGTCTAACCTTAAACAGCCTTTTAAGAAACTTTTCAAATAATTTGTTCATCCTTTATTTTATACTGGTTTTGTTAAACACCATCAATATAAGGGAAAACATGGTATGATATGCAAATTTTTGATGTGCAACTGTCCAGGGAACAGAAGACATTTTCTTAAATGCCCATTGTTCTTTCCCACTATGTTTAAGATATAGCATTAGTGTAATAATATTTTGTTTTGTTTTGTTGATACGTGTTGTTATCTTAATGGCATTTAAATGTGTTTGCGAAATATCCTGAGTGGATATGAGTAGGCAGAGGTTCATTGGCTTCAGCATCACTTTGGCAGGCCAGCATTTGTCCATTTTTATTTCCCTGACTTAGCAACAAACTGTAAATTTTTAGAAAGAAAACAGAACTGTGGTATAAGGATAGGTCAAAATGAAATGTTAGCAGTCTGCTGCAAAGGCAAATGGGACTATTTTGCTGTTTAACCACATTCCTCATTACAAAACATATCTCTGTAGACTTTGTGCTAGTAATTAAAAACGTCTGTTTTAGCATTTGATGTGTATTAGGCAAAGTTTCGAGTCATCCAGTCTTCAGCAGAAATGAATGTCCCCCACAACCAAAAAAAACCTCCTTGGATCCTGAGAGAGGAAAAGTGGAAAAGATTTAATTAGACATGCTTTTGTATTGTCTTGTGAATAACCCAACCCTTACACAGGAAGATATTGCTTTAGAATTTGATATGATTGCTGTTGCTCATATACAGTCATGTTAGACAGCTATGTAGGAGCTAGTAAGCACTGAATGCCAGGAACAGACCATGACACAGATTTGTTGCAGGACTGCATAGGTATGCTTCTGAGACAAACGTGCCAGTAATTTACAGCTCCAAGCCAGTTGGAATTTTACTCCTGAGGTCTTTCCTGAGGACGGAATCCCATCTCTGGAAGATGTTTGCTTTATCTCAAGTTGCCTCTTGTCTTCTTATTTATATGTTTTAATTATTTTTTTCTTTGATTTTCAACCACCTCTGGTTCACACCAACAGCCACTGACATTTCCATTTTTCAAAGTCTGTTTTAAAAGCATGGTTGGGCCTGTCACTTCTTGGGGTAAGGAGAGTGATGTGCTTTTAGCAGTCAACAATTATACTCAAGTTGGAAACAAGACAGCTCTCCCCAAATCATGGTCAACAGACCATAGAATGGAAAGGATGCGATGCAGAAAACAATGGGTGGTGGTCCTACAAGACTGTATGCTTTAAATCTTTTCTGTATATCTTGAAATAAAGCATGATGAGGATAGAGGTGCCTAATGACTGGGGACAAATCCCAGGACTGACAAAGTTCAGAGAAAATGAAAAGAGAACTTATAATGAGCTAGAATTCTCATTTGCTGTGCATCATCAATATTTCTCTCAAGATGAACTCTATTCACTCTGTAGTATTTCTTAGGTAAACCAACATTATTTTAAACAGTGTATGTGCAGTAAACCACTGTTTACAGGAGCTTATGTCTAAGTTGACTTGTATTAAATGAACACAACTGCAAAATAATTTGGAAGAAGCACTGTCTACATTTAGCTATGCAATTAAGGGTTTGACACCTTACATATGCATTTTTGATCTTTTATCTTGATTTTTGAGCCTGTTACCACCAGATTCTCTCTTGAGAGTACTTCAAAGTTAGATGAAACTAAGTTCCTCATGTTACCGTACTTCCAGTATAATGACTACTAGTCGTCGAACCAGGGACAATTATTCAACTCTTCGCTCAAATAGGAAGTGCATTTCTGTCTAACTGTGCACTTTAAATTATTACTATTCCTTACACGTTTGATCCTGTTTGGGGATAAACAAAAAGTTTAAACTGCATTGCACATGTGCTCTGGGAAAGGTCAAAGCAAGTTCACCTTAGATATAAAAAATGTAATTTTAAGATTGTGTATTAACATTCTTTGACTTAGCAGAAATAGAAATTATAACTGCCCCATTATTGTAGATCTGGGTCATGACAGGATCTTTTCTAATATTTAATAATAATGCATACCTGAGTTTCATATCTCCCTATCCATAATATAATTCTTCAGATTATCCATTACTGAATATATTTCATCAGGTTATCCAATACTGCACTAAAGTACTGTTTCTCCAGATCATATACCTATCAGTCTCCTTACAGCGTAATTTGCGCTTCCTAGATCAGATTAGCACCAGTGAAGTGGCACACTTTAGTTTGAAAACATCCATAAGCAGAAACATTGTGCCTCAGACATATTCCTAGAAGCCATATCCTCTCTGAGAATTCCTCTCCCCTTCAAAAGCTATTTGAGTCAAATAATATTTCAAAACCCATTTTTAAACCCTTTGGATCATTTTCAGCTATGGTTGGAACGTGCTGCTCAAGTACTCCATGTAGCTCCAGCAGCTGGCTTATGGCCAGCAGCAGACAATGACACTGCATCTTTCCTTCCATTTCATCAGGTGTGAAACTGCAACTGATAACTCAGAGAAGCACGACAGGTTTAATGTCTGGACTTTTTGAGTTTGCAACATGTCTTCTCTGATAGTAAAGCATAGTCCTGAGACAGAAGCTTTGGAGGACGTGTTTTGGGTGAAATTTTTACCAAGACAACAAATAGTCAATAACCAAAGCTTCTCTTGCCTCCCTCCTTCTTCATTTCTTGTTCCTTGCTTGAGATGCCAAGGACTATTAATCCTTCCAACATATTTTGAATTAGACTCAAGTTTAGCATCTGCCTGTGAAGCTTGGTGAGGTGCAGGTAGTCCTGTGGGTGTTGTCTGCGGCTGCAAGCCAGCCTCAAATCCTTTAGCAGTTGCACTGATCCACAGTGAAGTTGCTACATTGATGCTTGTGTCCCATTGTCACAGTGAAGAAATCCTGGAATTTCCCTTGTTAGAACTAAATCCACTAAAATGTCTCTATTTGCCTCCTGAAGTAACAAGAGGGTTATAAAAAACAGCATAATACAAGAGTTTTGTAGTAGATAATGAGCATTGTGATAGCAACGGCAGGGAGAATGAAAGAGCCTAATTATAGTATGTTCAGGAAACGCATATTTTGAAGTGCTGTAGAAAGATGTGTGGGCAGGGAGCTATTTCAGCAGAGCCTTTGCAGTGTGATGTTTTCCCAGTCAGAGGTCTCATGTTAGCTACTGAACATATGTAATAAAACACAGGAAATAATCAATCCAGAAATTCGGGACATTTAAAATCAGAAAATAAGACCTTGGGTACATGAGATCCCAGACTACAGCCCAGCTTCTGAACTGATTTGATGCATCTGGAACAAATGTGGTTTGAATACAGTCAAGTCTAGCTGTTATTTGCTTGGAATTCATAGGCAAGGCCAAAAAAAGTGTCAGAATCGGGTTTTTGGGATGAATTTGCCTTTATGTAGCTCATCTTCATGGTGATCAGCTATTTCAAAGAAATCTGGCGCCCCTTCTTTAGAGAAAAGTCAACAAGGACTTCAAGAGCCACCCAGAGCCATTTTATGGATGCAGAGAAGTTATGGGGAAGGATAGAAGTAAGCACTGATGAAACACAAGACTTATGTGAATAAATAGCATGTTCTGGATTTTTGGAAACATTGGATGTGCGAGTAATATTGTGTCCAGGCAGAGCTCCCTAATGTAAACAGCACTTGCTCAGGAGAGTTGTACAGGTGTCACTACCCTTGACAACTCTTCAGGGATCTGGAGTATGGGATCTGACTTCCATAGTCAAAGTGCTTTTGGCTGCTCTTTTGGTAAGAACCCTGTAAAGCCAACGCCACCCACCTGGTGCAAAAAAGATCAGCAAGGGAGGGAAAATATATGCACGGACATTAAAAAATGTCTGTAAATGGCTTCCCACCCAGCATCTTCTGTGTGAGCACATCAGGAAAAGGGATGTGAGAGAGATTTGTCACACTAGCAGGTGACACAGTAAACCTCTCTGAGGCCAGACCGTCAGGTCAGATAGAGACCTGACTTCTCATTTTAATACGCATATGGGGAAAAGACAAAATATTGATGCTGTTTTACAGCTCTTAGCTTTCTGACTTTAGAGTTATAAAATTCACAAGGTAACTAAATTCCTGAGGAGGTCATGATGCAGACCTAAAAGCCCCTTAAACTGAATTAGACAAGAACTAAGGCAAGACAGCCATTGAAACAGAATATTGCTTCTTAAAGTATTTGTCATTAAAAAAACCAAACCAAAAACCCAAAACATAGTCTGACTTTGATTTATGTTTTACTACTTTATGTATGTGTAACTTCTTTGTTTACGTAGTCAGTTTTTTTTTCCCTAGAAGTCTCAGCATCAAAGTCGTGCCTAGAGGACATGTATAAAATTTAAAACCAGGGCAGACAAGAATAAACAAAATCCATGTGTATCTCTGTCAATCACTTGCAGGATGCTCAGGAGATGCTGTCTGTAAATATTCTCTAGGAAGAGGAGTGGGATTTATCCAAAAAGTGGCTATAGAATACTACCCTTTATAGAGCATTTAGCAAATGGATATGCTCCAGTCCTTCCCAGCATGAGGTTGGCTCTTCTTGGGAACCTCAGCCCTTGCCTCTGAGGCATTCCTCTGAAAGTGCTCCTGGGAGAGAAGTAACAACAGCTACTTTGAGTCCATTTCTGTCTGGAGCCAGTGCACTGATCCATTTTGGCACTTCTGGAGGCAGAGCAGCCTGTGGAAGCCCTTGCTGCACTGAGGCGAGCTCAAGGCCTGGCACCCCTCCAAGTTATTCAAAATCAGTGCTGTTGCTTTTCTCCAGGTAGTGCTTTCACATGAGACAGGAAGAGGGGAGACAATTTCATGCCTGTATTTTTGGATCAAAATATCTCCTTAATACAGATCTGCCCAAAACTGTTTCTTACCAAAATGCTGGGAGTGCAATAGCCCAATAAGGAATAAGGGTTTTTGTGGAGACTGAAGTCTCTGGATCAAACCTATTCCATTTATTTTGGATGACTGTATGAAAAGTTTACTCACAAAAAGTCTTTTGTATTTGTATTCAACCTACATTTATTTTGCTTTTTAGTCTTGAAACATTTAACTGTGTTCAGGGGTAATTATTCTTAAGTAAGTAATAAATAATCTGCTACTCATTGACCAAGAAATGAGTTCTGTTTTGTAGGGAAATTCTTAAAGAGCTCCTGCAGTTACAAAGAAGAGGTTGTATTGCCCTAAAAGAGGGGTAGCATATAGGTATGGCCTGTAAATTTGCCGTGTGAAAACATGTACAGTCACTCTATAAACTCACTTCAGAAAGTTACTCTTCTGCCATTGTCAGGCTTAATTCTGCATTTCACTAGGTCAGCTTTATGACACTGTAAATGCACTGAATTAATAGTGGTACAGTGGTGGTACCTCAGCATGACATCACAGTAAAGGAGTCACAGGAATTTAAGATCAGTTTTACCAGATAGAGAAAAGGTTCATCCATAACAGTGTCCCATTTGTGATAATTTCTTGCAGATGCTTAGAGAAGAGGCAAACAAACTCAGGAGTCCATGCTGATATTTTGTCCTAGTATATTGCCATCTTTCAGCAGTCAACTAGTTGGTACTTTCTCAGGAAGATACAGTAGTTTTTTGTTAACATTTCTTGATATTTTTTACTTCCATGAAAGTATTTCATAACTTTTTGCACCTGTATACCTTCAAGTACTCAAAATCCAGACTATGGAGTCTTATACTATCCACTTTGAAGCTACACTGTTAATGAACATTAATGAATGATCATTTCTGTCTTGTAAAAATAACATAAGGATATAACAAATAGGAAAGTGATAAAGTATCTGAAATCTCGACATTATATTTGAGACAAAATCCCAAATTATTTCCTAAAAAAACTTTCTTGAACTGGAGATGCCTCTTGGTTTTTTTTTCTCAATCAAAGAAGGAGTTAGTAACTTCTAATGCTTCTGAATTTAATTGAGATGTGACAAAGTAGATCTGAGCATTCTGATAACACATATGACATGGGGAGGTGGAGCAGTAGGTCCCTGGATCCCTTCTTGCAGGCTCTAAAGACTTGGCAACTCCTTCATCTGATTGCCAACAACAAATGAAGGGTGCATTCAGTTTTGGGACTTGATTTATTTTCTTTATGTCTCCAGTGCGATAGACACACTTCTGGACATTTACCTAGAAGTCCTAGTCTATTCTGATGGAAAAAGTGGGGGGCTTGGAGACATCCCCCTCTAAGGTGCTAAACCAGTTGCACAAGGCCTAAGAATCTACACAACGCCCCAGAATCCTCCAATCCCACTGCCACTATCCACATGGACGTGTCTCAGAGGCTGACAACTACATCAAAGGACAGCAGAAGTTATATAGCTGTGGGGCTTCATGTGCATACTGTCCCACAAAGCTGGCTGCTCACTCCTCTGAAGCAAAAGCAGCAGCTTTATAGACACTTAGGACCTTTCAGCTTCATGACTTTCAGCTGAAAATCACATCTGGAGGATATCTTTTCTCCCCAGATGGCTATCTGTTGATTACTTGATATCAGCTAATTGATAGCCAAGTAAGGATGGACAGGACACTAAGAAAGGCTGTACATCAATTTATTGTAAGTATATTATTGTGACGGGAAGTACAGAAAAAGGCATCATCAAAACAGCATGAGGAAAGCAGACAATGAGAATACAGTGCAGGTTTTCAGAGCAGATAGGCATAAATCATTCAGTTTAATCAGATGTCTACAAGAAGAAACACTTGGGTAGCTGACTTGGATATGAATGCCTACAAAGCTGCTTTGTGCTTTTACTAATAGCAGTGCATATCAAGTACTACTTCTGCTACACAAGTACATGCTTTCTTGCTCTGCAAAGGTGAATAAAACTGCCAAATATTTTTTTCCTTCTGACCGGAGTTAGATAAGGGAACACGTTTTAGGATTTGGAAGACTGATGCATTTTTATGCACTTTTTTCCTCCTCCCAATGCAAAGGGGAGACAAACCTTGTCATATCAAGAAAGGAAACTACATATGGATGCGACATAAAGAGAAAAAAATCTCACGTCCCACGCAAAGAACAGAATCAGCTCTGTATTAGTGTTAATTCCAGTGCTAGGATAACTTCAGTTCATCAGAGAATCAACAACAGAGTCCAGTGATTGAAGGGGAATGTATTCCACCTTCACCTACAAAGCCTCAGAGACGAGTGAAACTTGGCTGCACATCAAGCAAGCTGTTGTGAGATGCAGAAAGGAGGAAGAAGAAGATTGCAGTTTCTTCTTTAGGCTTGCCTTAGGTTTGCAGCTAAACAGACTTCAGGTTTTGTGGATACCGAAATGCTGCTAGCAGATGAATTTTCCAGCGTCTTGCATTAATTCTTTGAGAACCTTTCCTTTCTCATGCAGGGTATGAAAACAGTAAGATAGCTTATGCAGACAATAGTCACATCTGGTGTTTTGCTAAGTTCTGTTTATGGTACACTGAGAAATGTTTTACCATGGATGGGATAGAACCTGAACCAATCACCCTAGGAGGTGTGTGAACATTGTCCAATCGCTTTATGGAACTAGACTATATAAAAATGATTGTAAAATTAATAAATAATTCATTCTTTCGCTGGATTTGATGTTGCTGCATCTCTCAGTTCCCAGCTCTACAGCGACATCGTTTAATATGTCAGTTTGCATCTCTAATGAAATAATATTAAAACAAGCAAATTAGAAAAAAAATTAAAAATGCCTAGAGAAAAATAGTGTGGCAAAATGTTCTTGATGAGGGAATGAGAACTGAAGAATCAATGCAGAGCTCTTCCAGCAGAACACCATTACAAAAGCAAATTCATTCTTCCATGGCCAACAGAGGTCAGTAGGATAGGTAGAAAGAAGTATGTCTAGGTTTCCTGAAAGTTTTCCCATGTGATCAGGAATAGACGACCGCAAGACCTCTGTCCGATCGCAACTGATAGTAGAGGAAAAGAGTGACAGCAGTCAAAACTGTCACAGTTATTATACATGTTGTAACCAATACTATAGTGAGTTCTTACAGAAAATAAAAACTTACTTTTTCCCTCAGCTGTGAGAAACCAGAAGACAAAATATGCTGAATATGTCAAAAGACAAGCCAGTGGGGAAGAAGACTGGTCTGGCTGAACAGAGAGCTTTGGCTGGAACTCAAGGAGAAAAAAAGAGTTAATCACCTCTGGAAAAAGAGGCAGGAAGATCAGGAGGGCTACAAGGGTGCTATGAAGTCATGCAAGGGGAAAACTAGAAGGGCCAAAGCCTGGCTAGAATTTAATCTGGCCACTCCTGTAATCGAAGAGGGAATGATCAGGTACCTGCTATGCAACTTAGACCCTCACAAGTCCATGAGGCTGGATTGAATTCACCCAAGGGTACTGAGGGAGCTGGCAGAAGAGTTCACCAGGCCACTTTCAATCGTTCACCAGCAGTTCTGGTCAACTGGAGAGTTCCTATGTTACTGGAAGTTGGCAAATGTGATGCCCTTCTATAAGAAGGGTGAGAAGGAGGATCCAGGGAACTACAGGCCTGTCAGCCTGACCTCGGTGCCAGGGAAGATCATGGAGCAGATCATCTCGGGTGCCATCATGTCACATACACAGGACAGCCAGGGGATAAGGCCCAGCCAGCAGGAATTTAGGAAAAGCAGGTTCTGCTTGACCAACCTGAGCTCCTTTTATGACAAAGTGACCCTTGACAAATATAACTTAACCTATTAATATTTTTATTTCCTATTTCTGTAATCTTCACAGAAGCCCAGATTCAGAGAGTTTAAATCCCACATTATTTTACTGTCTGGTTTTCAGCCTTCAAACATGCTTGGATAAGTAGGAAGAAGAGCTTATGTGGGATGGTAGGCCATGTGAATTTGGAGCGCATACTTTTTTTAGTTGAAAGACTCAGTGAACATCTTGGAATTTTTTGCCTAATACAGTGTTAAAGTATGAAAGTGATGCTTCAGGCGTTGCCTACCTATACTTGATTTACTTGATTGACATTTACTTGATTGACTGGTTAGAAATTAATAAAATTAGTTAGAAACAAATTTTAATTAATTTTTTATTAGAAACTAATAAAAAAATGTACAGTAATTATTAATGACACAATACTGCACCATATTATCAGCAGAGTACAGCTGTCCTGGTTATGCCGCTTGAAATCCTGTCACACAAACACCAAAACCAGCCACGACACCACATCTTGTCTGCTCAAACTGCAGCCCTTGACACAATATGTGTTTGGGTGAGGTATCAGTAGAGTTTTTGGTGTATTTAGTAACCTGTGAGCTCAGGTTGCACTTGTGTTTGATGAATAAACCTGATAGCAAGGACTGGGTCATTCTGGTCCTGAGACTAGTCAGGGGTACTGTCAAAGCTGGACAGAGGGAAGTCTTCAGGCATGAGACCATGGTCTGAGCCCACAGCTGCAGTTTCTGCAGCAGAGTACAAGTGGCAGCACCCCTGGAGAGTCAGATACTCCAGAGAAATGCTCTCTGCATGCCAGAAGGAGGTCCTACAGACCATGCAGTTTGCTTTCAGTGTGGATAATACAAAATAGACTATTTGGACCTTGACTTACTGTAACCCTGCTTTGGGGAGTCAGACAAGTCAGGATGCTGTCTCTGCTATCTGGCCCACTAGAAAAGCTGGGACTCTAATGAGGCAAGCCAACCTCCCTCAGATCTCTGTTTCCTGTACTCACCCAAAGATTTGGTTTCTATGATGACAATTAAGAGCCTTTGGGATAGGCTGTACAGCATATTTGCAGAATTGGCTTCTCATAACCATACAGTACATTGGGACCTTGTTTGTTTCTCCAAAGTGTCGCCTTTTTTGACAGTTGTAGATAATTCTATGACACATAAGAAAGGTATACGGAAGCGTGTGAGACGTAAAGCTGTCGTGGTTGCAGACAGGGGTGGAGCTGAGTGCCATGGACATGACCAGGTTGCTATTCAACACCACTCACATTATCACTGGAGCACATGGTTTCAGGACAAAAACCCAGGTGACTCCACCTGTAGTTGGCCATTTTGGCTCCCTTTGGGAAGGTATTGGCATCAGCCCCTGAGGACTCAGTCCCTCTGCCACCCTGCCTGTCCCCCCTCCCATTTTTTCCTGCAGCATGGCTACAGGCCATGGTGCTGAAAGGGACAGTGGCAAAAACCAAATCAACCGTACTTCTGAACTGGTAGTGCCAGCAGGGAGGCTGCCGGCAGAAAATGGAATGGTGGTGGAGGCCACCCCAACCCAGGAAAGGAGCCAAGCCGAACCCAGTCCAGCTGAGCTGAGCTGAAAGGAGCAGAGCTGAGCAGTAGGAAAACCTCGTGGGGAGACCCCACAGGACAGCAGTTTGTTGGAAGAGCACCAGAGGCACCAGTGGAGAGGCTGAGCAGCCCCTGCTTGGACAATCTATCTTCTGGGGGGCTGGCTTGTCATGATTTTTCATTTGCAGGCTGGGGTGTAGGAAATATTATCCACAGGAACTCCCCTGCCTTCCTGCCTTTGTTTCCTGACAACCACGTGGGTGACACACGGGAACGGTTGCCATATTGCCTTTGTCTGGGAATACATGGACACGACCTACGGGGAGTACCCACTCTCCTGGCTTTGTTCCCAGTGGTGAACATCTTTTTGTGGTTAAAACACCTCTTTTTGTATACTTTTGCTATTAATTCCGCTGTTATTGTGCGTGCTTTACCCCATTGCTTTGTGTTTTTACTAAATTGTTATCTCAACCCACAATCTCTGCTTTTTGTCCCTCCCTTACCAGAAGGAGTGAGGGAGCGTAAGTGGCTTATTTGGAGTTTAATTTCCTGTTGGTGTTGAAACCAGCACAGATGCATAAGATAGGTGTATAAATGTCAGTAGGTACACTTGAGAACAAAATGTAATGAAGAGCAAGAAAACTTCTTTTTTTACCTCTGTGCCTTTGTTTAAGCGTTTTACTGATTTTTTTTAGTATTTTAGAATTTTTGTTTTAAGTATGCATTGCATGAGGTTTTACCTCGCCTAAGTGAATATACTTCCACAGCATATTTGGCTTATTATGTTTTACTGTCTTTTAGATGGTTTTTCTTCTGGATTGTGCCTATAGAAGACCGAAGCTATACGTCAGTTGCTTTTTTGTCAACATGTGGTTCTGCACGAGTACTGGGGCAAGATTTCTTTTCTGGTCACTCTCTAAAGGAGGTGCATGACTGTTAAACTCATCTTCTTTCATCAGGAAGATACTGTGTTGTTTTCCATAGCACTAACAAGCCTGCCTCCCACTGCTAACACTGATATGTCTGGAAGAAAAGAGAGGGCACTCCCCGTGATAACCTGGTGTTAGACCCTCTGTTCAACAGCTGTGCTAAATGAATCTACACTTGATTACGTATTATAACCCATCAGTCTTGCACAGGGTTTCCAAACCCTTCACAACCTCCTCAGCAGGCATAATGGCAATCACTGTGTTTAAAGGTCACGGGTAGGAGCTTAATTTAAAGCTCGTATAATAATGCAATTTAATTCTGGAAAATGCCACAGTATTGCTCTCTAAGGACTCCTGTCAGACAGAAGACACTTACTGCTTGTGCACAGCTTTGATTTATTTATTTCTTTTAATATCATCTATGTTATATTTTCAATTTACTAGTGTTTCCAGTTACTAGGTGGTAGGCAGACTTTCCTTGTGGCAGCAAATTCCAAATTATAAACATCAGTTCCATTTTAATTTCTACTATGGAAAAAACCATTGGTGCTTTTTAAGCTGTGTAGCTAAAAAATTTAAGCAGTTTGATTACCGCAAGGTTTTGTCTTGCTTTAAAAAAAACTTTCCCATCAAATGAAGCATAAACTCTGTATTAGGTTTGCATGGACAGGTTTTGATACAGACGTCGCTTCTGTGAGAAGTTTCTAGTAGTTCCTGAAGAACTGAAGCCCATGGGAAGGACTCACATTGAAGAAGTTCATGGAGGATTTTCTCCCATGGAAGGGACCCAAGCCAGAGCAGTGGAAGAGTGTGAGGAGTTCTCCCCCTGGGGAGAAAGGGGCAATAGAGACAGCATGTGATGAACTGGCCACAGACACCATTCCCCATCTGCGTGAGCCACTGGGAGGAGAAGGGAGAGAACTTAGGAGCGAAGGTGAGCCTGGGAAGAAGGGAGGGGTGAGGGGAAGGTGTTTTAAGATTTAGTATTTATTTCTCATTACCCTACTCTGATTTGATTGCTAATAAACTGATTTTCCCAAGTCAAGCCTGTTTTGCTTCTGACAGTAACTGGCCAGTGATCTCTCCCTATCATTATTTGACCTATGGGCCTTTTGTTCTATTTTGTCTTCCCTGTCCACCTGAGGAGGGAAATGATAGAGTGACTTTTAGTGGGCACCTGCCTTCCAGCTATGGGCAACCCACCACAAACCCATAATGAATAGATTTGCAACATATGGTTTATTTTGATGGCAGTAGCCACAGCTAAATAAAGCTGAAGAAGTAGTTTAGTCATGGAAGCACCACATTTGACACACCTAGACTCTCTGGAACCACTGGCTTAAATCTCCGCAGGGTTGACTCAGCCCTTCAGCTGCTGTAGGCAGACATCAAGTTTCATGCAACTACCATGCAGAGAGGTGAGACTTTATGAAACAAAGCCCTGGGTTTTATGCACAGATTTGCATTACTTGTTTTGTTCTTAGTGCCTCTGGTAATTATTTTTCTTCTTCTGGGTTTCTTTGTGCTAGTGGCTGCTGTGCTCTGTTCTGCTGCTGGCTGGCAGGAGGTGCCAGCCAGCTTCAATTGTTCTGAGATACCTGCAAGACTGGAAACTCTGGACAACAGAAAACAAATCTGGTCTTTGACCCAAACTTACCCTTCAAAAGACCAGGTTATTAACTGGGGCACAGTGCTGTGAGCTGGTGAGACGCTCCCAGAGCCAGGGGAGTGCGGGGCCAATGCTGCAGAGCTGTCTCAGTGCCTCCACAAACCCCGCACGCCTCTTGCCAATTCAGGAGGGTCTCCTTCGCCCACAGCAGCCGCAGACCTGAGCTGGCTATGTGCATACGCACAGAGCTGAAAGTACCACTGGAAAATGCTGAATGCAGCAAAGACCTTATGTTTAATCAGAGTTACTAGGCTTGCCTGTGAGATTGTAGCAGATATCTCTGGCCCATGTTACTATTTATCTTAAAACAGAACAGCTGTCTGCAAGTGATGGAAAGCTCGCTGTACAACACTCAGGTACAAATTTCTTTGAGTGTTTAGGGAAAACTAGAGGGGTTTAGTGCATGCCAGTGGCATATGGCATTTTATCATGTGTAGGGCTTGAATTTTTCCACAAAAATCTTACCTTCCCTACCTCTCTTAATACATGCTGTGGAAAAGGGAAGAAAACTATCAATAAATACTTTCACAGCTAATTAATCACAGTGAGAAACATAGAGTATAAAATTGCCAGATTTCTGAAAAGATTGTTCTAAATCTGATGCCATTATATCTATTTTCATTGCATTAATATACTCTGGAACAAGAGCCAGGTGGCTTTTCATCAGCCTTCGGAAACCTTCCCACTGCAGCAGAGCAAAGTGGCAAGTTCCAGCACAGCATGAAGGAGGAACAAAATAAGCAGCTCTGGCGCAGAACTGCTGGCCCACCCCCACAGCTTCAGCAGACAGTGCTATTTGAAAGCAGATCATAGCATAAAATTCAGAGTAACTGAATTGCTCTGGCAGGCCTCGGAGGGCTGTGGTGCACCTGATTCAGTGCCCTATTCTGGCTCTTCACTGTCCTATTGTGTCCTATAGTGTTGTCGCATTAGCTTAAAACCAGTGTAGCTGGGGAAAGTCAGGTCTCATCTTTTGCTCATCGAAGAATAAGTACTGTTAAAGATATCCCTATTTTACTGTGATAGAATCTACACAGATGTTTCAACCATTTCTTTTCTTCACACAGTATTTAAAGATTGACCCAAAGTCCAGAGAAACCTGTGTGTCTTCCCATTAGCTCCATGGACTCTGGATCATACCACTAAAGTGTAGAGAATTGCATGAATAATGACAGAGAACCAAGCACATCAAAAACTACCTTTAAAGTAAATATGTGTTCCCATTTAAATCCCTGAACTCAAATTACAGGGTTTTTAAAGACCAATTTTCTTAAAAGCCAGGAACAAAGTATTTATATTAGCTACACAGAAATGAAAAGGGGAACTAAGAGAAGAAAGCTACACTATTCATCTGCTATTTAATATAAAAATTACTGTTATTTTAAAAACTAATATCTGCATTAAATGCTTCATCTGATTTAAATAAAAGTAAAAATACTACATCTTTCAGCACTAAAAAGTCATCTTTAAATAAAAGATGTAATAATCATAACACAAAAAATAAGGAAATGGAGATCTCTGCTGTACTCTGCTGACAAGGTGTGGTACAGAGAATAGGAAATCACTTGGTTCTCTCTGATTATAGCTCTTTGCATGAAAATACTTAAGGCTGAAATTAGTGTGATCCACAAGAGCAGGTGTTTTGAATTTTAATCTAAGATATAATTAGAGCCTGTAAAAAACACTATGTGATGCAGTAATTGAAAGAACTAATGATGGGATGCTTTATTTTAAAAAATATTTAAATATAGACCTACAAGCCATGAAAAAACCCATATTCCACAAATCTTTGTTTTGACTACATGTAAAGCTGCAATCCATTATGACTTTGATTTGAAAATCTTAAACAGTTCACTTATATCTTTAAAAGTGATATGTAATTATCAAGTTCTTTATCTCACATTTCATGTTGTTTATATAAACATGGTTAAAATCTGTAATACTTTCTCAATCACTCTGTGGGAATATATGTCAAGGCCAAATATTGGTTTAAACCCCACCTGGATTAAAGGACTATATATAGACTGAGCTCAAAGTTTTGCTTTTACTGTTGCTTATTGTTTGCAAACAATATTTCTTTGGACTTCAGGTATCTGATCTCTTATTGAAGTGTTTATAGTGAAATGAAGCCAAATTCAGCAGCTCTTTCTGTTCATCAGGAAGACCAATACAGAGTCTTACAGCTTTGACTGTGACTGTTTTTGTAGTCAAAGTTGATAACTAAAGGAACTGGTGCTGGTTAAAAGTAATTTGATGGCTCCCATCTTCTTAGCTGCTATGTCTGATTTTGAGTTAAAATGTCAATGCAATCAAGAAGGACAGGGATGAATCAATTAGATAGTGATCATGGTGAAGTGAGTACTTAACTTTTTAGTGTGCAAACTGAGATAGGCTTAAAGAATTTGCACAGAATTGATCATGCTAGGCCTCCAAATTTCTGCAGGCTGCTGTAGTGTAATTAAGCCAGCTGAAATAAAGCACCTGCAAGGACCAGTTGCTAAGAAGTGCCGAGTGATGTAACTGTGATGCACTGTTCTCTCTTTACCCTGGAAGCCCAGTAAAGTTAATGTAGAGCACTGCTCCACTACTGTGGGCCCAGTATCAATTTGGTCTGCATGCCACAACAGTCTTGTATAGATGCTATTTTCACCTATGGAAGATGCATAAATAAGATTGAGGCCCCTGTTCAACTAATAAGGAATGAAATTAATATCTGATAATATAGCTCTATTAAATGAGTATTATGAATATTAACAAACCAAAATACCTCAGAAAGTCTTTCTTTTCTGTAATCATGTTTGTTAAATTCAGATATTAGCAACAGAGTTTGCAATAAATTAAATAGTTATCGCCCAGACAGTCTGAATGCCATAGAAATGTATATTTTATTAGTGCAGTGAAATGTTTCACTTCACCTGCAGCTCAGGCGAGACCTTCAGGTCTTCAGGACTGAGATAATGCCAGTGCTCCTCAGATCCATTGCCAGTATGTCTCATGGTGGAGTGGGGTCAGAGCACCCATGGGCCTGGTGATTAATGCAATGTCAATCCTGCCACCGGGTCTCTGCCAGCAACCTTACAATGAAACTAGACAGCTCAATCTCTGAGAGGCTTTTCCTCCACTGAAGCATGCTGGAAGGGAAAAACCTTTCATTCCAAAAGTGTTTTGAACTCATTCAAAGTGCAGATGTTGTTTATATGTTGTGTTACAGGGAAAATATTTCTTTTGTCAAGTTTTTCTAAACTTATTATTGAGGAGGAAAAAAAAAGCTTGGGCAAGGTTCAAGTTTGCTAAGTGCCAAATTCTTCAAGCTTTGTAATTTAAATCATCAACCCATGTAAGTATTGGAAAGCTGGATGCTTTATATCCTTTTTATCTTCTGTTCGATCTGTCAGGCACAAAGATTTCTGTGTGCCGGAGAAAGAAAGTGCTGCTTCTCAGCATAGCATTTCAGAGAGAGAGGCAAAGAGGGATGTTTTTATTAGGCTTCCATTCTCTTGTTCTCATGGCATTTTCATTTTTGAGCTTCGAGCAAAACTCATAATAGGAATGCTTTCTATTTTAGTCTTGAAGGCTTGTTTCTGCTATCATTGCTAGTAGTTACCCACGAGAAATGTGTTAAATGAAATCTTAGTTACTCCAGTAGACTTCTTAATCTGATTAATTGCTGAGTGAAGTAGATTTCACTTAGATACATATGTGTGTCTACACTCCAGAGCATTTTCTTCTGCTTGCATAGTACCCTGTCAATACTCGTCACTGACTCAGACTCAAGGCATCTGCTGTAATTGAAGCTTCCAGACCTCCATTTTCATACTTTAAAGTTTAGCAGGGCAATACAAAAAAAAAAAAAGGCTGTTTCAATATTGATGTAAAATTGTATCTAGTCGATTGGAATGGCCTGTTGAAACTTAATTTTCAAAAGATAAATGCTATTGAGCACAAAGTAAAAAATGAAAGCCTGCTACAGTTTTCAGTTCCATGGAGACATACTACCTTCTGCACAGAAGCCATGCTTCAGAGAAACAACACTGAACAGACAGGGCTAAACAAATGAGTTTTCAGTCTTGTGTTTAAGAATCATGGTTCCATGAAGAGCGCTGTCCCTTTACATTACCCCAGCCCTGGTCTCAGCAGTAAATTTCTGATTTCCTCAGAGTCTTTTCTAAAGCTTGTAAAATAATAGCTGAGAGATTCATAAGCAATTTTTAACCCTTGCTTGTGAACCTTGTTGGCATTATTTGCTCCATTTTGTAGATGCAGTGTTTAGGTGCAGTATTTTCAAAAGTCCTAAATAATTTTGGGTGCTGAGCAGAAAATCTCAGATTTTTTGGAGCACGTCTGTTGAAGGCAGAACTCCTAGTGACTGCAGTGGCAGCTGAAGTCTGAGAATAGTTCTGGTTAGAAGGCACCATCTGATCCACCCCCCTGCTTAAAGCAGGGCCAATTTTGAAGTTATACCCAACTTTGAAATCAGATCAGGTCTTTCAGGGTCATATCTATTCAAATCTGGGGTATTCCAGATGGAGATTTCCATATGAGTACTTAATAGTTCTGCAAATCAGGACCTGGAAACACAAACCCAAAGCACCCAGAAAAAGTCATTCTGCAAATTGCTGTCAGAGGAAGCATGGGTAACACTGAAGGAACAATCTTCCTTGTCTTTCTGAGAGCTGAAAATCATGTCTTGCGCTGCTGGTAGGTATTGTGTGGCAAAATATGCTTTTGGCTCATTTCTTGAGGCATCATCCTCGACATTGCAGCAGCTCAGTTTCTCATAAGCAGAAGACTGCACATATCTGCATTTAGTCCAGCGCCCTGAAGGAAATGAGTCTCTGCTGACACTTAAAAGCTCTTAGCAAGTCCTTTGTGTCTTTGAACACTTGTAGACTGTACAGCCTTGTACTTACCCCCTGTAATGGGGAAAATGAGCTGTCTGTGGGTGACAAAGGACAACTGAACTGCTGCCATCATTCTGAACACTATTGTGACCCTTCCTTCCTGCAGGAGCAATGACTTCCCACATTTTGAGAGAGATGCTGTTGTAGAATATTTTAGGAGTTACCATGGCCTTGAAAAAAGTCATGATCCTGTACAGATAGATTCCCTACATTTCTTCATGTGTTCGTAGGTTCTGGTTGGCACTGCAGAGGAAGAGATGAAAGAGAAGAAGGTAAAGGGAACGCAGACTGTGATGAGCCAACTCACAAGTGTCTGTGTTTTTTCAAAGACTGCTTAGCTGAAATGTATGAATGAACATGCAATATTTTAGGTAATTTGCCCTTTTTTTTTCAGTGGTAAATACATAGAAAAGAAAATGTGCCAGCCACGGCTGGGGAGTGGTATGATAACTGTGAGGCATGCCCTTAGACTGGTTTCTCAGGGACTGTCTGCTGTGAGAGCAGACCTGGCTGCATTTAACTCAGACTGCTTGGGCATGAGGCTGCAAGGTGGAACTCCATGCTCCAGTGAGGGGGCTTTGAGTGCACAGCCTCTCATCGTGACACTTCCCCAGCCACAAGGCAGTGCTGTGGCTTCTCTCTCATGGTGCCCCAAGCTGGGTGATGCAGGATTTTCCAAGGCAGACAGGAGGCCAGGTGAGGTGCCTGAGGTCCCAGCAGGAGGGTACTCATTAGGATTACTGCATTCAGGGAGGGAAATCTGGCAGGTCTGACATACCTGTGGAAAGCTGACAGGACCACCTGTACACCCTCCAATGGCAAAAGATTCCAGCTCTGGGGACCTCCTAGAGTGGTTTGCAAAAAGGAGGGTGTAGGAACCTTGGCTGTGCTGACTTGTGCTGTGGTGGCTCCTTGAGTGCCAGGCACTTACAGGGCCTTGTGTGAGTGGGTGCCAGCCAGGGCGGAGCTGCATCGGCAGCTGTCACACCCTCAGCACTGGAGGCACCTCACAGCAGCCTGTGGCTGCTTCTGCACTGCCATGAAGATGGATTTCCACTCTTAAATCCAGTGGGATTCTGTGGAACACAAGGAATGGAAAATGCCAACACTTGTTGTCCTAAGGATAATCTAATCAAAGAGTGGCAAAGAATGAAAAGTAAGGTGCCTTTGATTTATAGAAGAGCCAAAAGTGGTAAGTACAAAGTTACTGCTCAGCAAAAATTTGGGTCTCATCTTATTTTTAAGATATAATTTAAAAAAAAATCCCAAACCTTGAGCTTTCTGTTTGGAGAAAAGCAGACCTAATACAGAAGGGTGTGCTACAGGCAGTGGTCCAAGAGCACACAAGAGATTTGTAAAAGTAATGCTTCAGGAAGCTTGGTCCAAAAGCATGTTCCAGCAAATGATTGCACTGAAATTAATCACAAAGGGAAGCTACAGGAGCCAGCTAGCACTTTAACATAAACTGGCATGACTTTTTTGTAATGACTGGAGCTGTGCTGATTTATACCAGCTGATGATCTGGTCCACAAACGTGTTCTTATTCCAACTTTAATTACTTCCCAGAGTCTTAGGGTGTCTATGTCTATCTCTGTTCATTTAAGATTTCCAGATGCTAGTCTGGAAGTATGCTTACAGCAAGCATTAAATTGGTCAGTTTGGATGGAGTACAGTCTTCCTGACATCCTCATTGGCTACTTTTATTTCAACATACAAAATGAGCTGGTTGATTATGAGAATCTCTTTTTTGGTTTTTTTTTTTTTCGGTATTGAAATTCTCAGTGAGCATAAATGAAAAGGGCCTGTTCCCACAATCCATGAGAGCAGACGATGTTAATGGTAGTTACATGTGTATGTCAAATGTATTTGCATATGAAGGTAGCTCCTTATACTTAGATTTGCAGTCCTAGGGAAAAAAACAGCTCCCTGTTTATGAGCTACCAAAACCTTTGATTTCAAACAATTTAAAGTGTCATTTCTCAAGTCTTGTCTTTATGAATACGCCCTCTGAGTCTTTTTCACTGCACCTGTACAAACAGCAACAAAGAGAAAACATGTGAGTGTGAAAAGGGCCTTGAGCTTCTCCCACCTACTTAATGAAACTTCCTTGCTTTTTTTGCAAGCAAATTAAAGACAATAAATTACATGAGATGCTTTTTCAATGGCAGCAGGAGTGATAGGAGTGTCCTTATTTGATGCTGTAGGGGATAAGTCTTATAAATGGTGCCATAAAAAGTTCTTCTGCGTTGTGAAAGCTCGCAGAGAATGAGGCAGCTCAGCCAGTTCTTTAAACCAAAGTGTGCTGTGCTTGTCATGTACCTCATCCAGTTTGTCATGACAAAGAGTCTGCTTAAATTTTTGCAGCTCAGCTAGTTTCAGCAGAGCAACACAGATTTATACCAACTCAGGTTCTGGAGAGAAATCTCTGCATTTCCCCTCCAGTTAGAAGGATTACCAGAAATTTTGCTTCTGTCTTTAATGGTAGCTTTTAAGCATGTAAACTTTAAATCAGATACAGATCATTCAATTAGATGCAGTTTGGATTACACCTTTGGACACTGGAAAAGAACTGGTTGTACCAGATATAGACATCTTGACTTGACTAATTTAAACCAGGTAAAACCAGGTAATTCTAGTTGAAAATGAAACTACCATTTTCAGTTTCAAATATACAGTTCACTGAACTGGAAACCCAAGAACTTGAGTGTAATTGTGAGCTGGAATTTCTGAATGACAAAGGTGCAGCTTTTCTCCAGGGCCTAAACTGAAATCAAGGGAAGGGATCTAGACTTAGTTGGATGACTATCTAGCTCAGAAATAACCTATTTAGAACAAGCAGACATCCTATGTAGAATGGAAAAAGAGAGTAACGTTCAGCTAACAGGATTAAGTCTTAGAGGTCAAGAGGTGTATGGATAAAATAAGAATTGCCAAAAGACAAACTTGGTTGGGGTTTTCAAACACAGTTAAATCAAATAGAGATTTTTTTAGCCACACAAACAAAAAGATGATTTATAAGCACTGCTCAGCAAAGACGGTAAGGTTGAGGATAGTACAGATATGGCCCCAAGATGAATATTTTGGCTCAGATTTCAACAGGGATGATGATGTTAAACAAGGCTGTGTTGCTAATGGGAATATGTGAATGGAAATGGAATTAACCACATCTAAGGTGGACGCCAAAATCTGAAGAGATTAATGTGACTGAGTCAGCTTGCAGTGGAGGCACATCCTGGAAAAAAGAACTGGTTAAAGAAACTGCAAGTCTGCTAACAAAGATTTTGAATGTGTTTATTGGAGATGAAAGCTCTTCTTTGAAAAAGCAAGCATTGTATCTAATTTAAGCAAAAAAGAAGACAAGTCTCGTCAACCACAGGTCTGGCTTCAAGAATATGTGAAATTTCAAAATACATGTTGGATATAAGCAAATAAGGACATGAAAATGGAAATGAAATTACAAGAGTAGATCATGTCTGAATAACCTGATTTTTTTTTTTTTCTTTTTAAGAGAATGAGATACAACTCAGTTACCAGGAAAGTGCTTGACTCAGTGCTGCATAGGAAATTGCTCATTAAGCCGGAGAAAATTTGGATTAGCAGAAGAATTGTGAGGTGGAAAAAAAGGAAAGATCATGTTGAAATGAAAAATACCAAACTGAAAGGAAGTTACTGGTGGAGTTCTTCCAAGATGTGTCTAGGGACTGATCATATTTAACATTTTTAACAACTTTGGCAGAAAAAGTAGTACTGTGCTCTTGAAATTTTCTGATAATGCAATATGTAGTGTGAATGTGGAGGAGGACAGTGTACAGGAAGAATTGGATAAGTTTCAGGACTGGAATAATAGAAATAGGATGAATTTAAATAACCCAAAAGGTGAGGTCAGGTACTTTAGGACTCAGAGTTTTTCCCCAAGCAGGAAGCTATGAAAAAAAGCTTGGGAATGGACTATTTGGTTACCAGATGACACAATATATGATGTGCCCATGGAGAACATAAATGTGGTCAGAGGTATCAGGTGGACAACCTGCAGCAAAGATAAGTATGGGTGCCATTTTGTGACACAGATTACTTCAAATGGAAACAGGGAGGTTTCTAACAAGAAGAGTCCTACATTTCTGGAACATCCATCCATAAACCTGAACATGACCTTAAGACAGAATCTTAGTAGTTTAAGGAAGCTGGTACAGCAAGGTGGTTAGGTGAGATGGAGGCAGCAGTCTAGGAGAGCTCTTCTGGATCTGATTTCCTTTACAGTTCATGCACAGCTCATACATACAGCTTGATAGAATCTCCCACAGACTAGCATGAGCTTGAATCCTACTTTTGATGAAAAGTAAGCCCAGATTTGTAAGAAATACCAATAGCTGTCAATTGCTTGACTAGCTCAACCTTCAAATGCATTCTTGTCTCTGCAGAGACAAATGATTCCCATGAACACTCTATCTCCTGTAACAAATCCTGTTAGATAGTGACTCTTGACTTTCAGACAGCTTCAACAGTGCATCTGGTGGCAGTTAGCAAACATTATTAAATCATATTTTTCTTTTTATAGGTAATTTTCCCAAGATATACCCCAAAACATGCTGAATATGTTATATAGAATTTTAATCTCTATGGTTTTAATGTATTATTATTAAAATATGAGACATACTTTCAGTAGTTGCTTTCCAACTGCTTACCACCATTTCTCCTCTGTGTAGGGGCCTCTGCAGCTCTGGCCCACAGATGGATGAAAGCCAGTGGGAAAGGTCTGTGCCCTGTCACGTACTTCAGAAGCTTGGGAGAGTCTTTTTTGCTAGAACTGTGATTTCTGCTAAACTGATTTCTCTGCAGCTCATAACAGGACAAAAGAGCCCTCTATTTGCTAAGTACTCTCTATTTAGCTGTGAGGAAGTGCTCAGATGAAGGTTTCGGCTGCCGTATACTTAGTGTAGGTAGGACTGCTCCATGAACCTATTAACTTATTATTTAGACACTGGATGGGCACACTTCCAGTAGATGACTGGATGTTCACATTTTTTATTTGCTAAAGATTTCTTTGACCTTGGTGAAAACCGAAAGAGAGGAAATAGCATTCAAGGAGGCAGAACTTAAAATGAAAAACACATGAAACAAGAACTCCCTGCGGAACGGAGGAATGGAGCACTGGCTGAACTTGGGGGTGTTGGCTGTTCAGCAGCCTTGCCAGGACATATGCGGAGCAATAGTTGAACTTTAAATTCTCCATGTGCAAAGGAAAAGAAAAAATGCCAAGCAAACTAAAAAGTTTAACAATGGAGGTTGCATCCCTGAGATGCAAACCTTTTCTTCTTTTAATAACAATTTAAAAAATGTGGGTTGTTTGGTGAATTCACCAATAGAGGTTGCTGGCTTCACATATGTCTTTCATTTTAAGATACCAAATTAAGTCACAATTGATTTCTATGGTCACCTTTTTTATAAGTGTGAGAGGCTGCTTAGTGAAAGGCATGTATTTATGACTAATTTAAGGTATAGAAGATTTGTTACAGTGGCCCACACCTGTCACAGCCAGTGATTTATACATGTACTGACTTGCCATGTTTGCCTACGGCTAGCTTAAAATTACAGATCTGGTACACATAGACTACACAGTTACAATACCAAAAATAGCCACAGAAAAAATTTGAATTTTCTACATACCACAGTCCAAAGAACTTCACAGAGTAGGAGCTTCAGCTCACATCATGTTTTTGTACAGGCATGTACTTGAAATCCATCTTCTCTGGAATAAAAGGCTTATTTAATAAGAGGGAAAAATAGAAATATTTTGCTGAATGGAATAGTGAATATGGTTCTGATTTGCTGCTAACAGAGACTCATCCTTCTGAGGCTTAAACTCGTTTCAAATAAGGAAAGAAAAGTGACAGAAAAACCTTTTTAAAATCTCTGGCAGAGCACCCTGAACATGGCTCATGAGATTGCAGCATTATAACGGTGACAGGGTACAGCCGATCTGCTGCCTGCTGCTGATTCATGCCCCACAAAAGACTGTCTGCAGAAGACAGTTTGGGAACTGCTGATCCTGATCATAAATAGTGTCCATGTATGGTCTTGAAACAAAACCTTTACCCCTTCTGTGAATAATTTTAACCTTAATTAATAATTACCTTAAATAATTCTGTGAATTAATTTAATAATTTTCTGTAAATAACATTAAATTTTATTTTCTCCAGCCTGAGTAGTTAAGTTTTGCCTCCAGTGTTCTTAGCAGGCTCTAGAGGTGTTCACCCTTGGCTGTTTTCTATCCTATGGGGAGGTAGGCCTGTGGATCTCATAGTGGTGTCAGCACATCAGGCAGGGCCAGGACTGGAGTGGACATAGGATGTGCAGCCTGACAGTGCTAACGGCATCCAGGCTAACATCAGCCCTACTAGATAAAGGGCTGTAGCGCCATTAATGCCTATGATAAATCCTTCTATGATGCAGCAAAAAGTAATTCCAACTCATTTCTTCAAGCTAGAGGAGAAGAATGCTGAAGATCCATTCCTTTTTCCTGCCCCAGCCTCCCTGTTCCCCTCAGATTGTGAATTCTGCAGACACCCTGGAGCAGATTGCCTCATTCAGTAGGCAATTTTTTGCCTGCCTGGAGACCCACCACCACCAAGCAAAGACAGAAAGCCATTGCTAGCACCACCTCCCTGAACTGATATTTCTGGAGAGGTTAAACACTACACACTGGTTACCTTGAAGAAGAAGGGTATAACATAAAACATTGCATACAAGTAAATAAACAAAACAGAATAGAAAAAAACAGTCTCTTCTAAAATAAAGGGTAACTTCCTGTTGTAAAAAATTTTTCTTATGGAGATCAAATAAACACTCTTTTATACAAGCTTTATGGGAAAAAATAGACTTACGGAACATCCAAGGTTTACTCAGTGTGCAGTTCTGGCTTGCTCTCTCCCCTGATCTGTCCTTTCTGCTTTTTCCATTCCCCTCTCCATTGTCTTCAACCCTGCTTCATGAACCTATAAGGCTCTGGAGACTGAGGTTCTCTTGCTTTTTCTGCAGTAGCAAATTCTTATTTTCTTACTCTTCCATCACCTTTCTAGATGCAGGGTCACAAGGGAGGAATGCTCAAGGTCTGTGGCAGTTTATTTAGTTCACTCTCAGTGGGAAAAATATATGTGGAAATAATTTTTCTGGGTTAGGACAATTACCTGTACATCATTTCCAGTTTTCTTGTTGATATGACGTGTGTATAACATTTAGTTTTTTAGGCAGTTACATCATGTTATTTGATATATATATATATAGAATCTGCAATGTAATTCATAAACCAATCTACGGCATCTGACACACCCCTATATTTACTGAATTTCAAAATACAGAGACTTGTCCTTTAAAGCATTGTTTACTTTTGTCTGCATAAGACTTAAGAAAAACTTCCTATGATTCTAGATATTAAATATTATTACAGAATTTTAGTGTGAGTAAATATAAAACAACTCTCTCTAAGTCTGTATCTGCAAGATAGTCTTGGCTAAATAAAGGAAAAGTGAATCATATTTTATCATAACTAAAAGTTTCAAATTAAGGAACATTGGATATCTTGTTTGACTGAATGACGCTGGAAGCCAGAGACAACTTTCATTTGGATTTTTTCTTTTGTGTGTCTTCGAAATGTTCTTATTATTGAATATCATATGTCTAGCTGCATTTCTAAATTCATACACATTTCCTGCTAAGAACATATGGAAAAGAGTAGATGGTTCAGACTTAAATCTGGACTACATAATAAACTGTGAGAGAGAAACTCAAAGGATTGATACAGATCCAAAGACTGAAACTATGTCTACTGTTAAGTGCACACCACTATTTTTTTTATAGCATAGACGTTTATGAGGCAAAAATAGGAAAACTCGAGAATCAGACCATTACAGATGCTAGGATTTTGTATATGGGTATTCTGGATTCCGTGGCAATTTAGAAATGACAATTCTTTAACATGCCCTCATTTTAGTCAACGGTAAGAGTGGACAGAGCTTGTATAATTAATTTCAAGTGTGATTGTGGTCCATTATCTTCTTGTTTTCTAGGGTCTAGTTTGCGCTATGCAAATGGAAAACTTTCAGTGCTCTCCCTCACTAAGGCAGGTGAAAAATGCAATGTGCACAGATTTGCTGCCGATGGCAATTTCAGGCAGGCTAGTGAATGCTGCAGCCATTAACATGGGATACCAATAGATTGATAAGAGGTGGTGGTGCTTCTCATTACATTCATGCCTAGAAATACATTTCTGGCCAGATCCTCAACTAGGACAAAATTTTGTATTTAAATATCTGATTTCCATAGAGATGTAGAGCTCAAAGGAAGGGGCCACAGCTCATCTCTCCAAGTGTTTGTGCAGAGCTGGGCTCTGCCAAGGGCAGACATGGGCTCACCACTCAGCCTTCCTTGGCTAGCCACACACTAGGGATGCCATCCTGTCACCTGGGGCTGCAGCCAGGCTCTCTTCCAGAAATGTGTGGCATTCAACCTACCCTTTTACAGCTGCACTTACATCTACTCTCAACTTGACACACTGATCACTCCCATGTCTGTTTTCTGTGATACAGGAAAACCACAGAGGATTCCTCTCAACGAACTAAGGATATTCCCAAGCTATTCTGCAAGATCCTTACCAGTCACATTTGGTGCCCTAGGTTGTGTACAGAGAGAAGGCAGTTTTTGAGACCAATTTTAGGCCGCTCTCTTCACCTGCAGTGGCTCACCATCACGAGTTGCCCGCTTCTCTCAGTGACTGTGAAAGAAGCACAGTGCTAGGAGCTTTGTCCTAATCCAAACCATTCATCTAACTTTCAAATTCCTTAACTAGAAGACATGAACCTCACTGCAAGGTTTCCTAAAATTGCAATACATATTGAACTGAGTTACGATCTGCTCTAAACCTAGCTTTTGAATAATATACTTTTAAATTTCCTTGCTGAGATGATTCTCAGAGTAGTGAGGGCACCTTGTGGCTGTGTGTCCTGGAAGAGGACAATAGCACCCACTGAGCAACCAGTGGCTGTGCAAGCCCTGATAGGAAATGCAATAAGGATTTTCTAAGACAAGCTCCTTCCTCAGCTGAAGACAGAACAGGGCTTGGAGAAGACATGATGTGACTTCTTTCCAAGCCGAGCTGAGGAAGCTGCCTGGGACATTGCTGCCTGGGTAGGAGAGGCTCAAGGGAGATCAGGAAGGCATGGAAGAGGTAAACATCTGTCTGGATCTGGTCTGTTAGGAGCTTGAGGATTAAGGGATTAAAATTTGGATGTACAGAGTAAGCAGGAGAAGAAAAAGGCTTGAGAGCCACAGAACAATTTGGCAATCTGAGTCTTTATGTGCAAGTACTAGGACAGTATGACAGCATCCGATTGCTTCCTAAACCCAGCTAAGGAAGAGCTCAGGGTCTACCCTAGTTTGGAGAGGGAAGAGAGGTATTGATATGCTCCTGGTGTCCCTGCCCACAGCAGGAGGTTGAAACTAAGTGATTTTTAGGGTCCCTTCTGACCCAAACCATTCTGTGACTTTATTTGAAAGAAGGCTTTATCTCTTTGTCAGGAAGGCTTTAACACCTCATGCAACCATTGCAGATGAAATGGACATGTAATCTACTGTACAAGGAGAGCACAGCATGGGTAAGGAGGAAAGCTGAGGCCATGCCGGAAATGAGCTTATGCTCTGTACAAGCAAACTCAAATCTGCTCTCTAAATATAATGAGTGGATATTCACTCAGTTTCCTCTGTGTTATACGCTTTAATACATCTCATCATGCCACTAGAGGAAGAAAAGACTGATATGTCTATATCATACTTTGGTTATAAAGTAAGTGGGGTTCAATAGCTCCTCACTGTAAGAAAGCAGTTTAACCTCTGCTGGGAACCTTACAGACAGAGACTTTTAAAGGATTTAACTATTCACTTTTTAAAATGAGAACCAACCAGATATCTTCTGTAATAAGTGCCTTTCTTTATGTGAACATTCCAGGCTAAGGATAATAAGGCTCCTTACAAGGGAAGGCACTAACAGGAAGAACTTGAAGCTGTTACAAATAACATAGTGGAAAATTTCCCCAGGCAGCTGATCTAATTTTGATTTTCAAAAAAATCTGTGTTCAGTATGAAACTGCTTGTAATTGTAGTCCTGGTAATCTTTTTCACAAGTTATTGAAATGAGTTTTTAGTCACATCATGGTAAAGTTAGAAATAAAGACATTGGAAAGAAGGGAAAAAAGATCATTCTTATCTGGCACCCTTCTTAGAGTGTCTCAGATTTTAACACAGCAGCAATAGAAAGATTCTATTATTTCCTGCTGGTTGGCAAAAGGAAGCTGTCCTGCAGAATCTGTTTCCTGGCCATTGGAAACACTGGTATAGTAACACATTCAAGCTTGCACAAGCAAGGATTGATTGGTATTAATCTTTTGCAGCTCACTAGTGTTGCCCAAATCCTTGTATTTATGGAGTTGAAGTATAGAGAAAAAAATGTTTAAAGTTTGTGTGTTCTAATTTCCAGTCTACTTTCCTGAATACAATTAGCCATTATTTTAACTTCTATTCTTTGCAGCAGTGTTATATCAGCATGGACTGAGTCCCCACTGCACCAAAATGTCTGTTTTCTTAAGTGGTCATTTTGCCTGAGGAGGGTCTAAAGGATTGTATTCTTGAAATTGTTTATCTGTGCTGATTACAAAAGAGAAACAAAAAATATCCATAAAATCAGAAGTTAATCTTAGCCAGGAAATAAGTAATATTGAGTCACCAAACCTGGCAAAGGTGGCTGTTTAACAGAAGCTGTTCTGAGCCAATTCCTGTATATACTCCACTGAAGCACAGCCATGGCATTTAATTTAGGTACTGTTCTGAGCCAATTCCTGTATATACTCCACTGAAGCACAGCCATGGCATTTAATTTAGGTACAAGTGCCAAATTAAACATTTAATTGTCTTTTCTTTTACACTAAGTTGTCTTAAGTTTGGCCATATGTTGCTATAGGTACTGCTATAGATACTACTAGACCAAGTATGAAACCCAGGCGGTGCTATTTTCTTTGGGAAAAGAGTGCCATTTCAAAGCTATTCTTTCTGCTGCAATAAAAAATAATAACACCAACAAATCTCCACATGGAGAACTTAGAGAATTTTTCTTTTCTACATCCATGAGTGGGAATACATACAATATTTGGTTAACTGTCATTGTGGCAAAAATGTGTTTGGGAACATGATTTTCTATCGGGCAATAGATTTTTAAATTTCTGTTTTGTTGTTTCACTATATATGTGTGAAATAATTCTGAGAATCAACCCTACTAAACCTTTCAGTCCTCTGTCATTCTACTACTGCATCACAGAGAAGTTGTTCTCAGCTTTCACTGAAGCCATTGTACTTCTAATCCACTTCAGTCTGGGAAAATAACACTCTGCTTTAATTAAGAGAGCAACAAATGTAAACTAACTTCAGAGAAGGGCTAAACTCTTTCTGAAAATTCATATGCTGAGTGATGTGCAGCAGAAATCCCTTGTACCTGTCCTGGGTGACATGCTAGCACTGACTTGCTGTAAGAGGATGAGATTCTGATGTTGTGGGTGCAACTCCATTAAGATTTGCTGTGACTTACATCCACAGCCTCGAAAGGAGGGTCTTGTTCCTGGTTGCCTCAATGCTTCTCAGGTGCAATCAAAGAGAATAAATTTGCTAATCTGACATCTCAGTAGCACAAAAAGAGAGATTTTTTGAAAATTTCGTCCACAGGATTCATTCTGCAATTCCTATTTGGCTTCCCTGAAGATCTCAGAGTTTTACATGCAAAACACTTGTCCTGGAATATCTTTGGGGGATAGGAAAGGGTATACACATTTATTAATTCTCTGAATCCCTATTTGAGATGGACTAGCTGCATATTTTGTGAGTTAAGAAGCTGAAAAGTTAGGACACCTAGTAAGGAAATCTTAAGCAGACTTCAGAGAGGCAGAACACAAAGAGAGCATAGCTGGGCCTCTGAAAATGCACTTCCTAATCTTAAAAAACAAACATGCAGAAGTGGTCATGATAGCTGTTTCATGTTGCTCCTGCAAGATATTTCCAGAGACTGTGGTTTCTTTTAGCCCCATGAGTTTGGTCCAGAAGCTTTACAGGCAGTGAGGGTTGCAAACTGAAGCTGGCACAGACCATGACAGGTCACTGGTTAGGGATCAGAGTGCAACAAGGGGCACTCTGTGGATGTGGAGGTGGGTGTTTCTTGGCGTATTTACAGATACCACTCTCAGGTGTGGCCCCTCTCATCGGAGATGGATGCTGTCTGAGGAGGCAATTCAGGAAGGAAGCCTGAAAGCATGTGGGTGTGAGCCCTGCCCCAGGGAAAAAGGGGAATTGTTTATTTCAGCAGCAGGAAAAGAGTTGGCTCCAGGCATTTATTTCCAACAAATAGATTATTCACTAAACACACGATTTTTGTTGGCCTGAAAATATGCTTGAATCAAAACCACATCTGTAGAGCTGTTTAAGCCAGGTTTTTTTGTGGGTTTTTTTGCTGTCCTTGGAGGTAGATATGTATAAAATTATTTCCTCAGGTCTAGGTGTGAGTTTGTGGATGGTGATGGCCTCCACAGTCAGCCAGTGATCTGAACATTCATCAAATCTGGGCAAAACTCAGCTTCAGCTCTCTCTTCTGCCTGAGGAGATTTGAGCATGTCAGTCCCTGTAATGGGCTCCACCACCATGCTCCAGGGCAGAGTTTTCTAGAGCACATACCTGCCATAGTGCACAGGTGGCTTCAGATGGACAGGAGCACAATCTAGTCCAAAAATATACCCCCAGAAAAAGTGTTTTCAGGATATGTCCACTAAAAAAATCTCTGGGAGCATCAAGAAAGGGACAAATCTCTGTTCCTGCTACAGGCTGGTCAAGAGAGGATGGTTCCAGAGCCTGTGGCTGTTGGGTTTTCACCAAAAGAGGCAAGCCAATATAGTCCAGGCCTTGTGCTGGTGGCTTTTTAAGCTGTTTAAGCTGTACAAAATGAAATGGTGGCATTGGGACCAGTATGAGTGTTCCACTCTGGTTTGGGAACCAAGTGCCCTGCTGGGACAGCAGATCCTGTCCCCTGCATATGAGGAGGATGCAGAGAGATGGTGACGAGGAAGAAGAAAGTTTCTGCCTCATCTCCTCCATCACAGCTCTGTAGACTTCTTCAGTCCTTTTCATGGATTTCCATTTCATAGAGATGCCTATTTTTCGTAGAGATGCCTATTTTTTGTAGAGATGCCTATTTTTGGCGGATGGAGTTCAAATTAAGGAAAACTTTTGAACTGTCTAATCTGAGGGGCTGTATTGAAATTCATTTGCTTCAGTGGTCAAACTGAAAAAAAATATTACGCTCCTAATCACTGTATGAATTTATTTCCACTGAATGAGCCTTACCCAGATTCCATCATTTTTGTGCCCAGTTGTGCTGAGCCAGCAATCAACTGACTGAGCTTGTGTAACAGTATTTTTCCGTAAGCTTGTAAGATCTGTGTCCCTTGGTTTTGTGTCCTTGGTTTTTTGGCGGATGGATTTTCTTGGCAGGATGTTAAGGTATTGTGAAGTGCTGCTTAACACTGTTTCTTTCAGATTTTCCTGACATAACTGGTCCTGGTGTCACCAGAGGGATGCAAGCATAAGTCCTCTCATTTTAAAAGAGGCAAAAAGTTTCAAACATAGTCTTCAACCTTTAAAGCAAACTACAAAGACAGTCTGTTTCCTAAGGCTTTTTGGGAAGAATTGAGGGAATGAATGGGACAGGATATATTTTACTGCTTTGAATTACTAGCTGGCTAAGTTAATTTAATTTTGTTTTGCGTGAGCTCTGCTATGTTGGACTTGTATTTTAAATAACTGGTAATGTGCCAGAAGCTATGGATAGCCATTGTCCTTTGTATTTTAATTGTACTAAATAAAATGAGAACAATGGGAGCAAAAAAAAACCCTAGAGTTGGGTCATAAATAAGCATTATTTAGTTTCTAACAGACATGTTTTATTTTCCCAGTTATAATGGAAGACATTAACAAGGCATTTAAACATGTCCTGAACAACTGAGAAACAAATAACCCTGGGTCCGTTACTGTCTGAAACAAAGACTTTTTTATATTTTTCCTGAACAGCTAACAAAAACTAATCTTTACTGTTCTAATTATGTTTATTTTCTTAATAGAATAGACAAAAGAACTAATGAGAAATTAACAGGACCTCCAATGGAAACTATTGATACGTGACATCTGGTCAGCTGAACACAGAGTTATGCTTTAAGCCAGAGAGAAGCAAGAAAGATCATACTATATTTGACACTATCCAGAAAACAGAGAAAAAGCTCAGTAAGATGTGAAAGGGGAACTCGGTTTTGAAATTTCACATTGAGCCAAAAAGCTTCTCATTATTGGTATAATGCAATGATTGTGCTAAAACAGCACCGATAATTTCCTCTATGCTTTGAATCTAAAGCCAAATAGGTTGTTGGGCTGGATTTTAAGTGTTTTCTGGAGGAGAAAGTACTGACACTTCCACCTGTCAATACTGCCATGTTGCTGACAAATTTCATCTGCTCCCCTCTGCTTAATTGCTCTCTCCCAGCAGTCTAAGCAGCCTTGATGCAGTACAGGATGCTCCATCTCCCTTGCATGTACTGCTACTCACAGCCAACTTGTCCTGACCTCTGTAAAAACCCTGTCAAGTCTGACAACAGCCTGCGGTACTGGCATCCTATCCTGTGTTTGTTGTACTTCTTTTTGTCAGTAATTTTTTATTCCCAACTCATCTACTTCATTGAATCCCATCCAAGCTGGTATGATTTCACGGAGGTTGGTTTTGCTGCATTGGAGTGTTTATTGGTTGCTTGATCATCCATAGAGGAGGGTGTCTAGAAATCCACGTCTAGTACCTCTGAGGAACCACTTTGCACTTCCCTAGTTACTCCTACAGCAAACTCTCACATTATTTTGGGCTCAAAATATTTGTGAATAAAATACAAGGACAAACAACCTATTGTGTGGCAGGAAGCATGAAGTCTGCAGAAATGCCGTCAAGTTTTCTGTTGGTTCTTTTCATCAGGAGCACCTGTATATGGCTAAACAGCATATAAATCTTGTACTATTTGCATTTTACCCCCGAAGTCTTCTAATGAGTCTGTGCTTTATTTTTATAAACATTTTATAAGCTGTTTGGAGGCTTATATGTGCTGGCAGACACAATTTTTGGTTGAAAACATCTCATATTTCATTAAAAAGAAAAAAAAAAAAAATTCCCTATTGATACCCCAGGAATGAATTTTCATCTTTATTACATTGCTCATCAAACAAATGGTTCCAATTCTTCAGATATAATGCTAGACAGATGTTGTGTTAGACAGATATTACCACAATTTTTGGAATTCTACATGATAGAGGATAAATTTTTGCACGCTTTTCTGCACATCAGAAAAAACCTTATCCAAAAAGAAATACAATAACATTTGTGAAATCTTAGTATTTCAAAACCAAAGATGCTATTGCATGCTTTTGGCCAAAGTCAAATGAGAAGGCAAGAAGCACAATGGAGCAGTTGGGATATAAGTCCCTCATTTCGAGCTCAGGACTGCAAGTTGATTAGCACTCTGGCCCCAATCCAGAAAAGCAGCTAGACTGAGAAAGTCTGTAGGAGTTGGGTGTTTAATTCCTTCAAGCTTATTTTGAAAATCTTAGCTTAAGCATTTACTTCCATAGGTGTATTCACATGTCTAAATTAAGCAGGTTGCTGGCAGGGAACTCGAAGACTTATCACCATGTAGCTGCAAGTCTCATTCACCAGACTGCTCCTGGTGTGGGAGAACCAGTGATGCTGGACACTGCTGACACTTTCCTTGGAAGCAGAAAATTCAGTGAAGTGGCAGAGCCTGATCACAAACACTCCGTGGCATTGTGAGAGAAGCAGAGAAGCTAGGAACCCGGGCCAGTGAAAAGAGGGAAGAAGTGCTGCCCAGAGCCAGCACGCCCCCCTGGAGCTGCACATAGACCCCTGCCTGTCCCAATGTGGTTTTAAGGAAAGTATTTTAGCTTCTAAAGCTCACATGCAGTCTCCAAGAGAACAATGTAATTTCTTGATCTCTAACTCTTTTTTTTGGCCTTCAATCATCCTTACTTATGCTGTTTTTAATTTGTTTCCTCACATGGATGAACTCATGAAACCTGATGTCTTCCAAATGACAATCTTTTGCCCCTACACACCATTTGGTGACCAGTCCTCAAGGAAATGGGACCTTTGCAGCAAGCACTGGTTTGCTTGACGGATATAGATAAAATCAGCATTGGTTAAGGTTCTATCTGGTCACAAGCTACAGTTCTGCACATGGAAGTAGGTCTTCTCCTATCTGTGGTTGTAGATGTAGCCTGAGGGCACAAGGGAAGTGCTTCTTTTTGGTGCACTGCAATCCATGCAGTGCTGTGGATCCTTTTTAACAGTTTCCTACTTTTCAGCTGGAAATATATTCCTAGAAGGTATGTCTAGATTAGGTAGCTTGGGTCTCACTGTGTTGTGGTGTTGCTCCACTGAAGCTAAAATATTTCTCTTCTCCCCAGGACAAATTAACTCAGATATAATTCTGAGCTAGCAGAGATGCATAGCTTCCAACACTTGATTTAGATCTTTCATGGTTAGCTCAGGTATCTCTTAATGCTGCTTGAGTGAGACATACTCTGCCATTCTAAGCAATCCTTTTTAAAGAAATTCAAAGCAAGAAAACTACAGAATGTAAATAGTATAAAGTGCTGTGTGTAGCTGTTGAATTTTTTCTAGATAATTTGATCCGTAGCCAGTTCAACTTTAATAAACTAACATCTATTTTCGAATTAGTCTCTTTGTGGCTTACAAAATCTGTTCTAAGCTTCAAGATCTGTCTTCAAGAAACTGAAAATTAAATAAGAAATACCCACAGGAAACTTGCACGTTTTTTCTAACATCTTAATTAAATCCCTCAGGTTGAGGAAAATTAATTGAAGACTTTTACCACTTTCCCCACTAACTTTTCCTACACCAGGGATTCAAATAAATGGAGTTTACAAATTCATCCACTGTTCTGCTTTAAAACTTCATGAAACTTTGCTTTTTAGTAGGAAGTTAATTAGGAATAGTTATTATCATACCTTTAACGTGGGTAAGACTCCTGAGGCACTGTAAACATTAATTAAGCCCCACAGTACCCTCTGAAGTAGATAGTACTTACCCACAGTTGACAGAAAATAAAGTCTCCCCTTCCCAATTAAATTCTACCCCAATATCAGATAGCCAACTACAAATATGCTAAAAAAAAAGAGGGGAAAGAGCATTACAGAATATTTCCTATGCTTTCACTTTGCATGAAGACAATTTCTGAAGGCCGCAGAGTTAGGATATTAGGTACAGGGCTATTTGCAACATTCTGTTATTTAGGTCCTTATTGTTCAAAAATTTGTTACCTGTTACATGAAATTTTGAGTGTTTATATAAAATACAGCCATACTTAAAAATATTTTGGATATTTTCAGTTCACCTGATAAAAAATTATTTTGGCTAGTCCAGACATTTTTGGTTAAGTCGAATGTTTCTGGCAATTTAATGTTTTTGGACAATTCAGGGATTCTTTGAAGACCTGAATACAACAGTACCACATGTTTCTTCTACTAATACACTTCAGTAGAAACAAGTATGTAAAAACTTAATACATTTGCATCACAAGAATATGGTACCGGAACACTGGTACAGCTCTCATAACATGAAACAACAGACAAATCACAATGGCTTTAAGACTTTCACACGGTTCTGGTGTATGAAAGCCACTAATGTCAGCTGCAGCTTGCAGGGCTGTTGCTTGTGAGCTTTAGGGAACAGCAAATAATGCAGTTGGGGCCTTTGGGTGTTGCAAACTACTGCATTATCAGCTGCAGTGTTATGTTCCCCTGATGAGGAAAACAGGTCCAGAAATGAGTAATCATTTTAAACTCCCACATTTCCCATCCCAAAAGTCACTCTTCCTAAATTTTCTATCTGTATTTTTTGTATCTTTTTGCCACAGTAGCTCACAAATCATCTGTTAAAATGCTTGGTACACCTATGTGCTTCAGGTAAGTGCCTTTGCTCCTCACAGAACTGACAGATGGGTTTGGTGTTCTTATAGGAGTTCTGGAGCTTCAAACACCAAACTGGCCTCCAAACTCCACCAATATGAAAGGAAAGAGTCCTTTTGCCTTTAGTGGGTTCTCAGCCCATCTTCTGTTTTGCAAATAGTTTTGCATCTAGACTTGCAGCTAAACTGGCAAATTGAACAGGACTTGTGTCCCCATAGGAAAACTCCTTGACCCCAAAACCTCCCCTCCCAAAGGGGATGTCCACACGCAAGCTGCCAGCTGTGCAGACCCTTGACAACTATACTCATGTTCTAGGAACAGCTTGGGCCAAAGCCAGCTGGGACCCCTTCTTCTGGGAATCACTGCACACCTGTGCCTTGGCCTCTGCTTGAGTCTATTCAGTTCAGTGAGATGTGCTTTGCATGGGGAGTGAATATAGACACAACGAGCATAGCATCTATCAGATACTGAAATCTAGGTGTGAGCGAGGAAGAGGAGATCTCAGCGAGGTCACTTCCTGGACCATGGGTAGAGTTGGGTACCATGTCCCACGAACAGTCCTGGCTGTGAAGTGTAAAGGGTTATTTCATACTTTATCTGACAGACTGGGGTTTTAAGAACACTTACGCATACACTGCAAATAATTTTACCAGAACTGCATCAGCTAATGGTGGCATTAGAATTCAGATCAGATTTTAAATTTTTCTTAAAGGGAGCAGAACCAAGCTGCAAACTTTGGACTCAAACCTCCCAACTCTGGCTGTATTCCACCAGTTATTGCACAGATCTGCTTCATACTACACTGCAATAACAAGAAAGTTAAGCATGTGGACAGGTTAGTAAAAGTAATTAAGTGTAGCCAAGTGACAAGTGGGAAATGGCTTGTATGGAATGATTTAAGTTACTTTTAACATATCAATAATTTAAAAAATGATGTGCCTGCCTTCAATTATTTATTTCATTATATCACACTTACTTTTACAAATTATAAATTTTACTCAAATATCATAGGTTTGGCTAAGATTCTCTGAGGATTATGGGAATACAATAATACCTATACAGTGATTAGATCAAAGGTCCAGAGGCCTATATCCAAGCCTGTGAACTAGAAGCTTAAAAGAAAGCATAGAAACAGGACAAGCATATAATGACACTACTCTGGGCCAGTCTTGCAACCTCAGTGATTTGTGGTGCAGGTGCTTCCTGAGCCAGCAGTAGTGGCTTCTATTTCATAGCCCAAGATGGATTTTTCATCCATGAATTCATCCAATTTCTTTATGAACTTTAGTAGGCTGCTGTGATCTGCAATGGCCCATAGTTGTAAGTGAATGAGGACCATCTCTTTTTGTTCAATTTTAATTTAACACCTAGCTTCACCTGGTCCTTTTTTTTTGACATCCTGTAGATCTTGCAATGGAAAACACAGTGAATTTTTTTGCCCTTTTAGCCTCCTGCATTTTACTACAGATTTTCCAAAAGAGGGAAAGACAACATACCTAATGTCCTGCTCTGATTGCCAGGCTCTGTGGCAAGGCTTCGAGCAGTTGCTATCTCTTTGGAGAGGGCAGATGAGAACTGGCATTGTCTGTCCCACAGGTCCTCTCCCTGACCCACTACCAGGTGTGTGAGGGCAAGGATGTCCATCCTTGAGTGCTGTGTTTCAGCCGCAGCTAGTGGGAGCTGCTTCTTGGATTAGGCATTACCACTGGTGCCAGTGCCTCAGGTCAGAATTTGCTGTGATTTTTCTGAAGGGAGAAGCTCTTAATCATCATCATTGGACAAAATCTGGCATAACTTTAAAGGCTTGGCAGAGGATTTCATGAAATGCACTTTTCACATAATCTCTGAGAGTGGTGGGTTTCCATCAGCAAGGGACAAGTACTGCTTGGCACAGTGTCCTTGCCATGATCTCTGATATAGCTGTAGGAAGTTTTGTGCTCTGACTAGGAAAAGTAACCACTATACTTTTTTCACCCACATCAGCATTCTTCCCTTTCTGTGTCTGTACTGCTTAGCCACAGAAAACAGCAAAGAAAAACCAAAACCAAACAAACCAAAGCAGTGTGAAAGCAACACCCACTAACAGTCTTTCATCTATGCTGACTGAAAGTTAATCCATACATGCAAGAACCTGATGCTTCAGCTGACTGGGAGAGACAGACACATAATAGAATCTCGTGAGCAATACCTCTTCACAATAACAGAGCTTTGTCATCTTTTGTCTAACTCAGGCCTATACCAGCCTTTCGGTGAGGTTAAAATTCCTAGCACAATCTTCAGGAATTTACCTCAAAGCTGTTGTAGAAAAATGGATTTGACACAGATAAAAAAAAAAAATCTAAGCAGGTTTTGAGGTCTCAGGGAGGTATGCTCATTAATTATTTGAAAGCGATGCTATGTGGAGGCTGAAAAATCAAAAATCTGTGTAAGGAAGGAGTTTTGCTCTAAATAATGTATATTTAAGTAGAATTGTTGGCTCTTTCTTTTTTCTTTCGTTATAAATCTCATCTTTCCTTTTTTTTCCTGTGAGATTGGCCAGCTGTAGTTCATCCCAAATTTCAGATGCTTGCTTTTCATTTTGAACCTTGAACTCTATCAAATCTATATACACAAAGTGAAACTTGGTGAAATTTCAAGCAGTCTGTAGTTTTACAAAGACACAAAAGGCAATGAGTCACTGAAGATGCTCTGTAGGCAAAAGGAAAACACCTTGCTGAGTGTGGGGACAGACAGGGACACAGTGAATGTCCTTATTCTAAATATTCCTGCACCTTCAGAAGATGTACTGTGAAAAGCCATGGACTTCGCTGTCTGAAAACAAAAAACAAATAAATCCCTGTCATTTTTTTTATTTTTTTGTAAAGAGAGGGGACCAGTTATCTCATCTTGGAACATAAGAACTGCGAAGGAGAATAGTGGCCAAAAGATTTCCCTTTTCTTGTACCCAGTTCGGCACTATCTGTAAAATGTGACTTCAGCACTCATTGGAACAGGTCTTCCGATACATATAGATACATGTCAGAGATACATTGCCTTCCTGAGATGGCAGAAACTGAACAGATTAGCGGAAGAAAATGTCTGTGGTTCCTAACTCATCAATACTGGAGATTTCTGTCATAAACTGCATTCTACTGGTTTCATTTTTACTATTTCTGTTCAAAAAGAAATACAGTAAGCCTTATTTAGAGGAATTTGGGTCAAAGATGAACCTACAGATTTTTAAAATCCATATGAACAACCTAGTTAGTTTGAAAGTAGCTCCATGCTGGTTCAAAAACCTGGTGACATTTTCAATTTATGTGCCCTAAGTTTCAAGCTTGGAGTGAGACCATGTCCCAAAGACCAGTGTTGGGGCTGAGTGCTGCCTTGCATCAGCCATGCAGGCCTCTGGATATGACGATGAAGCAAAGGAAAAGAATCTGAAGACCTGAAGGTGTGGTGTTGATGAGCTGATATGACCTTTTCCATGACACATGACACTTGCCAGAGAAATGTACTTGGTAATTTCTGCACTGTGCTCAGCAGTCCTCTTTGAAGCTCTGTCATTTAGAAAAATGGATGGTCTGTGTCTGCAGGAATTTATTCATCCCTGCTCACATTATTCCAGTTGTTAACCACTCTGGCAGCTAAAGTTCAGAGTCTTATTTCTAGACTAAATTTTGTCAACATTCAGCTTCTAGGCATTGGATCTTATTCTAGCTTTCCTTCCTGCTAGCTGATGCCATCACCCATCAAATTATCCTGGATATGTTACTAATATCAAGCCTCCTCCAATATTTAGCTCATAACCTAATTTCAGTGTTCAAGCTCTACTGCGAAGACTGCAGGACTCTGGCAACCTCAGCATGCTGCTCTCTCACCTGCTCTGTGCAAGGCCTGCCTCCTATGCTGAGAAGTACAATCTTGAAGGATGGGTTTTGCTTAAGTACTTTTATAAGAACTCGATTTTTCTAGAACTTTCCTGTAATCCAATGCTGATGCTGCTGTTACTTCCTTATCGTCCCACACAAACTTTTATCACTAATGGTTCAAGACACTCTGACTTCAGGTTAGTGAATATATCATAAAATAGAAACTGTGTAAGTCGCCTGAATCCAAAAGTCTCCAGTATGTATTTTATATTAGCCGAGACAAAACTAATTGGCTTCTCTGCATATTTGCACTCTTACATTCTCATCAGCAGTGCACTTTGTGGAAAGCAGGTTTTAAAGCTGCAAGTATCAAGCTATCTTTGATGACACACTGGATGTAGCACCGTTAAATGACTCCTATGCCATTTATCTCAGTGTCCAAAGAATGGCGATAAAAAAATCAGGTACCCAAAGTGGATGCCAGGAAATAGCTGGAGAAAATGTGATCTAAAAAGTGATAAGTGACACCTCAGAGCAGAAACACTGAGGAGAGAGGTAACAACAAAGGGCATTTATAAAACTTCTTCAGATACCACTCCCTAAGGCAAATACTCTCTGGGAACCAGACATCTGTCTGGAATATCTGGCCAATATCCAGCTCTATATGTACAGTAGATATGACCATTGATTCCCAGTCATATATTATACACCATACTTTGAAAACTGGAACAGAACTTATTTAACTCCATGAGTGGGAGAAATTCTGTGAAGAAATTCCTCCTAATGTCCAACCTAAACCTCCCCTGGTGCAGCTTGATGCTCTTGAGCTCATGGGCTCCTCTGAAGACAAGAGAAATGGAAGAAGCTGAGCATGGTGGGATGTGATTTCTTAAGTGCTATCTTTGCAAAAAAGCAGTTTAGATGCAATGAATCAGCCCTTTCCTGGGCTCTAACAGCCCTGACACAACATGCCTAAAGTATTGGTGAGGTAGACTGGATTCCACCCTCTGCTTTATCCTGTAAACACTTGCTGGCCAAGACCTGTTACTCATTGCCACTGATCGCATGAGAAAGAAAACAAAGGCTGTAAGGGTTCACATGATGGAGTCATTAGAGTGGGAGTGAACAAGAGCTACACAAACCTATGTTCCTGAGAAAATGACATGCACAGATTAAGTGTTGTAATTTACTGTAGATCCGCCATGTTAGCCTAGTGTGTATATACAGCATCTGTCAAGATGTTACAATTTTATTGATCCACATTATTTTTTCTCCATTAGCTTGAGGATTAAAGAGAAAAGGTTTGGATTATGTTATGATTAATCACAGGTTAGATATTCCCAGTTTGAATGCATAGAAGAATAAAGAAATTCTGTCTTACATACCAGCACAGTATTTCGGTTTGAATAGGGCTTTTTTCCATGTCACTATTTCTACCTAATCCCAGTTAAAAGTGGAGACCTTAATTTTTTTTTTTTTTCCGAGCTGATAATGCTGTGCATTTGGCAATAACATACCTTAGTATATCCTTCCTTAGCTAGAAGATAGTAAGTACCTACAGTGTTTTCTGGACTTGGGAAGAACATATGCTAAATCATGTAACTAACTGAAAGAAATTGGAGAAGGCAGTCAGGCTGCTTACATCCCCCTTTATTGAAATGCTCTCAGTACTGCAATGTTTTTAATTTCAAGGGGGAGCCTAGATGTTGCATGACGTTTGATAATCCCTGCTTTGATTTGGGTGGGTTTGTCCTTGGGAAGTGTAATTACATATCTGATATGGATCTGTTCAAACAAGGTAATTCATAGCCTGCTTAAGATCCTGAAAAGCTGTCAAATAAAGAGGTGTCTAAAATTACCCTTTCCTTTTTCTGATCAAGACATAATAATGTGCAGGTTATTTTGTATACAGACCATTGTCTTCTTCTTTCTGAAGAACTGGATGATGATGTATTATAAGAAAATCTTACTTGACAGTCACAGTGGTTTATGTATCAGGTTTTAGAAAGATGTAAAGCTTTCTTCCTTAACAGTGAAAACACTGGAAAAATTAAGGCTCATGATAGTTTTGTTTTGGATACAAATAAATGTTAAAAGTACTTTAAAATTGCTTTAAAAAATGATCTTTAATCTCTTTTGCTGATAAGAGCTTTTCATTCTCATATGAGTATTGGCCAAACTGGGATTTCTTACTCATACAGTAACAATTTTTTTTTCTCATCATTTGGTCTCCTAATATCTACAGGATTACTCATGGTGTAAAGCTTTATTCAGTATATAGGCATCTCAGTCCTGCCTGAGGTGTTTATCTGGTTTCATACCTTGAGGTCTTTTCTTTATCTACTAATCTTTTTCTTCTCTTTCTTTTCCCTCTCTCCCTTTACTATGGGAACATACCCATATAGCTGGGGACATTTCAGCAGGTGGATAGCCTGAAACTTGGGTGATTAGCGTGGCATTTGTCAGATTTTGTCTTTGATCCCTTTGTTATTTAAAACTAGCAAATGCTCTCATATTCCTTGGGGGGAGAGTGGGAATGATTTGAATTTGCTCTTAAATGGATAAACTCCAACTCCAATTAAAGTATTGGGGAAAAAAAAAATCTATTTTTTATCTATTTTTTATGACAGGTGGGTCTCTAACTGTAAAACAAATGAGTGCTCCATGTGCTGGATTTACACAGTTGAGTGACACTGTGCAGTGTCTGCTCTGAAGTCAGAGACTCAACTGAGATTTCCATCTGTAGGGACCCCATGGCATCTGCCAGAGAGGAGTCCCTGCTGTTGTGTTGCTCTCATCAGCTTCTGCTTACCCTTGATCTACAGCGTGGCTTAACATCAGGTTAAGAGAAGCATCCTGATAGAAAACATTTTGGCACAAAATCCTGTAAGAACAGTTTCAGGCAGCTATTTTAGATCTCGTGGGCCAAAGGATCAGAGTGCATCACTGCTCCACTTCCTTCCTGCAGTGTGAGCTCCCTGATTCACTGCCCAGCTCTTCCAGTAACATCTCTGGGCCATGGCAATGGTGCAGAACTCATGTATATCTTTGCAGTTTACTCTGCTGTTTAGCAGGCTGCCACTGGGCTACTTTGATGTGGAAGTCATGTTTTGGTGTCCCATGTGTTCTCCATCTCCTGGCTCCAGCAGCTTTATAAACTCCAGACAGCTGCTCCTGAGGAAGGGCCGGCAGATTGAAAACTCAGAAAATAATGAGACCCCTTGCTCTCCAGCAGGTTCAACCAGCTACCTGGAGGCTGCACACTTGCAGCTCGTTCTTGACTTTGGGGCAGATATGATGTCAATCAGCTGAGGCAGTTGTCTTTATTCCTGTTGCACACACACCTGCCATGACCAGCAAATCATGGAATTTATTCTTGTTCCAAACTCTCCTATCGTTCTGAGAAGGAGCTGGTTAATGTACAATAACATTCCAGAGAAAACTCTCAGTATCAGATCTTAGGGGCTGTGAGAAACATGATTACTGGCTCAAAACATTTGGGTGCATGTGTGGGGGAAGGGGCAGGTCAGGCCTTGCCTTGGTGAGGTGAGGTGAGGTGGGTGAGGTGAGGCCAGGCCAGGCCTTGCCCTGCCCACCCCACCCCCCCGGGCCTCTGTCCCAGACCTGCATAGCAAATCCCTGGCCACCAACCCCTGGCATACCAAAGGCAATGCTCTACACCTGCCCCTGGAGCCCCCACCCAGCTCCTGAGTGGTCAAATGACTCTAAGTCCCACCTAGGGGAAGGGCCCAGGAAGGCCAAAGGGTACTTAAAGTGAGACAGAAGGCAAGCATCTGTCTTGGCTCTGCTTTCTCTTGGAATTTCTATCAGCTGAACACCACTGGAAACAAGAGTAAATGTTATGTTTGTTTTTTTCTTCCTTTCTATTTCTTATTCTAATTCCTTCTTGGAATTTTTGAGTAACGTAAAATTGAATGGGCTTTGAGAAGTGTTTTATGTTGATTGAATGCTGCTCTAAACCTTTTGTTGAAGTTCTCTGATTTTCTGAGGTTGCCAGTAAAGTTTTTGTTGTTTTGACATCTTGAAAATATCTTGTCCATATTTCTCCTGTGCATCTAACCCAGAGTACATGAACAACTGTAAGCCTTTTTAAAAGTTTCATTGAGAGAGTTTTTTGTGGCCTTACAGGGGCACAGCCTGATTTTTTATCAAACAGAATGATGGACAGAGAAAGCTGACCTTCAGTCGTGGCTGACCTTCAGGGAGCTGTTTCGCAGTGCCACTGCAGTTTGTACAGTGAGGTGTGGCTGTCTTCCTCAGGTGGGAGAGTGAACCTTGGCCTCCTGGAGCATGGCCACCCTGGGTATTTTCCTCTCCTTTCCACCTGTGCCTTTTCATTCCCAGTTGACTGACAAGGAGGTTGAGGAATGCCTGGGATCAGTATAGGTTGGGGGATGAAGGGATTGAGAGCAGGACTTGGGGGTACTGGCAGCTGAAGAGCTGGATATGACCTGTTGCAAGGTCGTGCGGCCCAGAGAGGTAATCGTGCCCTGGGCTGTGTCCAAAGCAGCGTGGGCAGCAGGCTGAGGGAGGGGGTTCTGCCTCTCTACTCCACTCTCATGAGATCCCACCTGGAGTACTGCACCCAGCTCTGGGCCCCACAAAAGAAGGACATGGACCTGCTGGAGAGAGTCCAGAGGAGGGATGCAAAGATAACCAGAGGGCTGGAGCACCTTTCCTATGAAGACAGGCTGAGTGAGTTGGGGCTGTTGAGCCCAGAGAAGAGAAGGCTCTGGGGAGGCCTTGTTGCTGCCTTTCAGTACTGAAAAGGGGTTTATATGAAAGATGGGCAGAGACTATTTGGGAGGCCCTGTAGTAATAGTACAGGGGGTAATGGCTTTAAACTAAAAGAGTGTAGATTCAGAATAAACATAAGGGAGAATTTTTTTTATGGTAAGTGTGGTGAAACACTGGTTCAGGTTGCCCAGAGAGGTGGTGGGTACCCCATCCCTGGAAACACTGAAGATCAGATTGGATGGGGTTCTGAGCAAACTGATCAAGTTGAAGATGTCCCTGCTCGTGGCAGGGTTGTTGGACTAGATGACCTCTGAAGGCCCTTTCCAACCCAAACTACTCTATGATTCTATTTCCAAGGAGGGCAGTGCTTGTATTTGTGTCTGGTATATAACTGTATATGATGTTGGCCACAGACAACTTGGGTTTTCATGCAAGACGTAAAGAGGAAGAGTCCTGCCTTATTCATGTGTATGTTTTTAATTTAGCTGTTTATAAAGTCAGGAGAAGGAGGGATGCTGGAAGAGGACAGATGAGACTGACAAAATCAAGTCTTGATGTGAAATAATTCCCACAAAAGAAGACTAGGGACACTTAGTTTAATATGGTTAAAATGGGCAACTAACTTGAGAATCAGGAACACCATCCACTTTTCCCTGTTCCACTATGTACAGGAACCTTTCCAGTCTGTTTAGGAAAAAAATGGGACACTTATGGTACTGTATGCACTGGGAACAGTGGCACCTTGGGCGACCTTTGATTCTTCCAGGGTGGTATATAGTGAACCTTCCGGGGTGTTGTATGGGGAACATACCTGCCAGAGAGGCATAAGTGCACTATGTGTGCACTGAGGACCTCAGAAGTAGGCATTTCTGGCCTCCTCATAGCCCCTCCATCACCGTGGCAGCTGCATCATCTAGATGCAGATAATTATTGACTTGGTCTCAGAAGAATGATAGTTTCACATGATTTTCCAACACTGCATTAATAAGCAACTTACAATCCAGTTAGAGAAACTGTCAGTAGTGCCAGCCAAATAATTTACATGGCAACAGCATCTAAGATAACAAAGTTCATTACCCAATATCAACAATGTAATTTATATACAGGTCTTTCTAGAAGCATGTGAGGTGCATCTGGCCATCCAGGTTGCTTTATGATTTTCTGATGCTATTGGATTAAAAAAATAAATAAATATAATGCTTTCTATTCAGTTGATATTTTTCCCGTTCTCTCATTAAAAAAGTGCTTCCAAGACTAAAAGGAAGAAACAACACAGTATCAGTTCCTGGATGAAATACATAATTATTCAATTATTTAAAAAGAGAATGCATAATGCTTGTAACTATTTTTTATTTTTGCTTGTAAATATGATATTAGAATTTCTCCAAGTATTGCAGACAATATAATAAATTGTTTTAAATGTATCTCCTAGGATATCAATTGTCTAGTTGTTTGAGGACAGTGTCTTGAAGCCTTCCTCAAGCTAAATTTCAATTGAGTTCAAAAGATCTGGTTGAAATTTGTCCTGTGACATTTTGTTGCATGTTTGTCAGAGGATTTATGCAAACCACCTAACAGATTGGAGAGGCTCCTTATTTTCCTAAGTCTTAGCTAGTGGGGAGAGACTTAGCTTCTACAGAGTGTGAAAGCCTAACTTAGCAATTCTGAGTAGCCCCAACCTGATCCTCTCTCCCAGGTGGTAAAAGGAGAAGCCTAGGAGACAACTAAATTAAGAGCTTAAAATTCAGCACAGCTAATAGTCTAGCAATGTATTCACCTCCTGTAAAACACCTTGCACAGCCAAAGGCCAGGTTCTGCAGCTTTCAGTAACATGGAAGCTGTAGAATTTCAGGCTGTGCTTCAGTGGCTGTGACTAGCAACTCAGGGTGGACTTCAGAGCCAGTAACAGCTCCTGGCTATGCAGAGAATGAAATGCCTGCCAAAGAGTATCCATATTGCATGACCCAGGATGTGCACGCTGCACATAATGTGGTAATAAACCTACCAAGCTCCTCTAATAAAACTGTATTTGTTTGAATTAGTACTTCTTTCAAATATATCCATTTGCCCCTTGAAGTAATTTTTGAGAGAGTTCAGACTTCGTGATTGTAATGTGCTGTTCTCTGGGCTCCAAGTGTGTGTCTCTGCTGGTCTGTTGTGAGACACTCTGAGAGATGAATACGAACTATTACATCCCAGTAAGACTGACTGAAGAAGTGTGATCAAGGTCATAGAAACCACTCCAGGAGGTCTGAGTCGAACATCTGACAAATTATTACAAAAAGTATGGGGTTTTTTCCCAGGAAATGCAACGGAAGAATCTAGGTCAGATTACTGAATTGGGTAACAAGTCCCAGTGATTCCCCAGACTTGGAGAGTCTTGTCGAGATGAGATATAAACAAGAGCAAATGTATTCACCTTCCAATGAGGATGCTCTGTGGATGAATGCAACACTGGTTTAGGAGGGGCTGCTGCATGGACCTGTGAATGTGCACCCTGGTGGTTACTATTAATGGTAAGTAGCTGAAAAAGCTCCTCAGGCCCACAGTAAATAAGCACTCAACACTCCCACATCTTCAGGTAGGGAAGAAAATGACTCATACCATGTCCCAAGCTATGTGGAGGGATATGGCTTTGGCTTGGACTCACCTGAACTCTGTGGGTTCCAAGCATACAAATGTAAGCAAACTTCATGAAGGTCTCCATTATTCATATGTGGCTTTGACATTTTCTGAAGCCTAGAGACTCCAACTTGGAGTGGTTAGCTGGCATCTTAGTTGCCAAAAAATCTCAAAGCAGTATGCTGACTGGATCAGAAATCACCCACTAAAAAGACGTTGGTGTCAAAAGAGGAACAACTAACTTTCATAGAAAGCAGCAAATTAATAGGCAATACCCTGGTGGCAGAAAAGAAGAAAATTTCTTAAAAGGTGCTAGAAGTCTTGTTCACAGGAAAAGAGAAGACAGTGAGAAAGGCATCAGACAACTCAGAAGAAAAGCCTTCAAGCCCCCAATAAAAAAGTTGCCTTTTTCCCTTTTTGCTCAGAACTGAGCACCATCTGACAACGTAAAATCTGCCTGGGAACTCTAGCCAAGGAAATGTGAGACAGCCAAGAAACTCTAAAATGCTGTCTTTTAATAAAATGGAAGAAGTTCAAGTCAGGAGAACTTTGATTTTACTCATGGAAAATTTATAAACAGCAGAGGCTTAACCACCATATTCACTGTACATTGTTGCTCAGCTTTAACCTGGAATTATGCAGTGAGCTGCGGCTGTGGCAGAAAGAAGTAAAATGTCTGATTTCTAAGTGTGTTCAGCTTAATGCAGTTTGTGCTGCTTAAAGCTCACTGTGCACACCACGAAGACCAGCTAACTGGTGTCAACAGGAATTTCTCAGGGGACCATAGGAAGAGGGGTCTGGGGTCTGGGTAGGGATATAAGCCCAAAAAGGTCTGCTAAACAATAATGAACTGAACAAATTTCTCCTGGAAGACATGGGTGTGACTCCATCCACTGTCATTGTTTCACCACACTGTGGCTGCCAATGCACATTATGCAGAGGTGTATCTGGTGTCTTCAGGGAGATAAAAATAAGATAAACCTACATGGCACCAGAAGGGGCTTTTGCTAATATGGCACTGCTTGTCAAGAAGGGTTTGTGAGGTTGGGTTTGGTAAATACAAGTGTCTTGCTTATCTAAGCTAAAAACCTAAAGGCAGACATTATCATGTTGGCAAATGCACATCAAAGAGTGGCAAGACAGTGTGGGGCTTTTGTGAGACTTTTCATAAAGCACAGACATAAACCATATCCCCTGATAAACTGCACCTGTACTAAGAGGGATTGTTAACAAGTGTTTTCTAACCTGCTCCTTGGCTGAAAGACGGCTTCTGGGATGATGGGCTTGTTAAATGCTACCAGTGACTACTGCATTGAGGACTTTTGCCTTTTAGAAGCACGAATGGCATCCTATCACACATTTGTTCCCTGCCTAGAAATCCTGTAAGTGTAGTAGTTTTTTAAAAGTTTTCCTGAGATTTATTATATTTAAAATTTCTAGATACTTTCCTGTGAGGGTGCGCCTTCCCCAAACGTTTCTGTGCTGATCCATGTCTGGGCATCTCCAGCTTCAGCAGCAGAAGCAATGCTGGGAGAGGTGGGGGCTTTACTGGCACCTTATTTCAGCTTCCTCTTGCTTCTGTGACCTCATGTGAGGGTCTCTTCCCCTTTGCCAACCTTTTTCCTTTAACAGCTGGGTTGTCTATTTGAGACAGTCTTCCTCTGTGGGGAGTTTCTTGCTGTTACTGAAAATCAGTAGTGAAAATATGTTACAGACACCACTGGCAATAAGCAAGGTTCATTTTCACTCACCCCTGGTTTTAGCTGTTCCATTTTCCATGAAAATAATCTTTTCAGGGAATTGGGTTATCCATGCAATTGAATTAAAAGGACCAGGATCCGACTTTCAGTTCAACGTTTAGTCTTGAAGATATTTTATTGTGTGCTGGAAAAATACTCTCTTTCAAACAGTACTTACTTTCAGACTCTCTTACTGAAAGAGCACCCATAGTTAATCTTCTTATAATTCATAGCATAAGATGCTTTCCCTATATCTTTTTTACTATACTACTACTACTAGAAACTCACATTGGTACAAAGTCAGGTCCTGTTACCTTAAGTCAAGTGGAGTTCTGGAATTTCCCTGCAATATTTTAAAGGTAGTTTATAATACCTAAAATAATCTAAATTACCTAAATGAAACCCCTCAAATGTGTCAGGATCTGAAGAGCTAGCTAAGTAGTGGTGAGGAAATAAAATACTTAAATTTATTTTAGATTATAGATAGGAGCATATTTATAAGCATGCATAGAAATGGCTTTGGTAACAGAAGAAAGTCAGGAAAGTTGATTCTTTTGGGTTTTGATCCTGTAGCATGCAATTGCCTGTGATCAGGATCAGTCACTTAATGAGACACAGCATTCCAGGACACAGCGAGAAATGAAGAATGCCTTGGCCAGAGCACATCCATGTTTGGTTTTAATAGTAAGAGGTTTTGGTGGCCAATAGGAATTACCAGTTCTGGGAGGCCTACTTGCACTTTGCTCTAGAATTCATAATTTCATCATTAAGAGTGTATAATTCTGTTCATTTCTGAACTGTTCTTTACTACAATTAATCCCTCGAGGCTGAAAGTTTTTCTGCAGCTTTCTTACCCAGTGTAACATAAATTTGTTATGTTTGAGACAGTTAAATACTGACAATCTGAAGAAGTTCAGAGTTTGAATTCCAATCTGTTTTCCTACAGACCTAAAATGCAGCGCTGGGATCACCACAAAACCAGCATATAGGTCAGAATGCATGTTTATGTGTGTATGCATATGTGTCAATACCTCCTGGTAAAAAGGGGAACACTTAGAATATAGACAGAGGAAAATAGTCTTATATAAGAAACACAGTAAATTCTGCTAGGAAATTACAGATAGTACACCATACATCTAGGCAAAATAATTTTAAGAAGCCCCAAACATCCCATATTTTCACCAGCCTAAATCTAAAAAGGTGATCTACAAATTCATGCAAAAATGAATCCAGAAAATATATTGAAAAAAAACAAATCAGAAAGCAAATCTCAGCCCACCTTCAGTTCTTGAAATTGCTTATAGAGCAAAAGATCCATAAGTTATAGAAAACCATTTGGTAGCCAAATTAATAAAAATATTAGAGCCATAATAAATAAAAATAAAATTAAATTAAAATAAAATTTAAAAAATAATAAAATAAAAATAAATAAAATAAAGCAATAAGATTATAAACAATATAATTTCCAAGATGAGTTTATTTCATAAGAGTAAAACCAGAGCCTTATTATTAAGTGGATTTCAGAAAGTCTTGTCTGAAATTACTGAATTCTCATTATATTACTAGATTTCTAAATGTTTTAAGGGGAGATTGGGTGGAAACGTAATAATATGAAATGCTTAGAAAAGAAAAATAATGGTACTTTAAAGTGAATGCTGAAGAGTTTCTTTTTCATTTGAAAAATATCATGCTGCTGCAAGAGATATGTTGTGGGAAAGAAAATCAGAGTTAATACTTGTTAGGAGGGAATAGTAAGATACTTGAAAGAAAAACTTCTATCTTGTTAAACAGCAGTCCGTGATTTCATCACTTCCTTCATTATGTGATCACTATCACCTGGTGCTTTGGAACAGCCTTTACTCATTAGTCAACAAATAATTATTAGCTACACAGAATTTTAAAGGTATCCTGTAAACTTTCACCATATTCAAAGAAGGGTCAGTTTCAAACAATCAAAGCTTGCAAAATACCACCATCAGCTTTAAAAGATGATATGTTCTGTTAATATACTCACTGGGGTCCAGATACTTCTTATGCATCTGCAGATGAACACTCAAATTCTATAGATTTAATAGAATACTTTTTAGCATAACCTACCATCATCATAAGGGTTTTTTTAATGTAGTTTTTCATAGTTTCTAAATTTTCAGGTTCAAAGTTGCCACATGAATGAAATGAGATTGAAAATATGGCACATAAGCAGTGGAATAAAATTTTGGGCAGAATCTTGCTTGATTTGGCAGCTCACTGGCCTCACATAGATCCAGCATTAGATTTCTGGAAATATTTCATCTTCTTGAATGTCGTATTTTAGATATGCACTGGTGCAGTCTGCAGTGCATGCTTTTACATTATGTATAACTTATTAACTACGGCAAACTACAACCCTTTGAACAAAAACCATTAGCAATTCCCTCTACAAATTTTACAGCAAGAAATATCCTGATTTTGTGCAGAAGTTTGGGAGTGCAAACTGAATCATAGAATCATGGAATGTTTTGGGTTGGAAGGGACCTTAAAGATCATCTAGTTCAAAACCCCTGCCATGAGGTTGCTAGCTAGAGCTAGCAAGGTGCTCAGAGCCCCATCCAACCTGGCCTTGAACACTTCCAGGTATGCAGCTGGTCTAGGGCTTTTTTCCAACTTGGTTTCTGCTATATTTGTACCCTAATCTCAGCTCTGCGACAGGCAGAGCTGAGATTAGGATAAGGAGGGAAGTGAATAAAACCCTCACACCTCAATAGACACTAATTTAAGGAAAATAGGCAGAGAGTAGCAGCTAGAAAGTCTAAGCTGGACCTACGTTATATGATAGTGACCACTGCCTTTGGTTTATATACCCAGGATGCACTGTCCAGGGACACTGGCTGACCCAACAGGTCATCATGCCCAGTTTCTTTCTGGACTTTTTTTTATGTTTCAATAGCAAGTTTCTCTATGACTCCTCTGTCAAAGGACAGCACCATGTTACAAAGGCAGATATTGTGTCTCCTGCTTCTTGCCATTACCCACTGAGTTTTACAAACTCTGTTTATTTCAAATAATGTTCTTCACATTCTTGTGTGAGCAATAAGGGGCTTGGGATAAGAAGGATACTTTTAGTTCTTGTTTGTAGTAATGTTAAAATTATAGGATCTTATCTCAGAAATGTCTATTATTTCCTATATCTGAGGTTATTTGGCAAACAGAAATTTGAAACTGAACTTCTCTAAATCTTCCCTAGATCTACATGAACTTAGTCCTGAATCTCATACATATTTATAAGAATTCAATGTGTAAATAAGTAGAAGATGAAAAAGGCAATTGTTTCCTTCGGACCCATGCCCTGGATCATGCAACTGTGTTTTGTTGTTCAAGTGAACTTCATTAAAAAAGAATCCAATTAATAGATATTCAGGAGTCCATTTCGGGAACAGCTTTACAACCTTAATGTCCGTCTACTTTTTTGTTGTCAGTGTCATATATGAAATTAGGTAATTGGCTTTTGCATATAAAAATCATCTTATAACCAAGTTAATAGTTGTTAAAGTTGTTAAGATAGTTAAATTGTTAAACCCCCCCCTCTGTAAACCAATGTCCCTCCCCAGCAAATGATCCATTGGTGAAAGGGACTTGTGATGGACTTTGGAATTCACCAATCATCTTGTGCTGTGGGGCAGGACAGTGGTGGGTTCTGGGAAGTGCTAAGAGGGTATAAAAGTAAGATCCCAGAGCTATTCATCCTCTTTCCCCTTTCCCCCACGGGCTCAGCTGGTAAAGATCTCCCTGCAGCTGAACATTGCGTAAAGGGGGGGGGGGAAGGGCCTATCCCTATTGAGGGACCTCGTGGTACATCCTTTTTTTTTTCTTTCTCTTTCTCTCTTTCTCTTGTTTTTCATTTTAAGCGAACCTTACCTCAGATTAGCTGAGGTAAAGCCAGTGCATGAAGATTTCTGCCGTGGGTACATAGCCAATTTGGCTCCAAGGGTCTCTAATCCTGCACTCCCGGGGTGGTTTTTTTTTATGGTTTTAAGAATTCAGATGCTGTTATTTTCTAAATTATTTTTTTGTAATAAACATTTTTTTTATTAAAATAAGAGTTGTTACCATATTTTTAACAAGTAGTAAGTATTTACATGCGTTTTCTCAAAATATCAACCAAAGACTGCTTTGAGAGGTTAGATTTTTAATTGTTCCAATGGAGTGTATTCCAACTGACTGAAGAAATTAAAACGACGTATTGAAGATAAAAGTTTAAGATTTGCTTAAGAATGACACAGCTGAAGCTAGGCACATGCTTGACTACTGTATTGCACTGGGGCCTAGCAAATACAGTCATGAATACAGACATTATAAAACTATTTCAGATCATTAGCTCTATGGAGTAAAAGTATAAAAAAGCACCCTAAAACAAGATCTACATTTCTTGCTTATGTGCTGGTGATTTAATTTCCTTAGCCAGCCATCATGCTCTGTCAGGGTAAATATATTCAACATATAGTTAGATTTTTAAATCCATCAGCACAGCAATGCATTCAGGGAACAATACCATCCCTTTTGTAGGAAGCAATTTTCATGTTGTAAGCATCTAAGATGAAAGCAACACATAACTCATTTAGGTAATGCCGCAGACAGACTCAGGTTAACTACAAAAGGCAGCTTGGCATGTCACCCATAGTCTCCCAAATTCCTTCAGCTGCCTGTCTGCAGCTTGAGAGGCTTTGTAAACTATGAATGAAAAAGGATATAGACAGTATAACAGAACACTCTGTAATGCTTGAAAACTACTTTAATAATGCTGAAGAAAAAAAAACAAGGAAAAATAAAAATGATTTTGACCGAAGTTGTCTCTGGACAATTATCTCACACAGTTTGCTGGTTGTATGTCACTTAAACTATCTCTACTTCCTCCACTTCAAATAATCTCTTCTGGCACAATAGAAATAGTGCAATTTATTCACAGACCCCATACAAAACACAAATCCAAGTCATTACAGTTTGAATCTCATAGGATATAATGTTACATGCTAAATTTTCTTAACACAAGAAACATGATGCCATCTTTAGCATAGTTAACTATATTGTCATTCAGTACAGCATATGCTAACCATACATCAAACTTTCTATGGGGTTTTGTGGTAGATACTTAGAAATGTACCATTCTTTATCTGTGCATATTTGCTGCTACTATTTTAGCAAGAAATGAAATAAAATTTCCTAAAGAAAAACTTTCCTTTTGCTTCTGCAAGATATGCCTCTCCTGGTGTTGTTACCAATAGTTGAGAGCAGAGTTGCGTGGGTTGGGCTCCAACTGCATATTCATTTGGGCTTCTTACGCCACAGAGCAGTGAGTCATGACTGAGGCTGATAAAGGCAGGTGCTGCACCTTCCCTTGTGCCCTGAGATTAGCTTACATTTTAATTATGTTTTGACAGTATAGTCGGCCTTTCATTAGTGCTACAGGGCTGTAGCATCTCCTGAAGGAGGAACCAGAGCAGAGTTTCCATCACATGTGGGTTTCCTTTGATACTGCCCTGACTGCACCATGAAGCAACTGAATTCTGCATTCAGGTTGTAAAGGAGCAACCCAGTTGAGCTCCACAGGGCACTGCTTCTGACAGCCAGCTGATGCTTCCTCCATCCCATTAAGGCATAAAGGGAGGAAAAATGCAATCTAAGCATCTGTGCAGGTTATTCATATGCAGTCTGTGCTGTAAATAGGTGCTGGAATAGTCACTTGCCTCAGCTGCTGAGCTCTCATCAGGTGCAAGAACAGGTAGAAACTTGCTGATATATCACCAGGAAAACAAGAAGCATAGCAGGGCTGGTGAGATGGGGAGAACTATTTGCTGTTACAGACAAGTAACAGCACTGCTTCCTCTAGGTGTACAGAGAAAGGAGGTGATGCTCAGTAATTTTTTCCTCTCTGGACTTCTGCTACTGCAATATTTTTCGTGGGGGCTGCTTTAGCACTGAATAATCACAAAGTCCGGCTCCATTCAATCAGCCTTGCAAAGAGCTTTAAAACCTTAGTTTTTGGAGGGAGGAATGGTTGCTCATATATATAGATCCCAGCTAAACAAATCCCAACCAGCTTAATTAATACAACCTTCTCAAAAATATTTTGTTTTCCACATGTTCAATGTAAATATCTATACTTTTATACTTGTATGGCATTTTCCTGCTGAATAATGCTATTTTCCATCTTCCAATAAACTTGTTAAATACATGATAAACAATTTTGTTAAGGCTCAGGGATTCAGATGGCAATACAACATGAGGCACAAAATTATTTTCCTTTGCTTCATATTGCAATTTAAATTACATTTGATTAGATTGGATTTAGAGCCAAATACTGTGAGTTAAAAATTAATTTTGGAGAAATCACACTCAATGCATCACCCATTGCATTTTGCTCTTCTAAAATAATCTGCCATCTGTTGAATGCGTTATTAATAACTTTGGATTTAGGGTGTGATTTTTAACAATCAGTTGCAGTGAGTGAAATCGCAGCAGAAATTCCCTGACGCAATCTAAACTACAAGCGAGACAATGGAAATCTGCATCTAACATTTGTTGAGTTGGACACAAGCCTTCTATTGTTTGGCTGTCTGCACAAAGTTTGTGTTAGGCATTATGCGAAGCCTGGTTGTTCCCAGCTGAACTATCTGCAAAGCAGATTCTTTTTAAAGTATGCCTTAAAATTTAAATAAAAAATATGACTGAATTGGAAATAACACTGTGTTTGCATGAAAGGTTTGTAATAGTGAAAGTTATAGCCCCTTTCAAAGTGCGGTGTTTGCTAGTTAAAACAAACTCTGTATTTTCAAAAAATACCGAATGGTTTTCATTCTGAGAATCAACTGATATATTAAAGGAGGGAGAAATTACACAAAAACCCCCTGCTCTCTTGAAGCCCTGTAAAACAGCTAATGCAAAAGAGTTACAACAATAGAACATGAAAATTGCAGCAGGTCAGTGCACGGCCAATACCATAGACCCTTAGCTTCTCGCATCTTGCTCAGTGTTTCTTGTACAAAATTAAAAGGCTGATTGAGAGGGACCAGCATGTTGGAGAAAACAAATTTTTTAAATTAATGATGACATATATGTAAGAGGAAAATACTTTGAATTACTCTAAAGAAAATAGGAGCTACATACTTTTCTTCCATAGTCAAAAAAAAAAAAAAAAGTTCAACAGTAAACACCTAAAAATGGAGAGAGATTAATTACTGTAGAGGAAGTACACAATGCTGAAGTGGGAAAGTATCTTCAGGAATATTCAGTATAGTAACAGAAAAGCCCACATAATTAACATGTGCCTTTACTTGGGCTTGACACCTGTCACAACATCAAACTCAAAATTAACATGAGAAATCAAAGGCAGTTGTTGTCTAATGAGAAAAGCTGTGCAAATGAATGACCAGTTAGGCACCAGGAAAATCAGGGATTATTTTTATCTGTTATTTGTGTAAGAGTTATGAACAAATGACAAATGAAAGCTTCAGTCATTTTTTATTGTCTTTTATACCCATGGTCCTCACACAGAAAACATTGCTAACCCTACTGACAAAATGGGAAGAGAGCCTGCTTCAGAAGAACCTGTTGACATATGGAAAACGATGGAAACAAATGCTGCTGAGAAGTAGAAGGAACATCTCAAATGAATCATTTGAAAGCTGAGCACATGTAGGTGGATCTGGCCAAATTAGACTTTGCTAAAGGGGAAAAAAACTCTTTGGGGAAAAAAAAAAAGGAGAAAGCAGAATGAGATAATTGTTAGGAAAGATAGTACTGTAATACAGAGAATGGAAATACTTCAGCTTACAAAGCAAAATGCAGGATTTATATAGCAAGAATAAAATCTTTATCAGGAAAAAAAATCTAGCAATTCTTTCTCTTGATCTAATTGCAATTCTATTAGATAGTTTTTAAAGCATATCGCAGCTAGGGTGAGGCAACCTGTTTACAGTATATTTGCCCAAAATGTAAATTCAAAGCATATTGTGTTGTATGCGGGAATCACTTAGTCAACTGCTCTATTAACTTGACCAGGTGACTGCTCAGGCAAACACTGTAGTCGTTCCTGGTTTCATGTCACAAGTGACCACTAGGACAGCTGGGCTGAAACCCCAGTGCCTTCGGCACCAGAACAATAGTTCTATGTTTGCCTACAGATAGAAAGATTTCCTTCTGCAGTAACCGCTACAAAAAATTGTAAGACAACTGACCTAATTTTAGTTTCTAAAAATTCTTATTGGGTTATTCTGGGAAAAAAAAAATTGGCTGAGCATACATAGACATGGATATACTGATATGCAGATACTTTTGGCCATGCAAAATTTACTCACAAGGTGTAAGCTAATATGGAATTTACTAGAAGGCAAGGCCCAGGATTTTTTAATGTTTTTGTTCAGTGGAATTTAACTGTATGATTGTTTTGGTGAAGTTTTATGTAGAGATTAGACCAACTTGAAATGAACTATGCGCAATCATTTACCAAGTTGAAGCAGCAATGATTGAATTACACAAATACAGAACCTCCTAAGCATCCAGTTTGAATCACTGCATCTGGTTTCCAAAACAGTGTACTCTGAAAAGCAATAAGGTTCTCCTTATGCTGTTATTTGTTTTAAGTTCTCTGTAATTTGTTTAGTAAATTCCTTTCATACTGGCCCTAAACATTTATGACACCAAACAACCTCCCTAAAATTAGCAGAGTTCAGTCTCATTTTCCAGACATGAAGCATCTGCTGCAGTCCTGATCTCTTCTGGCATCTTGAAATGTAAAATTGCTATCTATGCGCTCTTGAACTTTGCTATCTGCCAACAAGAAACTCGGTCCTTTGAGGGTTTTTTCATTCTAGAAAAAGGTCTCTAGATATTATCTAGCTAGAATTATATCCTTATCCATGTTTTGCAAATCTGGAGAACAGATTTCAGGAAGGTGTCTGGTGCCAATTTTGTTATTACAGTGTGAATTATACCCATCTAAACAATCAGTACCAGTTATAAATTCTAAACATCTCTTTCTTCGAGATTTTTCTTCCACCTGCATCATCTCACAAGCTTAAAGTGCATCAGTTATGCTGAGCTCTTATGTGAAATGAAGATAGTTATTCCGTAATACCTTAACTCTCACACTGAAATATCCAGGACTTTTCACACTGACTAATTCTTTTGTACAGTGTGAGTTGTAGTCCTGCAGCATGTGATAGTTGAAAGACTTCTCATTTGGACTAGGTTTTCCAGGTCTGATGTAGTCTTTGATCTAATAAAAACCACTGTTCCTCTTGGAGGTCTGCAGGGAGATTTTCAGAGGCTTCCACCTCGTAGCAGCCGTGGCCTTCTGCAAAGCTGCAATTAGACCTTGCTCAGCATTGTTTGAAAATACTGATTCAGCGTATTTCAAAGTCAGTTTGGCTCCAGCAGGAATATATATTTACTCTTCACCAAAATCAGTACAAATCCATCTTTTCTTTCCACAGATGATCACTCAGATGATCATAGCTCATGGTCTTGAATAGCTATTATGGTCATTAACTTGATTCTAAACAACTGCATTGCAGCTTTGGTAGATCACAGGAAACAGTGACTACCTAAGTTTGATGGAGCGAGCATTCTTTCAGATGCATATGATACCAAGGCTTACACATTTATTTCCACTTGAAAAATCAATCATGTCTGTAAAACTCCATGAAAAGTCACTATCACTGCACAGTCATGTAGGAGCATTTTTGAAATGCAAAAAGTATTTTAGGAAAAGAATGAGCAGTAGACGGCAGTCAGACCAAATGCAGCTCTGTGGTACAATACTTTGTTCAGAAACAGGCATGAAAAATAATCAAAATTTATAAGTATCTAAATTGATGATACATCCTATACCACCAAATCATAGTTTCCAAAACTTCAAACTAACTCTTAGAAAAAAAAAGTGTTCTTCCTTAATTCTTGAACAGGTAACACTGCTCTTCAGTTTCCCAGATGGAGCACTAAGTCGTGCAACACGGTGTTGAACTGCCTTGACAAGTACTTTTAAACTTAAACAATGTGTCTAAAAACCCTATGCTCTCCTAAAAATGGGAGAAGAATATGTCATATCTGTCCCAGGAAATCCCAGCTTGCAAACAAGCTTTGCTTGCAAAATTTTTGTGGTATGATACTTAATGTGTGCACATTGGAATAATTTTGACCAGGGCTGCTCCAAAATACATTAGTGTGGTGAATTCTAAATGACTGGCTTGTAGCTGCACCTGTTGAATTATTTATGATGAAGATTGTTTTCCAGCAATATTTACTGTTCTCTTACAGATGTGCTAGGTGTGCATCTCAATTCTAGTCATCAGAGTAAATATATTTAAGAATTAGTTTTCTCTTACCTTTCTTTAGACCTCACCATAGACATTGAGTTTTCCTCATTCAGTATCCTTATTTATTTTACACATTCCTTTGTTTCTTTTGCTATTTCGTTATGGCAGTACCTCTAGGTACAGTACATGGCAGCACCAGCTTGGTATCATTGCTACTGTAAAAATATAAGGTCTTAATTCCAAAGCCAAAGTGCTTTCGATATAAAAAGGATAAAGACAAACAGTAGGAAAAGTTGTTTACGTAATAAAGATAAGCCCAAATATTGAGAAACTGCAGTTTTTTCCATGCCCAGAGGCAATCAGCCATGGAGCAGTAATGCCATGCTACATTTGCAATTCAGATGAAAGGATCTTTCAGGTAATATGAACTGACCAAATGTGTGAGGAATGACTTGTAAGGAGAAACATGTCTGTTTATTTTCCATATTGATGACATCCTTTAGCTCTCTCAGTGGAAGAACAACCGTGCAGCTGATGCTTTGTGTCCTGGATTCTCACAGTTTGTCTGTATCTCAATAAGACCTTCACCTGAACTTCTTGCATTTCTTGCAGTTCTGCTTTTAAAACATTGTGCTGTTAATGTTTCATCCAGGAAATATTTTTATAAATCTCTCACATACTTTCAGCAAATGCTTGTGTACATTGGCTGGCTTCCTGGAATAGTTTTAAATATAATTCTTCTGAAGGGCATCTCCTTACAACTTAAAACATGCCTTATAACAATAAAACTTCAATCTCCAGTCTTATCTTCCCAAAGTATCACACGTTGATCTCACTTTATTGATGGGTAAATCCCAAAAGGGCAATTCCAGAAGGCCCAGCTTGCTATAGAATTATTTAAGAGATAGTTAATGAAGCATTGGTTGCTAACATCTGCCACCTTACTTTCCGATTAAAATATATGTTTAAAATTTGTACTTCCTGGTTAGACATAGCTGAACTACAGTTATTGCATGACAAGAACCTGGAAACCTTCCAGCTTTCACTCATCATTGGAAGACTGATTATATTGTATTAAAAGACATTTAAGTAATGCAAAATAGGCCCCTATAAAGTCTGTCATCATTATCAGAGTTAGTATTTCATATTAAGTGTTTAAACTCATTCCATTGTTCATCAAAATCAAACACAAGAAGAAAATGGCACAGTGTCCTATGATTCGTTCCCTCTCAAATGAACTCATGGAAATGACAGCACGCAGGTTAGTTCAGCAAACAGCCCTCCTGGTGACAGCCAGCCTCCCCCTGGTATCTCTGCCTTTACTCATCAAATGCTTTGTTTGTTCACAGCTCTTTGGACTCAGTTATTTAAATCACATCCAGTTGGTTGCCAGTGGGTGGGCAGTTTGTTCGCCTTCTCTAAGATGCCTGCCAGCCTCACTCTAGGAGAGCCTGGAGAGCAGCCCTTGCCAGAGGTTCTGCGGTATTAGCCACTGGAGGCTTTTGGGGCCAAAACAGGGAGCAAGAGAAATCTTCTGCAGGCAAATGATAGGCTGTCCATGGGGAAATCTGTAGATGGAAGCCAGCTGAATCATGGTCCATATTGTGACTATGACTGCTTTCACAGCTGCCTGTAAATAGGACTTGAGGTATAACCTAAGGGGCCCTAAATGGTTCTGATGCAGATGCATACAGGTAGACAATCAGAATACTATTACATCTAACTGTGGCCAGGACTTTGGAGCACTCTCAAAATGATCAGACTTACTACTATGTACTGTCTAGCTCATGCTCCCATTTCCTGCTTTATTGAAGACCATCTGGGAAAGTGGCCAGGAGCAAGCTGGTTTCTGCAAAACAGACATTCAAGGAGCTCTCACCTTCTGCCGGCTTCCTCCAGGGCTCCTGAGACACAGGCAGGAAGAAGGCTGAAGGTTGCATACTTTGCTGCAGTCCTGTCCCACATGATACCTTTCCTGAAAGCTCCTCAGCCTCTCTCAGAGTCTGCCCAAATGCGCATTTATCACACTCCTGGGTCGGGTGCAGTGACCACAGGCAAGATCTGTAGGAATCCTAAAACTAAACAATTCAGCAGAAGCCTTTTAAAATCCAAATTACAGGGAAAGAAAGAGCTGAAACTCAGAAATCTCAGGAAGCCCAGGAAGAAAGCATGGAGCTGTTGAGGCTTCAGCCTCTCCTCCAAATCTTTTCCATGGTAGCCCAGTTCATGAGGAAGCTGTTTCAGCAGACCCCCATGTTGCTCTTGCTCAATAGCCCTGGTGCCAGTGAGCGTGGGTGCACATGCATAGCCCAGCCATCATCAGGATGAGCCTCCCAGACATCAGCTCTCTTGGCCACACTGGCGGGACATCACCACTCCAAGAACCTCAGGTAAAAGTTAACTTGCAATGAAGTCTGCAGCCGCTGATCAATCCCCCACCTTAGATGCTACACTTGTATTCTGTAGAACAAAATTCAGGATGAAACTTAAAGCTTCTTCTGAATATGGTCAGGCCTTAGGAAGTATCATAATTGTAGGTGCTTGATACAGAGCTAAAATACCTCAATCAAGAATAATTTTTTCCTATGTTGAGACTGTGCTTTCAGAGTTTGCCATCTGCCTAGTCCTGGGAAAACATGACTTAATCTGGAGTCACTGGCGCACTTGAGTCCATTGGTGGCTTTGGAATCAATGGTCCAGGTCTATTACTGGAATTAGAACAGGGTGGACACCACAGCTGTGGCTGCACCACTGCTCATTTATTCACAGCAGCTTCTTCAAACAGAGATAAATTAATAAAGTTTGTAGAACCATAGAAAGGGTGGGAAGGGACCTTAAACATTCTCTAGTTCCAACTCCTTTGCCATGGGCAACGACATCTTCCACTAGACCAAAGTCATGCTCAAAGTCATGTCCAAATTGAACACTTCCAGGGATGGGCAGCCACAACTTCTCTGGGCAAACCCTTCCAGTGTCTCACCACTCTCATAGAGAAAGATTTCTTCCGAATATCTAATCTAAATCTAGGGATGAATTTCTTCCTAATATCCAGTCTAAATCTACCATCTTTAAGTGTACAGCCTTTATCCCCTGTCCTATCACAACATGTCCTTTCCTTGTGAAAAGTCCTCTCCAGCTCTCTTGTAGCCCCCTTCAGGTACTGGGAGGCTGCAGTTAGGTCTCCCCAGAGCCTTCTCTTCTCTAGGCTGAACAACCCCAGCTCTCTCAGTCTGTCTTCACAGCAGAGATGCTCTGATCACCTTTGTGTCCCTCCTCTGGACTGTCTCCAACAGATCCATGTCCTTCCTGTGCTGAGGACCCCAGAGCTGGATGCAGTACTCCAGGTGGGTCTCACCGGAGTGGTGTAGAGGGGCAGAATCCCCTCCCTCAGCCTGCTGGCCATGCTGCTTTCATGCAGCCCGGGACATGTTTGGCTTTCTGGGCTAGAGTGCCCATTGCCAGGTCATGTTGAACTTCTCATCACTAAAACCCCCAAGTCCTTCTCCTCAGGCCTGCTCTCAATCCGTTCTCTGCCCATCCTGTACTTGTGCTTGGGATTGCCCTGACCCAGGTGCAGGACCTTGCACTCGGCCTTGTTGAACTTCCTGAGGTTTGCACAGACGCACCCCTCAAGCCCGTGAAGGTCCCTCTGGGTGTCATCCCTTCTCTCCAGCATGTTGACCACACCACACAGCTTGGTGTTGTCAGCAAACTTGTGAGGTACAGTTGATGCCAGTGTCCGTGTCACTGACGAAGATGTGACACAGCGCCGGTCCCAACACTGACCCCTGAAGAGCACCTGTTGCCACTGATCTCCACTTGGATATCAAGTCTTTGATCACAGCATTTTGAGTGTGACCATCCAGCCAATTCTTTACCCACTGAGTGGTCCATCCATCAAATCGATGTCTCTCCAACTTAGAGACAAGGATGTTGTGTGAGACAGTGTCAAATGCTTTGCACAAGTCCAGGTAGGTTATGTCAGTTGCTCTTCAAGAAGTCATGTTGGCTGTCACGAATTGCCTCCTTATTTTTCATGTGCCTTAGCACAATTTCCAGGAGGATCTGCTTTATCATCCTGCCAGGCACAGAGGTAAGACTGACCTGTAGTTCCCCAGGTTTTCATTTTTTCCCTTTTTAAAAATGGGGGCTATGTTTCCCCTTTTCCAGTCAGTGGGAACCTCATGGAACTGCCATGACTTCTCAAATATGATGGATAGCTTAGCAACTTCATCTGCTGCTTCCCTAAAGGCCTGTGAATACATCTCATCATGTCCCATGGACTTGTGCACCTTCAGACTCCTTAGGTGGTCTCAAACCTGATCTTCTCCTACAGTGGGTGGTTCTTCATTCTCCCAGTCCCTGCCTTTGCCCTCTGTGACGTGGGTGATGTGTTTGGAGCACTTGCCAGTGAAGATGAAGGGAAAACAGTAACGGAGTACCTCAGCCTTCTCTATATCCCAGTTAACCAGGTTTCCTGCTTCCTTCTGGAGAGGGCCCACATTTCCCTTAGTCTTCTTTTCGTCATCAACTTACTTATAGAAACTTTACATGTCATTCGTGATGTCCTTGGCCAGATTTAATTCTATCAGGGCTTGAGCTTTCCTAACCTGCTACCTGGAGGCTTAGGCAATTTCTCTGTATTCTTCCCATATTATCTGTCCCTGCTTCCATCCTCTGTAGACTTCCTTTTTGTGTTTGAGTTTGTCTAGGAGCTCCTTGTTCATGCATGGAGGCCCCCTGGCATTTTTGATTTACTTTCTCTGTGTTGGGATGCATTACTTCTGAGCTTGGAGGTGATCCTTGAATATTAACCATTTCTCTTGGGTCCATCTTCCCTCCAGGGCTTTATCCCATGGTACTCTACCAAGCAGATCCCTGAAAAGGCCAAAGTCTGCTCTCCTGAAGTCCAGAGAAGTGAGCTTGCTGCCCTAAGGATATTGCATTCCACAATTTCAGGGTCACTGCCACCCAGGCTGCCCTTGAGCATCACATTCTTCACCAGCCCCTCCTCCTGCGTGAGAGCAACGTCCAGAATATCACTGCTCCTCATTGTTTTTTCTATCACTTGGAGAAGGAAGTTATCATCAACATATTCCAGGAAAGCTCATGCTAGAAATCTAGAGTTACTTACAGCAATGTCTAGCAATGCATCCTGGGAAGGACACACATGTAGATCTCACTAGTGGGAGGAGGTGAGTTTCCTGCAAGCCTAATCAAAGAAAGAGAAATCACACAATGTGATACCTATTACGCTTGTGTGCTGTGAAACGAGGAAACATATGCTTTGTACTCAGCTCAGAGAATGATGTGTGAGCAGAAACAACTGTGCTGCAGCTCCTTGGTGTCTGCTCACCAGGACTCTGTTCAACACAAGATGATAACAAGTTAATAGGTATTTCCTGCTTAAAAATTACATGAATAAAAAGCAGAGCAGCACATGCCAGACATCACCAAAATATGGCCAGCTCCCAGCCAGGGAAATACACCCTAGCAACAGTTCATAAACCAAACACAAGAACAGCAGCACTGGTGACCAGAGAAAAGACAAAAGCTTTTGTAAGTAATATAGACACTCTATGTAGTCAGGGGACAGCCAGCCTTCAGGATGGCAAATAGCTCCTCTGCAGCTATCAAAGCAGCTGACTGAAAACCAAGAGCAAGAAAACACTCTTCTCTTTTTTCAGGAAGAAGGTACCTTGAGATACCCCAAGTCCTAATGACTACTGATGGGAGAAAACAGCTGCACAAAGGAAAAAAACCAGCTTCCTCTCAGCCCCAAACCAACTGGCCCAGCACATGCCATGATAACATCCCGGTTCTACCATCATGATTTATTGTTCGGTATTTTCACTACATCAAAGAAGTGATTAAAGAGATAACACTTTCTGGAGTGATTTTTGCCAGAAAATGCATTGAGTGCTCTCTCTTGCACCAACTGAAGCTGCAGCAGAACCTGAAGCAGCGTTTAGAGAGGTATGAGTTGTCTCCCCTATGGCTGTTCAGTGAAAATGTTTGGGGTGCTAAATGCCATTAACTTGTCACAGCTTAAATTCTTCAAAATGGCAGAGGGGAGATGGCAGGAAGGGGTGGAGGAACAATCACTGGCCTGACTCTGTCCTGTAGAAATATGGGAAAACTCCTTTCTGGGTCTGTGAAAACTTCAGCTGAAAAAGTTTGAACATTTTATTTCAAGAGACTAAAAGTAAATATTTTGATATTTCATTTTGAAATGACATGTTTCCTTTTGATAGAAACTTGTGTCTTGCAGAAAAGAAAAACATGCAGAGCATATCAGTAGGAAACCAAAGCAGTATTAAAAAATGTTTCACTTCAGTGCTGGGGAAAAAAAATTACTACACGTCTTTTCTTTGACATGCCTGAAGTAATACTGGCTATTATTTTTGTTTGTGAAGAAAAGAAAAAGTTCTGAATATTTTTAAAGCTGAGCTCAATTGGAAAAGTTATTTCAACCAGCTCCTAGTTTAGCTACAAGTCCATTACTTGCTGGGTTTTAATGGAGACCTGAACAACTGAGTGTAATGATATGTCACCCAAGGCATGCACGTTTGGAAGAGAAATGCCATTTTCCCTGCTTTTTTTTTTTTTCCTTCCATCTGACCTTTGCTCAGAAATAAACCCACAAGCAGACCTTATAGCCCCCCTAGTGCATGACCCAGTTTGGGCAGCAAATCTCATCACCCCCATCCCTTCTACTCATATTGTCACCCCAGGTGGTGCTGATGCTGAGCTGGGTGGCCCTGTGCAGAGGACCTGTAAGCAAACAGGTGGCAGGCCTGGGTGGGCTCAGCCCCAGTTTATTTCCAGGAACAGGCAGAGTAACAGGTCACAGTGAGGGGAGCAGAGGCAGCATGGCACAATGGACAGCAAGATGCCACCTTAAAATGCCAGGCCTGCACCATCCAACCTGTGTCAGGGCTCCAGGGCAGGACTGTATTTGGTAAATGAGCTTGACAGACCACCACTGTCTTTCCTTCCCTCTCAACAGCTAAAATTGCAATATTAAAAAGGACAATATAGAATAAAGTAAGGAAAACAGCAAAACAATTAACTAAGAGCAATAAAACCCCAGCTGATATTCTTCGCTCAGGCAGAAGGATCCCTGACCACCAGTTTTTCCTGATCTGCATTCCCATGTCCAGCTCCTTCTTTTGTGCTTTCTAGTCAGAAACAAAGCCAATAGGGAGGACCCCAGCGAGATGGAACAAGGACACCACTGAAGTTACCAAAATGAGACTTTGGAGACAGAACCCGCTTTTGGTTCACTCCTAAGCTTATGAGTGGCTGCAGGCAATTTCCCAGGTCTCGTTTCATTAAAGTCATTCCCCAGGAGCTGAACTTAATTACTTCAGTGGGATTCATTTCTGTTCTTAAGTATTTTCCCAAATCAGAACCTTAATTGCTCTGTGCCTTTGCTGCCCATCTGCAAGATAGGTTTAATGTTTGCTTTCTCCTGCGCTCCGACTGTTGAGATTCGCATTCTCCCAGTCAAAGCCTGTCTTGGGGTCCCTGTCTATTCAGCACTTTGTCTGATAAGGCTGAGGTTTCACTCGAGCTATTTTTGGGCCTTGTCACATTTCACATGTGTAGAAGCCATGCTCCAAAACCTGGTGGCCTTTGTGTGGCTTTTGTGTCTCTACCAGTGACAAAATAGCTTGTTGATTTGGGAGGAAAGCAGTGAGTGGGTTTTTTGTACTTTAACACCATCACAAATAGAATAATTACATGGCACTTTGAGACAATTTGCTAAAGATGCTCACGCATTTCAAGAGGGTAAAATTACTTTATCCAAAGCAATTACAAAATAGCTAATTACTGAAACTGTGAGCTCTTACAAATGTGCTTTGCAGAGATGCTGCTTTTAGTGGCAGACAACAAGCCTCCAGTTTATGAGTTATTTTCAGGTAATGAAGAAACTCTTGCAATACAATAAACACGTTCTTTTCATCTGAGATTGTCTTAGCCAAGGTGTGCATAGATTCCCATATTAATAAGTCAATGTTCTTGCCTCATGCCTTCCCTACAGCCTCGTTGCATCATTGCAGCTTTGTCAGGTGAGCAGCAAGATAATCACTGGAGCAGCTGGGCAGCAGCTTCATGAGAGGAAGGACAGCCAGGACATCATCACATTTGGCACAAAACAGACTAGGGGCACCTCCCAGGTGAATGTGCTCACTGCTGTGCTCTCCCCAGAGGAGTTCTGTTGTGTATTCAGGACCAGTGGCCACAGAAAGCAGCTTTGAAAGAGCTTTCTAATTCTGATATAAGGATTAATCACCCATTAATTCCTTCTGTCATCTCCCTGCAGGCTGACAAAAGACCTGTGGGTAAAAATGGGTTATCTTGTCCCTGCTGGTTTGCCATGTAAGACAGCAGGATCCATGAAAACAGAAGAGACTTCATTTCAATGATTCATGTTTAGATTCTACTAGCTGATAAAAAATGAACATGGACAAAACGTCTTTGTAAAAATACTACTTTAAAATTCTATGGGGAGAGTAATCACGTGTGAAGAAAAACGCAGTTTCTGGGTTGTTGGAGTTTTATTTTCAGACAAAAGGTATCCATTATGTATGAAGTAATTGTTGCAGGCTGTGAAATTAGTCTTAAACATAAGTGATGGACAGGAGTGAATAGCTTTACAGAATTAATAAAACACAAACTAGAGAGAAAGTGAGTCCCTGGGTTTTTCTTCATTTTTTTTTTTTGTTTCAAGAGCTGTTAAAGCAATTGCCGGCAGAACATTACACCTCAGTGTAGATCTAGAGACATTTTGCAATAAATAACTTTTATAAAAAAAATCCAGACTATGAATTTAGCATAGAATTTTAAACCATCTGTGCACTGTCACTCTAACACTGAGATCTCACTTATTTGTGTATTTTACCCATACGATCTGATGTAAGTGGGAATAGGAAGAAAACACTAAAGACTCCTTTAAAATCAACAACACAAATAAGCACTTCATTCCTCGTGGGTATAAAATTTCTTTCATTTCATTTTAAAACCACATCCACATTTAGGGTCCTCTTCATCTGTGTCATAAAAGCTAGAATTTATGTTCAGAGAGCTACAAAAGCATAGGTATTTTGTACATTAAACTTCACAAAGTGGAAAAACGGCCAATTCTATTCCTTCTGCCCATATAATTAGGGAACAAACTGGAATATACAGGTGTGTTCTTCAGTTATAAGTTCTGTTTCACAAATTCACTTGTTTTTTGGATTGATCTTTCTCTTATAAATGAATGAAACTGTAGCAAATCTGTTTCAAAACCAAATACCTTCCTTTGGCTGTCTCTTACTCCATGCAGGTTTCTGATAATTCACTGTGTTAATGCCATTAACAGAAATATAAGAGTATTATGCAAATCTGGTCTACAGATACATAGCAAACTCATATTCTTAATAATTGGGAGCTCCAAATATGATCTCCACACTTCTAAACATCCAAATTATAAGTAGTCAATAGATGTAAGGTGAATTCAGTATAGGAAAATAGAATGAGATGAACTAAAAAATCATGCATTATTAAGCATTGCATGTTAGCTCTTACCAATGACATCTTCCTTTGCTGGTTCAGCCATTGTTCCAACCAGTAGTGTAGTAATGTTGCCTCCATTAAAACATTTGGCTAGCTTGGATAGACTCTGGACTTGCTTACAGTTCATATATCTTAGGCCAGAATTGAATGATTTTTGCCATCTGTCTGCTATTTTCATAAAGACCTCATTTCTTATTTTTAAATGCATCGAGTAGCCATTTTAAAAAAAAAATTTGGATTATCAATTTATTTAAGACTTCTCAGGTCATGATACATTAATAACTACATATTCCCACATATTTTCTACATACTTCTAATTTAAAATCTTTTGCAAGGAGCTGACCTTCATACCTTTCACAGTTAGAGCTGCATTATATAGCATAGCTCATCCCTATTGACAACCATAGCATGATTTCCAAGCAAGACAAGTTGACTGGTAGACATCAATAGCAAACTGTGGTCTGGAGGATTTTCCTCCCCATTTTCTTAATGTCTTGCCAATTTTTTCAACAAGGTGTTGATAAGTAGCAATAAATCTACTCAAGTGCTGACAGGGACAATCCAGAAAATTGTTTCTCTCTGATTGAGGTAGAACAGGTTTTCTTGGATTGTTTATTTGTTGAACGTTATCTAACACTTACTCTCTTCCTTACGTGAGAAATTTACTACATGTTGCCCTCTGGCAGATGTTTGAGACAGTGTCATCCTACACTAAAGCTGTATATTTAGACATACAGCAGGGTCTAGACTTGGTAATCATCGTTAATCTATGTGTCAGCCTGTGGTTTATGTGCCTGCTCCAGCATAATAGATACTCTCTCACCCAGATGGGAGACCCACTTAACCCTGGAACATAACTAAATTACAAAGATGCTATACCTACTAGGTCTTTCCTGTCAGTCCTGGAAAAGATATAGCATGCACAGGTTTCACTATGCCAGCATTCCTGCCACCCTCTCCATAGCTAAGGCTCTTTCCAACCCCTTTTCAGATGGTCTCACCTTGAGAAAGACAGCGGGTAGCTGGAGGAAGCATGTCCTCATGCCTTAGCCCTGGCCAGCAGATGCATTCCTTGCGTGTTCCCTCCTCAACACCTCTATAAATGTTGGGACAGATGAAACCATTCAGACCAAATGGTTTTTGTTCAATACATATGTCATTGCAATGGTATAACATCATGCAAGTACAACAGACTATATATAACAAGCACACTCAAAAATTACTCTAAGATTTGGGACATTTTGTGTACACCAAAGATAAGTAGAGTTGTTCTTCACCATTTTTAAAGGTGTACATCCATTACTATGCTCCTGTGTTCATTACAGTCGCTGATTTGTTGCAGCTAAAGTTGTTGCATCATGGCCTTATCTGAGTTCATTTGCTAAACCCGACCATCTTTGTGTCCTGCTGCCCCATCCTCTTTCTGTTTCCCACCAGTCACCAGAATGCACTACCATGGGATGCAAACTGGAATGAAAATGGTATGAAAATATATAAGAAGTAGTCTCCAAATTGCAGATTCTTCTAACAAGATAATTAAACTACAATGACAGCTGAACACTGAGGATAGACATAAAAATAAAGATGGTACTCTTTGACTTCTGCAGGAAATAAGGAACATTTGCTGCTTTCATTTCAGAACATTAGAAAACATCCTCAAATATTTTGGAAAGAAAGGCTGTTATTTCTTGGAGGGTGATTTTGTCTCTTTATTCTAGGAGACTGTACTGGGGAAAATCTCACGGAAGGAGAGACTGCCTGATGGTGAGATGCCATCCAGACAGTAACATCTCACTGCCGGTTATGTAGACACTTTGAAATCTAAAAATGGGTTTTCCCCAAGTGCCCTGGTCGCTGCTAACCTCTTCTCTGGTGCCATCAAAGTGTGGAAGTGTTTGAGATTTACCAGCAAAGCCCATAGAGACTGAATTTCCTGCTGCTGCATCCAAATAAATTGCCTGAAGGTGTGACAGCATGGAGATGAGTGGCCACCTCAGCCTGGTGCCTATTTAAGGCCTACCGTGCTCATCCTCCCCTTACTGGGAAACTCCGCACACACTGACTGGACTTGCAGGACGGAAGACTGCTCCCCTCCACTGCTATATAACAGAATAGAATCATAAAATCCTAGAGTAGTTTGGGTTGGAAAGATCTTTAAAGATCATGTAGTCCAACCCCCTACAATGCAAAGGGACATCTTGACTTAGATCTGGTTGCTCAGGGCGCTGTCCAACCTGATCTTGAATGTTTGCAGAGATGGTGCACCCACTACTTCTCTGGGCAACTTAATTCCCTACATTTGAAGGCTTAGAGCATTCAAAGGAGACATAGGAGACACAAAGATTTATTGCTGTGTAATAAAGGGATTAGTAGTAAATAGTACATTCATTAATATGCAGGTCTCTCACATCTCAGATAAGAGCTGTCCTCCCAGCTACAGATTCTTATGGGCATTGACCCAAGGTAGTTATAATGAATATATAATTAATGCATACAAATGAAAGAGGAACTACAACCTGCATAGCTACAGAGCAGCAGTTAGGAGGTGGCAAAGGGCGGTGGCAAAGACTAAAGGAAAAGAGAGATTCAAACTTGAGTTCTGCTGAGGAAAGGGTGGAAATCTAAATTTTTGTAACAGGAGATAATGATGATGATAGAGATCTTTTCTATCTGCATTTTATAGGAAGTGCTTGGCAAGAGGTTTAAGTCCTAAGACAGGCCGCACATCTGAAAACCGCTCTGGTGGAAGTCTGTACTCAGAGACATGGCTCTCTGGAGCCACTCTGTCCTCCACAGCATTTCCCCCTCGAGTCTCTAAGAAAGATGTCTGCTCCCTGCTCAGCTTGCAAAAGTTTGTGTGTTCTGTCTTTGATGCTAAATCCTCCTGCATTCTGTAATAGCCTGTGGGTCTAACTTAGTCTGTAAATTACACTACAAGCAGAACATTTAGCAGGAAGGTGCTGCCACAATTCAAATAATAAGGCTGAAATCTTCTTGAGGAGCTATCCCAAAATATAATTTCATTTTATTTTATTTTTTTTTAATAGGAATGCCTAGTTTTCTAATACCAAAGATTGGTAGCTGCAAAACCTAATTTGCTTTTTGAACTGGTGGTGTTGACATAGTTGAATTTTCTAAATTAGCTTAAGGTGATGTATGTAGCATGAGTTCTCCCTTTTCTCTAACCATCCAAAGTACCACAGAACCAGTCTTACAAAACTGAACAGTCAGCAACAAGGTTTAACCTCCGTGCAAAGGACTAGCAAAGCATGCACAGTACTGCAGGATTTGTTATCAAAGACGGGTCATCTCTTCCTAAGCCAACCTTTGTTCTCTGTTTCCTTCTACTGCATTATTGTCTCTCTCTCTTCAGAATGTAATAAAGAAATAGAGTTAGAGCAGCTATCCTCTATAAGCTTATTTCCTTTCTAGTTTAAAACAAGAACAAAGCTATTTTACTTTCTTTTTAGCTCAGAATAGCAGCCTCAGGCTCCACTACTTGTCATGCTGTTCTACAGCAGCATAAATACTAAAAACAACAATTACTTTAAAAATAATTTTAGAGCTAGATCTTTGTTTTAATAAAGAGTATGGTTTGGTTCCTATTTTTCACATGAATCACCTGTTTTGAATTCCAAGTTTAGTTTTATTTGGTATCATTATTTTTGCAAATACCACAGTGAAAGCAGCTCAGATATCAGAAACTGCATTTTGTTTCATCACCTTACAAATGCCAACAGCACATATGGATGTTCCATAAGCTGCTATCACCAAAGCAATCATCTGTAATGGGTTGCCTTGTAAACACAAGTTGTATGTATTTTCCTTTCTGAAGTTAGGTGAAGTTCTTTCATCTCAATTCAGATGTGATTTACTGTAAATAACTCTGATGTTGCTAAGAGACAAATTTCAAAACAAGTCCCAACTACAACAGTGTTAATATTAAAAATCCTAAATAGGTGTTCATGGTGTGTAGAACACACTTTAACATCCTTTGATAAGGCCAAGTAACTTTTTATTTGTGGGAAGATGACTTGCCAACACTGGCAGGTCAGAGGGCAGTAGGTCTGACATGTTCCATAATGTACCTGTCACACACTCGAGGGATCCCTGCACTCCAGGAGCTGTTTCTCCGTATGCCTCGGAGAGCGGGCTGCTCAAATCCAGAACACTGGTGCACTTGGGGGTTCTAAGGGAGGATCTTTTCTCACACATAAAACTTGCTTTGTCTTCAAAAGACATTAATCTCACTATTAATGTAGGGGATGATCTGCTGAAACAAGGTCGTTTAACATGAAATATGGGAAGTAGACACTGAAAATGCATTGTAAGGGTATGTCTGTTGGAAGGAGAAAAATGACACTATAACTTCAAGCTGGGGGCATTATATGTTGCCATTTGGTAAACAATTTAAAAACGCTCCTCCCTTATTTTAGCCCTTCCTCCTTTTCCAGTATGTAGGCAACTTTGCCTGACCTGGGTAGGAACCACCTTTGCCTGCCTTAGGGTAACAATGCAGATGCTATTCAGGAAGAAACAAACAAGCTTGAACTCTTGAATAAGATGTGTGGTAAGTGACACACTGATGGGAAAGACAAGAAAAGGATGAGTAAGATTTCTAGGTGTGAGAGCCTTCAAGTGATAGGTGCTTTATCTAACACCATTATAACACGTATCCGTTCTTTTTTTGTGTGTCCATTTAAGTATAATGGAATAAGGTATCTTAGCACTCATTGAATTGACATGGATGCGGTTTCACAAGGCACTCCTTTTAATTAATCCAAAGGTGTTGTTTTGTTCTCAAAATTAGCTAAAATTAGCTAAAAAATTAGCTTATCACCAAGGATTTGAGAGGTGATTGAGGAAGCAGAGTGCTGAGAATCAAAGGAGGTTTCCTGAAATCAGGCTGTGGGCCCTTTGAAACTTAACAATCCTGAAATGCCTCAGTTCATTTTGGAAGTTGTTGTTCATGCTTGACCTAAATTGCAGACACAACTGACTTCACCCTGTTACTTGCTTTACAGAGTATAGAATTTGTACTTCTAAAAGAAAACAGACATTTCAAAATTAATATTTGTATTTATGTTGGGGCCAGGCAGCTAATATGGATGCTGGCTAAGGGAGGGTGCAGCTGCAGCCAGGAGATCTGGGAAGACTTGGTTCCCCTGCCGTGAGAACAAGCACATGGAAAAGTATATATAGAAGATGAAGGGTTCAAAGTGATGAGAAAGAAAAAAATCAAAAGAAAGATACAAAGAGGAGGAACGGGATGGTTAGACCATGTTGCCATGATTTTAATTATGCTGTCTATGGTAACAGTAAAATTAATTGGCAATTCATGGAGTTTGGATTGTCTTATGCCTAGAGACAATGAAGCAGAGGAAGGAAAAGTGTAAGTAATTTTGGAGTGCTCAAATATCACTGCAAAAAGTACCCGAAAATACATGAGAGGCCAAAAACTTTCTGCACTTTTTACTGTAGCAACAAGTGTTCAAGTCAGCTGTGAAAAATGAGAACTAAATTAACTCAAGTTAATAACATTGGACAGACCTGCTCTGAGAGACCTTCGTGAGCTTTGACAAACTTTGGTGAGCAGGTGCTTGCAGCCACAGTGATAGAGTGCTAACTACACTAAAGTCTGGTGTATCCTTTGGCAAGTGCTCCTCTACCATATGAAATATTCAGGCTGTTTTTGAATGAACAAGATTTCATGACAATCAGAATAAAACTGATTATATCTGTTTGATGGCAGGGCGTACTTTGAGATCATTTGCAACAAGCTCCCTAGGGAAGTTTCCCCTTTGAAGTGCTTCTTACTCCAGGGTTTCCTTTTGAAGTAGCTCCCCCTTTGGATTGCTTTTGAAGTGCTACTTTTTCTTTTCTTAGGTCTTCTTTGAGTTCTGCTTTGTTGCACCTTTCACACTGGAAGTTAACAGCTGAAGATCACTGAGTAGACAGAGAGACTTTGATTTAGACCAGTTTCTCTCTCACACCATGCAGGAAGACCTGCCTTCATCTCCCCAGAAGTAGTCATACAGGGAGGATTAAGAAAGGTGTTCATTCATCTCCTCACCAGCTTTATATGTAAACTGGCCACCATACAAACCAAGTTGCAGAAATTACTCCAGCTGTCTAAAATGCCTGCTTTGCATGATTACAGGACAAAACTCTTTTCTTTTTTTCTTTCCTTACTCCCATCAGCTTAGATATCTGATTTCCTCCTCTTCTTCCTTATGTGGTGTGAGCCTCCACCCACAGCCACGCACTGTTGTGAGGGAAGGGTCTCTTATGATGCCAGTACAGAAGGGCAAGGTTAACCACAGAATTGCACCAACACTGCTGACATCAGGCTCTTTTCAAGCTGGCCAGAAGACCAGTATGGAATAGCAATGCACGTCTTAAAGACAAACAGCTCTTTGAACAAGACAGTGAAGTGACCACCTGTCAAAACAGCAAATATTTTAGGGATTCACTAATAACACTTTCCCCAAGTAATGTAGAGGATATGAAATTGGGCTCAGCAGTCTAGGTTGTAGGTGTAAGAACATGAAAAGCTGGCTAACGTTAATTTAAGAACACACTGCTGTCTAAACCAGATTTTTACAACTTAGAAAATGATTTCATTTTAACAGGGTCATAACTGAAACAGAAACAAATGTGCTCCATGAGCAAAGAAGTCCAAAAGAAGTGAGAATCAGAAAGTTTTTTGGCTCTGCAGAAAATCAGGTTAAATGAAATCAGCATAGATGAAAATACTGAAACAAATGGTAAAGAGACATTAAGTATTATTTAAAATTACATGGGATCAGTGGAAATACCTCTGAAAAACTGTCATTCTCACTATCATACTAGTAAAATACTATTCATGGAGATGCCCGGGCCTTTGAAACACAGAAGAATGCTGACAACACCACACTGTGCCTTGGTAAAGGCAGCCCTCCCTTTTTTGCTACAGTGCTATCTTCCACAACCCAGAACTGAGAATCTTGTAATTCATCTTGTCAGAGATAATAATTAGCATCAGTATAAAACTGTAGATAAATTGTCATCTTTCTACCATCATAATAACTATTTATTAGGTGTTTCTGTGGTTATGTCATAGAAAGTTTAGTCATTAAGACTCCTGTATTTAAACTGAAGCTTTAGTTTCATGTTATGTTTTTCCCAATACTAGTGCTAGTGTGAGGAGAATATCTCCTCCCTGTCACTGCTACTGTCCCTATCTTTATGCACCCTTACTAAGTTCGATGAAATGTTTGCAGGTCCACAAGAAAGTCAGTGAAGAGATCTGATGCTTTTGAATTGGAGAAGTCTGAAAAACTTATCTGGCAATGTCACCAGAGAAAACATCCTATGAATCCATAACCTCAGAGATTATTCAGCACTCTCCATCAGCATTTGTCAAGTAGAGATACATGTGTGTATTATGAATGAATTATCTATTGTCAGGGAAATTGTAACACTTTCTGGGCCACCCAGGTTGAGGTAGAATTTCAAAAGCATTTTTGCATATCAAAAGCCAACATTGAATCAAGCAGCTTTTCACTAACAAGAAGATCATAAATTGATAGCCCAATTAAACTAATTTTTGAGTCTTTAGGCTACAGGAAATTCCCAGTGTGGCATTTACACTCTGTTGAATTCCCAGGGAAAGCATGGATTCACCGAGCTTTGCCCCGAGTACAGGGGGATGACATTAGAGGGATGAGACAGCTCGGGAGCATGGTTGCAAATGCCTCTGGGCTGTCGCCCAGCTTGCTGTGCAGAGGAAGGCAGGCTTTGCCACCCTGCATCCTGTGTCCACCACCATTCCTCCCTGCTCCCTTCCGCAGCTCTGGCATCCGCCGGACATCCTGCCAAGCCAAATGACCTTAACTAAAACTTCACATAACTGTTTACTCCCTTTCCTCCTTCTGGGATTAGTTTTCTGCTGTTTTAGTGAGTTAAATCAGCTCATGAAAGGCTTCAGGAAGGTCCAGAGCTGGTGCAATAGATGCATAGATGAGTGACCGGGGCAGGCATGGGGATGGTCAGAGCGGAATATGCTCCTTGATTCTTTGCACCTGCTTTCCAAATCTAGAAGGCTTTTAAGAACAATTTCTAGCATAGCAGAATAAAACTTGTTATATTTTTTCACCTCAGCAGGATAACCAGTGAAATGCTGAGATGTCACCTTGCACCAGGAGCGATGCGCAAAGAGGAATCCTCTTGGGAGTGTAAGCCTTATGTACTCATGAATTTTCCTGCCACTGAGCTGACAGGACCTCCTTAGAGGTCTCTAACACTGACAGCCAAGTTGTGGGGAGAAGACCGTCACTGAGATTGCTTAGGCAAACTCAGTGGCATGAAATCAAATGATAGGAATGAGTAGAAACCCCGAGCATAAGGATCTACCTACTCACTTGTGACAGTACCTGATCAGCTGACAGATTGCTCAAAATGCTGCTGTTGGCCCTCTTGCAGGCTGTCCTAGGTGTTACTAATACAAGTGATGAGCAGTAACAAACGGAGGAAGAAGGACCACAAACATTTCTGACTCACTGGGTGGGATCCTCACCTTAATTTCAGCTCATCTGGGATTAAGCACCAATTTCCTTGTCTTCTCAGTCGCTGGGCCATGGGCTTTTGCATTAACTGCTGAGGGGGCCTTGGGAGGCAGATCAGACTAGAGATCTGCCAGAGGTGCCAAGGGGAAGAGATATTTCCTGCTAATTCTCACATGCATTCCCATTTTGCATCTTCAGAACATCTATACTGCAACACCAGGCAGAACAAAATTTGCTTTCTTCCTTTTACAGTCACTGACACAGAAGCTGAACCAAGTTGTGGTCATCCCTTGGACTAAGCACTAGTTAAAAGTAGAGAGTTTCAAAGCAAAACAAAAAGATCTTGGATATTTTCCTGATGATGGAATTATTTGAATTTATGAATTTGAGTTAATTCACAAAATGGTTCAAAATGTATTTGTTATTTGTCTCAAGGTATTGTGAATCAGAGAGCTGCTGACACAGACCCGGGGACCCATCACTCACCCTGGCCATAAAAAGCTGCAGAACAAACAGCAGCACTCATAAAGCATATCCATTGGGCTCTGGCCAAGCAGCGACTGTGATAAGGGAGGTGACTGAGTGGGAAAATTAGTTTGATTAACTTTATCAGCAGGAAGGTGAGGAGTGGAAAATCCCTAAGCATGAGAACAAAGGGGCAGAGGTGATAGAGCAGCGGCTTGAAGAGCAAGGCAGCTCTGGGCAAAAAGAAGGAACAAAGGCTGGTGCTTTTATGGAGAGGGCTTTTCTCCCCTCCACCATCAGCCAAAGAACAGAGAACTAGCTAGAAGGGAGAAGACTCCAGGGAAAGGGCAGGAGGAGATTTTCTGTGTGCTTCAGGGAGCTTCATGTGGAGGTTGGGGGGAAAGGGTGGGTAAAGGGAGATGAGGGTTCCTGGCCTTAGCTGGTTTTCAAACACGACGTCTCTGGATTTTCCCAGACATGCCCACTTTCACTCTCTACTCAGAAACTTTGTCAGGAGAAAAACTGAGATTTTGGGCCTATTAAACATGTCTGGCCATGTAAAGAGAAGGACAAAGATAAATAATGCTGATGGAGTTGCCAGGTGTCTGTAAGTCCCAGACACATGACCACCATCACACATGGCAGATTGATGACATAGCACATAAAACGTGGCATTGGAGTCTCCCAGACAGATTGAACTTCACAAATAGACTCTGTGTGGTTACTCTGCACATGGACCCACCACCAGAGTGTGGAGGTATCATGTATTGTCCCGGCAGATGCTTGGAGGCTGCTCCAAAGGGTGCTCCAGAAAGGTGCAGAACTCCAGGTGTTGAGATCTGTTTCTCCTGTTCAGTCTTCAGAGAGCCTGGGTGCCATCACTTATTTCAAATTGCTTCAAATATCATATTGCTTTACACATCAAACCAGAAGTTAAACTATAAATTAAAACTCTAATGCTATTTTTTTGATAATTTATGTTTACCCGTCAAGAGTGCTACAACGGGACTTAGGATGAACAGAATATTATAGTCCATTTTCATGAAGAGTAAGAGCACAAAGACTGTGCCCAAGAAATATAAGAGGGAGGCTAAGAAAAACAAAAATAAACAGTGCCTCAGTGCACCTGAGAGCATGAGAGCACATAGCTCGCACATTCTCTCAGCAGACAGCAGGCTGACAGATAATTAGGAGGGGAAATTGTGTTACAGCTTAGCTAATTGCTTTTCATCAAGAAATATTAAATATCTCTTCCTACATATGAGGAGAGTGAAGCATGGAACATGGAACAAACTCCTCCAAGGTGACCCACTAAGTGAAGTGACAGAGATAAGAATAGACTGCTCATTCCAAATTCTCACACAGACTGACCTGCAAAAATCCATCACTTGTGCAGTCACCTTAGCAAGGCTAAGGACGTATCAAGGTCACTGTGGGGAACTAAAGGTGACTTGAAAGATAGTACTGTGACTACTGAGGCGCTAGGCTCATGGATTTTTTCAGACATTGCCATGGAAAAGGAGATCTCAAGATAATCATGATTAAAACAAGAGTGGACTGTTGTGCACTAGCATAAGAAATAAATAGAAGTATATGGAACAAATACAGTGGAGAGCATGAACCTCTCTTACGATGACTTAACCTGCTACAGGGAAAAGCATGGCACTGTCCAAGGCAAACTGCTGCTCTGACAGATGTGTTCTGTCTCAAAAACACCTTTCCCAGGCAGATTCCCCTTCTGAGGAGGATACTGGTACATGGTCAGTGATGCTGCTAGGGTTTTTCAGCCAGTTGCCAGGAAAATGTTCTTGTCTTTCATCCCGTACAAATGATCACAGCGTTGCAACCACTTGATTTCAGTACTTTTGAAAAGACATTTCACCCCTGAGTAGTTCTTAACTCGCTATGCACATACCTCACATCTGTTCCAGCTTGCATGTTGTTCTACAAAGAGAGCTTTTTTTGGTGTAGTTCTGGTTATGTAGGATAATAAATTTTGTGCTCTTCCACTGCTGAGGGTGAATCCTGGCTTTGGGGGTAGCAAGTTGCAGATAATTGGCACAAAGTGTGACAGAACAAGCAGTAAAAGCAAGAACATATTCAGGACTAGGATGAAAACTAGCAAGACACAGCAAGCAGCAAGCCAGAGAAATACAGATGGACATGGTGCAGTTTACATCCCTCTGGCTCCTGAATTGTATGAAGGCATCTAAAGTACACACGGTTTCTCTCTGGTTTTGACAAAATGAGTGTTAGAGTTAGAGGAATGTAAAATGTCAGAGGATTGTAAAGGAAAGTCCCGGGTTGGACTTTAAAGAGAACAAGGAGAGCAGAATGACAGAGACAAACCAGAACAGTAAATGACTGGGTGAAGCTGGGGCCTCCATCAGCTCCCAGGAGAAGGAGATGGGGTTTGCTGTCTCATACTGCTCATCAGATGTGGTTTGCACTGAACTGCAGCTCCGATCTCTTTCCACAAACAGATTGCTCAGAGAGATTGAGCACTTACTGCAGAGAAGAAGCAAGATCATTTATTCCTGCAATGTCATTGCATGACACCACAAGGATAGCGTTCCTGCAGCACAGCCTCTTTGCAATACCATTCTGCTATCAAGCACCATAAATCTTTTTGATGAAGGGCAAGACATTAAACGTGTGGAGCTTAGCTAAAAATGCACTAAAAGTGTATGGGCAGTGTTCCCTGCTTCTTGAGTTCTTTCCTGGGATGCCTGTGTAACCTTTCCTGGTGTCAGCTTTCCTTCAACCTTATGTTATCTTAGCAGTAAAATAAAATATTGTGGAGTGACTTCATTCATTGCCTTTTACCTCTGGGAGTCTACAGTGAATTTCTCTCAAGTCTAAAGATGGCATTCTTGGGGGATGGATGGAGAACAGGTGTCCTGTGAACAGGAGCTCATCCTGTTCTCCTTTATGTGCTTTATCCTAGAGCTGAAAGTGTTCAGCTTGGAGCTGTATGTCAACATCTCAAATCACGAAAATCTGACAGTCTGGGAGTCACACACGCTTCTGGAATAATTGGTTAGCCATGGCGATTATGCATGTTCTGTGGCTGGGAAAGGGACTTACAGGGACAGACTTTGGGAAGCGCAGATGGTTTTCTAGGAATTGCTCAAATGCACAGCATTTTGTTTTGGGTAGCAGAGCTGGTGCTGAAGAAGGAAGTAATTTTAATGAAAGCATTGGCTTCTGTGACTGTTCAAATAGTGAGTCCAGAGCCTTGGCTGATGCATCAGTTAAATTACTCTGGTTTTGTCCAAGTGAGTATACAGTTGGGAATGAAGTCTTCCCAAGAAGGATGGCAAAAAATTATTTTAAAGTAGTTCTTTCAACCTCTTTCAGTTATCTTCTTGTGCAAAACTGATTGTATTAGCATAAAGCATTGCCACTTTCCATATTGACCCTCTTGGCTTGGCACTGGGCTGAAATAGATACAACTGAAAAGAGTGTTCAGAAGAAATTTCTGCCTCATGACTACCATTGGCTGAGCTTTAGCACACCTTGCTGTCCACACTGCACACAGGAAGTTCTCCTGTACAGGCTGGCATTTTGCTGGTGCTTGGCTCCTGCTTGCTTAGGAGGCACCATGAAAGCAGGTGGCAGAGTTGGAGTTCAGAGGTTGAGGAGTTTGTTTGGCTTCAAATCAGCAACTAGGCTGGGGCTTAACCAAGAGTGTGGGCATCCCTTCAGCTTCCTTTAGTGCTCTACAGATGTGTCATTGACAGGGATTTGTGTGAGAGAGTTGGGCTCTTGCAAATGGAAATGGAAATAAATAACTGTAAGTAAATTTTGGCCAAATGGGAAATAACACAACAGAGCTCAGAAAATCCTGCTTAGAGATCATCTGTTTGTTTTCTTCCCTTAAAAATGAAAGGAGATGCAATGGGTCTTTTAGAGAATTCTTTCCTAAATGTAGCTTTAAAATTACTTTACCTGAATTAAAAGAGGTCCATACCTTCACAGTGGGCCAGCTCTTGCCTGACTGACAGTGAATAAGCTGGTGGGAAAAAAAGGATGACTCTAAGCCTTCAAGATCAGCTCAATCTCCAGTATAGATCAGAGAAGTCTGTTCTGATCCTGCTCAGTTGATCACCAGGGCATAGAAGTCACATACATTTTTCATCTTGAAATTGAACAGACTGTGGGGATGCATTCTATTTGAGGAGAGGAAGAAAGCTATCACCTTTGCGGTATTGAGAGACCTCTAAATAAATTTACATATCTAGATAAATAATTCGGCTTTCAATATAAAATAATTTAGAGATTTACCTAGAGTAAAACCATCTGCTCATGTCTGATAAGGTCACACACATTTGCCTCATCAATTTGGACAGTATATTTGTTTTGAAGAGGCACACAAAAAATTTCATTTAGAACCAGCCACACTTAATGTAAGACTTAATTACTTACTTAAAATTTTTAAATGGGAGCACTTGTATTGAGCAATATTTTGAATGCTAATTTTCAAGTAAACTGAACTGATATGACAGCATTGCAGTTGTGCAAAAAAGGAGATGGTTAAAAATAGCTGTAGCACTATATCTGCAAATAACAACCATATGTTCACCACCTCCATGTCCAGCATGACTGTACCAGTTCAACCACATCATTTCAATGCCAGATGGCCTGTGCAAGCACATGCTTGTGCTGAATGAGTACTAGAGTCCCAGAGGTAAGGGAATCCCACATATGAGGGTGGGAATTGCAGTACGGGAAATAAAGAGGAGTGATTTGTGCAGGGAAGGTACCACTGGGAAAGCAGAGATCAGCAACTGTCAAGGAGTAAAGACAGCCACAGAGAGGTGGGGAAGGCAGTGGTCACCCACCACAGACAAGGTCTGACTAGGGAAAGGATGACTGAAGCTCAGGTCCTGGGTTTTACTGTCTGTTCCCATGGCAGATCCTTCACGCGCTTCAGGCCTTAGAGAACTTCAGGATGTAAAATTCTGTGTTGGGGGGGCTCAGTGCCTCATAAAACAAGACTAGGCTTTGTCCAGCATCAATAACCACCACACTATCCTCCCTCTCTACCACAAGAGCTAACAGTTATTTCTTGCTTCACAGCACTCCTAAGTAATTGAATATTTTAGCAGATGTTCACGTGCTAGCATCAAGAATGTTCACATACATGTAGAAGCATATGCAGATAGCAGAACTGTGTTCATTACAGTGTTTGGGTAATATGTTCTTTTGATGGGCAAATTATTTGGCTTTAGTTTTATATTCATGTTTCCTTCTCTTATTGCTCACTGTTCAGGACGTGCCAAAGCCACCACACTGTTTAAAATACTAAAACTTTGAGAGCTGCATGTCTTATATCTAATGATCTAGTTAATGACCTAACAAATAGATCATTAAAAAACCTTACTGTACACGTTTGTGTTAAGGAGATGGAAATTGCAAGCACCATCATTTTCATTTTTTGTTTTGTCTGACCTGAAAGTATTCCTCCTCCTCCCTCCTCCTCTTTAAACACCAAAGGGAAAAAAACATATCTCATTGTATTCCTCAAAAGTCCCAATACCAGACAGTAAGGGAAGGTATCTTCTGGTCAAAACCAGCTTAAAAGATTTATGTCATCAAATATATAAAGAGGGATCTTGGGGCAAGAAAATGATAAGTTGTAGGAAAGTGTTGGTTGTAAGAAAGTGTTAAAACATTTATTATAGCTCTAGGGAGAGGTGTATTTTACATTCTTATCAGAGCAGCTGTTAAACTACAATGGCACTAAATTTTGAAATGTGTTTTGAAAACCTAGACAGAGTCACATGATTGATGCAATATTGAGTTAATCAGATGTATTTTTTAACTTCCAAAGTTCTTGTTACCTTAGACATAAAACTGAGAAGTGTGGTCATTATGGCCTACACACAACAGCGGTATTTCGGCTTGTATTAATTTTGTTGTCAAAGATACAGCTGTTGTAGGAAATATTTTGAATTTTTAGTACCAGCTGGTGTGCTGAAAGAAGAAGAAGTGCTTTAAATTTGGCATAAATCCATTTTCTAAGTGGGTAATATTGGTGCTTTGAGAAAGGGGCTGTCAGAGCAGGAGATGAGAGGAGTTGTTTATTGGGTCTGTTTTCATTGCTCTATCGCACTACAAACTCTACTCCACCTCAACTAAAACAAACATGTTTATGACTCTTACAGTGTCCTCAGAATGGCTTGTCATTGCTATCTACATTTGCATTATCCAGCCTTTTTTTTAGGGTACAGCATTTAGCTATCTTGGGAAATGACAGACGTGGAGATTGCAGAAGGCAGTGAATGGAGAAAACTGAGGTCTTACAGTGAGGTACTTGTAGCATCCTCCCCACGAGGTGAGTTTGATGGCCCCTCTGTAGTGCTTGTACCTCTATTTGCTTCTCCACACTGTCAAGGCAAGCAAAAATCTTACTGCTTTAACCTCCTTTTGTTGTGCAGATAACTGATAAGTGAGATTTACCTTTGCCATATAATTAGATCAGAGAGAAATAACTGAGCTCCAGTACGAATGTTAGATGTGTGTCTTTATGTAAAGTCTCCTACCCAGAGAAACCTTCTGTGGGGATGACTTGGCTTAGAGGAGAAGCAGCAGCTCTGATGCAATAGTTCATATCCACATGGGAGCCTTGAAATCTTCATCTGCGGGATCTCCAGGGTAACTGAGCACTAAGACAATCTCATAACCACAGAAACCGAAGACAACAAAAGTTAAGCAATTTGTCCCAGGAGAAAAAAATGAGATGAAAAGTCCCATGTGCAAACATTTTCATACAGTCTTCAAAAGTCCTTTTGAGCAAAACACAGACCTCAGTTTCCAGGTGATTAAATCTCTAGAGTGGACATTATGAGGGTCAGTTCAGAAAGAGAGATTTGGCAGCTGCAGGCTGTCATTGTTGCATAAATCCTTCAGAGTTTTGGGGGAAAGTTGCTATAAACTCATGCAGACCAGGAACCTTGCATGTGCATACGGCAGCTCCACTGTGGGCTGCATGTCTGTCTGTCCTGGGGGACACTCGGAAGTGGCATCACCCAGAGCAAGGGGAGTTACTGAGATCTGACTGCTTCTCTGTAAAAAAAAAAAAACCAAC
>VZTE01004972.1:255062-267279 GCA_013397775.1 Eulacestoma nigropectus | reverse complement strand
AGTTACCTAAATCTGACCGGTTCTCTGTAAAAAAAAAAAAACCAACCCCCCCCCCAAAAAAAATTGACTTTTTTTGGAGAATCACACAAAAATTCAGCATTTTGCCTTTCCATAAACTACTGGTTTTGTATAATATCACATTGTTGCACCGTTAATCTTGCCAAACTACTACACTATTTTTTTTGCTGAAATATAACTCGAACCTGTTAGCATCATCTCTTGGTATTCCACAAGGGATTCTTTGTGCAGACAACTGGTTTCCCGAGACCAGACTTAACATCCTGCCTCTCTGTGGGATACTTTCTCCTTCATCAATGCTGGGCTGTAATTTAACATTATTGAGTCTACAGTTCAGAAGAGCTTCAACACTTAATGGTAAGCATATATTTTATTTTTCATTTCTATTCCCCTCCTTTACAAAGCCATACTTTGGAAACACATCCTTCTCACACAAACCGCTATATTGGGGGCAGACATGTTTTGAATACCACTTTTAATAAGCATTAGAACTGGATGCTTTTACTCTCAGTGTTCAGTAATTTAAAGACTACCCAAATGAGAGCTCTATCACCACACCACAGAGTGGAAATCAAGCCCCAGAAAACAGGGCTGAGGCTCATCATAATTATCTCTCCTTGGAAAAATACTTGGTCTTGCTCTGGCATTTTGTAGCAGCAGGAGACCATCCTGTGATGATATGCCCTTCCACCAGCATTATCACTTAATTCCCTTCTTTTTGAAGGTTTTTATAGGGATTGGGTGCAGCTGTTTTTCATCAGTCCCTTCTTATTAGAATTTCTAAGAATCCTGATTAATTTAAAGCCTGTTTAAACTGCTGCTTAAGGAGATTGAACATTTTGGTCTGCTTTCACAATAGCATTTAAAACATTGTGTGCAGTATTACAAATTTCCTTTTGTTGTTTTTGTGCACATATATTCATAAATGTATTGTTAGTGGAGACATTTGTCTTATTCTCAGGGGCTTAATTGTTTCTTTCTTCTCCATCTTTTAATTTCTTAAAATGTATATAATTTGCAGGATAGGACAAAAATGTGGGGGAATAAATTTAAGCGCTGAGAGAACTGTTAGATATCTAATGCTAGAGGCTGAGTAAAGCTAAAAAGCAGATTGGTCACAGTACCTTGCAGGACCTTCTGTGGTTCTTCTCCATCTGGTTGACTGTGAGTTTTCAGGGATTTAACATGATGAAATTTTTGGGGAAAAGGGTTTTTCCTTCACCAGATAGTCATTTAGCTATCCTGTAAAGGATTTAAACACCTTTTTGTGTTACTTCCCCGCTGAACAGTTTTGATCTCTCTGTTCTGGAAAATTGCTGTGGTTCTGTTTGTTGCTGCAGTTGAAACCAAGCCTGAGGAATTGTGGTCTCAGGGCTACCATCTCCCAGGACTTGAACTTGGGCAGGTCCACATTGTTCTGAAAACCTCCTTCTATTATTCTTGAAGCAAAAAGAGATGGACATGGCACAGTGAGAGAGGTTGCCAGAGGCGGAGAGCCATGAGGGCATGAGAGCACGGCTGCATTGTGTCACCAGCTCCCAGGGAAGGCTGGGGAATGCTGTGCTCTATCTGCACTTCTAGTAGCTTTTCAAGCATGCACTGCTAGACTCTGGGCAAACTAGGGGGTTTGGGACAACAAGAACATAACTCCAGTTTTACAGGGTTGGAAGAGCAGAGGATGGTGCCTTGAAGACCAGCAGGGCTGTGGCTGAATGAAAATGTCAAAGAAAAACATTAGCAAGTGCTGAAGACAAGATCTTGGAAAGCTAGTTGCCTGGAAGCAGGGACATAAATCCTAAAAGGTGCCTGTCTGTACGTTACAAGCATTTCTAAAATGTCTTTGTTTTAAATGGCAACTAACTGTCCTTAAAAAAAAAAAAAGTTTTTTTGTTGATTTCCTGCAGGTAATTATAGCGATAAGGAAAGTAATTTCACTACGAAGTCTTAAGACTTCTGGTTTGGTCGTGACCTTTTTCTCCCATAAAGTCTTCTGAAGCATTCTGCCCAAAATGTAAGAAGATGGTTTTTAAGCTACTAGGTTCCTGGATTGAGTGAATTTTCCCTGAATCCAAGAGCAAGTTCACTGTTAGAATGCTGGAAAAAATTCATTCACAAACACATTTTAATTGTTGTGGTTTTTGTAATAAATGATATTTCTGCTATTATTTACTGTGGTTTCAAGGCAATGGGAGTTTACAGCAACGATAATGAAATTAGTACCCAACTGTTAGATAAAATGGCTGGAGAAATAGCCTAAATATTAATTAGGTGACATGGTAGAGCCTGTACGCCTCAACCTGGTTGTCTTCTGCTGTAAAAATGCTGTATATTGCATAACACTTCTACCAGTTTATTGGGGGAAAAGGGTGAATTAAGGATATAACAGTTTTCTTCTTAGGTTACTGCAAAGGCTATCCATTACCATCACAAGACTCTTGTTTTAAATACTGTTTATGGTTTCCCTAAGTGATTCATGTGTTTAGTAACATCTTAGTTTTATGCAAGGTATCTAAGCAGTCTCACACAGCGAATGTGTTATATGGAGAGTAGACACTGTCTCTAGAACAGGAATAGGATTAGGGGACTTGAGGTTCTGTATCCTTTCGGGCCATATTTGGGGTTTCTAACTCTCAGTAATATAATTTCAGCCTGACTTTTGTCCCCAAACAGGAGTCTACCCCTTTTTTAAAATGAATGCCCTAAATGTCTCAGCAGTACTACAATGCTTTCATTTTCTCATTGGATTGCTCTCCCACTTTCCCACTCCTGTGGAGTTTCCTCTAATGGTCACAGAAATATCTAATACTCAATTTAACAATACATTTCCGAACACATTCTGTTAAAATAGGTCAGAAATTTACTAAATCAAGCCTGAAAATTTTCCTCTTTCAAAAGGGAAAATGTGACCCTTGAGGATGTTAACACATTTATAGCTAGGAGGTTCTAGGGAAAAATCTGCAGTCGAACTTCATTTTCAACATCAAAGGAGTTCAATGAAAAATTCATTCACATATGGCCAGTAGTGTAAAAAATTCAGAGCTATAATGCTATCACATCTGTGCTGTACAATATTTCCTTATCAAACCCAGTTTCACCCCCAGGTAGTGATTTGATGCAGGTGTCTAAATTGACCAGTGAAACCCACTTGCTTAGAAAATCCCAGTCTTGATTTTAAAGGGCAGTCTACAAAGTTGTAGCAGGGAATGGATGAGTTTCTGAAGTCGCCTACAATTCAGGTTTCCTTGTGAAGCAGGTACGCAGATACACTTCAGAAACTGATATCCACAAGCACATACCTACCCCAGCCAGTTACCTTATTTTGATTTCACTTATTTAGTAGTAGCATCAGAAGTTCTTCATTTTTACAGCAGAGTAAAAGTCTTGAAGGGCCTGGTGCAATGATGACACCAATGGGAGAAGCCTGCAAGATGTAAAAGAGACACGAGCATGGCTCATTTTACTGGTTCAAAATGAAGAGGTTCAAGAAAGCCTAATGGTGAGTGAAGGGCAGAGAAGGGAAGTTCACTGAGCAAGGCACAGCTTTTGATTGACTGACATTTTATTTAACTGAGCAAATGAATGTAGTCTTTAATAGAAGAATTGGTTATGTTTCTGATAATACCACTCTCTGGTAATTTAGTTGAACTGTGTTAGTTAGAAGTTAATTCATAGTTACTCGATTCCACTGTTTGCAGCAGGGATATGGTTCAGCTCCAATCAGGTGCTGATGGAGTGATGTGGGCAGCAAAAGGGACTGACGGCGGTACCTTGAGGGGGCACAGCAAACACTGTGAGGTTTGTACTTGCTGTCATAACACACTTTCTGCCCCTTACAGCCTTTGGCAGCCAAGGTTATTAGACAATGTTTATAATGCATGGTAAACTTTGCCTATCTAGGTAGCTTTGGATTTTCTGCTGCTAAAAACAAAAAGGGACCATAGATGCAGGACTAAGTTACTAACCGGATGTTTATTCTCCCTCCATCTTTTTTTACTTTGCTATCAAAACATATTTTGTTTCTGCTAATCTAGAAAATTAAGCTGTAGTAATCTAAGGCCATTTACTCTGAATGAAACCATTCACATGCAGCTTGAATATGCTATAACTTACATAAATTGACTTCACACCTTTAACTGATTGATTTATTTAACTTTCCCAAGTGACCCTGTGTAGGCAATCCAAAATGTTTAATTAGTAAAATGAGGACTGCCCTATAAGCTGTATCTCTTACAGCTTCTCTCAGTCCCTATCCTGCACTTTTTCATTACTGTGCAAATGTAAATTCTTGCAAGGGGCCTGAGGCCAGCTTTAGCTCACTGCTTGGACAACACTTTGGACCCAGCGTTTTTCTCACTGCCATAGAATCTTCGCTTCCAGCCCTATTCCTGCAGCACTCTGTCCTCCCACCCAAGCAGATTTACAGGGTCAGGGCTCCTGGTGCAGTGCACCAGGGTGTCCTCCTACATTACCCACCCACCCCCATTTTTCTTCTTTCCCTTTCTGACAAATTTTTCTGTTTCTTTATGGTGTTATGTTAATTTGGTATTTTTCCTGGGACCTTTTCCAACAAGGACTCTCTCAGATACCTTTCCTACCAACATAGCATAAAGCAAAGATGTAGGAAATCTATGAGCGCCCCCTCTCGTCTGCTTTCCAGTAAAACAGCTCTGACATCTTTTTCACGGAGGGAGAAGAGAATACAATAATTTGGCTCAATCAGTCCATTTGCATTTCTTTAAAGACTGAAATGGAATGAAATAGAGATGTTCACAGCATGATAAATGTAGATGCCTGCACACACTTGCAGAATGGAAGGTTGTGCTGTCCTTTTTTGGTGGGAAGGAGATTCAAAAGTACAGGCACACGTAGTATTAGTTTTTCTGCCTACTCCACATTCCTCAGTTTTTTCTCTGCAGACAGAGAAATGCTTTTGGTATTGCTTTGATCAGAGAGATCATAGATGATAAAATATTCCCTTTTTTCTCAGCCCTGCTTGAACCTTGGGATTCACTTTTCCTTGAAACAGGATCTTCAAAATTGTTGCACCACGATATGAAGAAGTCTCATTTCCCAGCTAGTCAGACCCATAAATATTAACATTCTCACAGCCCCTCTAGAATATTATAGGAAAAAAAAAAAGTCTATCCTTTTGAAATGTCCTAGGTGATGAGACTGGAAGTGGCAAATGGAGGCCACACGAAGAACTACCAGGAGCATTGATCCCCTGTGGTTACTATAGCTGGGCTGTCATCTTCAGAGCCAAGTCTGCAGAGCAGGGCTCTGTCAGGCCACTGTGCTGCAGAATGGCTCTGGACAGAGGAGGCTGTGGGGTAGAATCAATTGGGAGGTGGATGCATGTAATCTGTGTGCTTGAGAACAGCCCCTGGCTGGGAAATCATCAGTTCCTTGCAGTTAGATGAGTATGGAGGGCTTGAATACAAAAATCTTAATCTGTGGGTTTAAATATTTCCCCCAAAACCCCTGAAATGTTTTTATGTCATAAATTGAAAGTCTGCAACACAGTCTGATTTTTGTTCTCTCTGCCTTGTTTTCATTCTCCTGCACAGCTTTTGGTTTGCTGGCTGGAAAGTGACCCCTGGAGACAAAGTTAATCTTATTTCAGGAACTGTGCCCACAAAACAGGGAGATGGCTGTTGAGTTCTGGATAATATTAAATTTAAAAAAAACTGCAATGCAGCACTGAAGTCTGTGTGAAGGCAGTGCTTGGGAGCAGGGCCATGCTGACAGCGACAGGGAATAGAGGCTTTGATTTACCCGGGTAACATGCAAGTCCAATGCTCTGTTTTCCTGCTAGCACATCTAGATGTCAGGACTTCGTCTTTACCACCTAATCAAGATGGTGCTGTTCCTGGCCTAATTATCTCTAGTTCTTTAATTAGGCCAGCAAGGATGCTATGCTGATGTGACCAGGCTGCTTTGGGACTTCAGCAAGTGTCTCTGCACATCTTTGCACCGCACAGACCTGTCAGCTTGATGGGATTTGAGAAGCCACCCTGCACTGTGCGGGATGTGGACAGTGCACTCGTGGTGTTAGGTGCTCTGCCCTTGCTGAACACCCAGACTTGGTCTGACTGAGCAGCTTGTGTGCTTTGTTTGTGCAGGAGTTCTCTCCTGGGGAAGTGAATGATCCTATAGCAATTGGCAGGACCAAAACATATTTCAGGGCTTTGCCTTAGTAATCTTCAAATAATTGACTCCTCAGTCACAGTTGCTGTCTCCTGGGTGGATTCCACTGAGGAGAGAGTTCATGTCTTGCTCTTATTATAATTGAGTTAAAAATCAGTCATCTATGAAAGGCGAGTCCACCAGAAACGGGGTTTGATGAGTTCCAGAGGCTTGAGAAAAGACGCCTCTCCCAGGCCCACAGGATGGGCTGACAACAGCCTCCTCCTCCTGCTTGCCCAAGTCACGCAGTGAGGTGATTTCACTCATCTCTGATCTAGTCCAGTTTTTTTCAAACCCTTCAATGCTAAATTATTATTTTTATTTTATTTACAGCTTTGTGATATTTACACTTTCCTAGGACACTCTTCCCAGATGAGACTGCACTGTATTGCCTTGGATCTCTGCCAAAAAGAATTACAGATGTTTCAAAGGAAATGTGCAGAAACCACGCGGCTGAAACAGAATAAATTATGCTTAAAATCAAGGAAATGTCCTAATAAGTGAGAAATGCACCAATTTCTCTGAGAGCTTTTTTCCCTGCCTCTACCACCTGTGTTTATTTTTGGTTTTTTTTACTTTACTGTGTGGTACAGCAGATGGTTCTTTCACATGAAAAAGGCTGCAGTAAGGCCAAGGTTGGAGAGGATTTTTAGAATTTCTGAAATTTTCTAACTTCAGAGTACTTTACTAAAATTTGCAGATGTGTTTCTTCTTCTGTAAAAAAAACCCCATAGTTCTGGAGCAGCTGTTAGAATTACAAGCCGTACCTGACAAACTAGAGATGGAACACTTGACTCAGTCACCAAGCAGAGCCCCAAGTGTTGGCAGAAGTGTTCCCACCTTGAATCAGTTGAGTGGAATGAGTCTTTGAACTCACCTGCATGACACATCTTATTTTCTGTCTGCAACAGGCTGTGAGAGACTGAAATATTAAGGGTTAATGACTCAAACAATCGACTTCTGCAAAAGCAGGGGAGCTTTGCTGGCAGTGTGCAAGGTAACAGCCCAAGTGCAGAGGTGGTGAGCACCCACCACCAGAGGCTGCAAGCTGGAGTTTGAGCCTGATCCTGCCAGGTGGGATACTGCTTTTATCGTGCCGATGTCGTCCCTTGCACAGCTGGCTCAGATGTGAAAACTCTCCTCTGGGGAAGTATCGGGACATTCCCATGTAGGCCTAGTCCCTTCTGATGGGGCCTAACTGGCTCAACCACACTGATGTGAGAGGCAGCTGTCATGTCATGTCTCTAAGACCCCCAAAGTGCCCCCAGACTCATTTCTGAGGCCTTCCACCAGAGGACTGCATGGGATACACAGTGTCGCATCAGAAAAAAAACTCTCTCCCCTGCTCAGGGAAGGTACCTGGGCATTCCATAAACATGAACTTATATAAACCCATTGAATTCCTGTGTTTCGTGGGCTTCCCCCACTCCTGACGGATCAAGACTGTGACCATCACTTCGACTAACAGGCTTTGAAATTGCAGCTATCTCATTGCTGCATCCACAGGTAGTGATATCTTTGTGCTCTTATCTTCTTTTTCTCTTCCTTTCTTTTCCTTATACATTTTATTGTTATTTTTTATGCTTTTATACTGCTATATTTCTATAGAAAATAAGCAAAATGATTAAATACCTCCTTTCCATTGCAACCAAATCATTCTGAAATAAACCTGCTGATCATTTGGTGTCATTTTTCTCTAATCCACCCCAAGGGATCTATTATTAACAAGAACCTCAGTTACCTCTGCTTCAGGGATGGTTGTAGCACACGCCATGTTCAGAGAGAAGCATTACTCATTTTTGGTCTCCCTGTAGCTGTATCCCAGGAGAAACTGCAAACTTGAGTGATGTCTCTCATCTCCTGGCTTTCCAGTGAGCTTTTCCTTTACTTAGCAATGCCCATTGCCTGCATGTATATGTACTCCAACAATGTAAAATACTTCTGGTCAGCTAATTTTAGACCTTTCATTTTTTAACTCTACTTGAAAAGCCTGGCCCAACGTCTCAGAAAACCTGGTTCAACAGAAGATGCCAGATTTTTACACGTCCCTCGCCAAACCACAGCTACTAATCAAATATCTGATGGGATCATCATGTACTCACCTGTTTTAACACTAGTTCATTTCCTTGAAGTCATTCTGAAGAAAAGGCATTTACACCCACTTCAGTCAGGAAAATTCTTCTTAGAATAAAGTTTATCTGAAGAGGAGGAAGGTATTTTTCTACACATTTGTACTCTCTGCTGGATTTTCCTCTTCTGTTCTTGATTAATTTATCATATTCTCATACTATTGAAGCATGCCTGAAGCTCAGTTTCCCTGAAGAGAGACATGAGAGTCACAGTAATAACATTCATGAGATGAGGTCATCTGTCCTGTTATGGAAGAAAGCTGTAATTCCACTGGAATTTCATTGTAATTTAGCATGCATTTGTGTCTGCTTATTTGAAAGTTTTTCTGGATAATGAATTGTATCCCTTAGGCATTCCATAATAGTTCTTATTTTAGTAATACTATATCTGCCATGCACTTCTAATACCAAAAAAGCCCATGTCAAGCAAAATGATCAAAACTGAATGTAGTTTCCTCAGTGTAATTTAGCCCAAATTTGAATTCCTTTCTAGCTATGTATTTTAATTATGCAAACTAGGGAATCAAAGTAATTTTGCCATGTTAACAGAAAAGACAACTGATTTTCCCAATGTGAAAAAATGCAAATCTCCTCAGCCTTTGCTTGTTTCCCAGACTTACTATATTTTGATGCATCTTAGAACTCCTTCGTATCATGTGCATAGAGTCATCTCTCAGGATCTCACTGTCTTGAGTTTGGGCTGTAAATATGTCCTTTATTTTTATAGTTCATGAGTAAGCTATAGGTTGCACATGAGTTTTTTGGTGACATATGATCCCTGATTGTCTGGTGTGCATTTGGGAAGAGGTTGAGCTTTTCTCACAGAAGTGTTTGAAACCACTGAGTGGAAATGAATCCTGAGCTTGTTCTCAATGCCCCCCGTCCACCCTGCAACACTAAACAGTCTGCCCAGTTAGGGTTTTATGCTGCTGGGATCTGCACGTGATATCCCGTGTCACATCACACACTGCAGCTATTGTCTGCCCACGTTCCTCTCAGCAGCCACAATCATGCCTTCCCTGGCTCTGCTATCACATCCACATGGATTGTTTTCCTTCAGACTCCAATAATAAGTCAATTAGGGCAGGATTAGCCTCTGGGAAGTGAAACCAGTTTCTCTCTCTCTCCCAGAACGAGGACCTTAAATGATCTTCTTGAACACTTTGATTCCCTTCATTTTGCTTTTTTTTCTGCAATCCATCGAATCCCTTCTCTTCTTATTAGCTTGCCAGTAGCCATCTATCAAGCATTTCTCTCATTAACTGACAGACAAAAGAATCCTTTGTAGCATGTTATCAGGTTATGGACGGTTTTGGTTTCTGGTAGAGCTGGAAAACAAACAACCAACCCATCCCACCTCCAAAAATGATCTGCCTGACTCTGTGCTAAGTTTTCACACATGAACAAACTCATTTTCCTCCCTGGCTGACACTCTCATTTCACTCCTCTAGCAGTTGGGAAGAATCATGGTGGAGTTCTTTTTCACAAACACCAGCATGCCAGTGTTTAGAGAAGGGGACTAACTTCTGGTCATGGCTTTTATTTCCTGGATTAAGAAAGGCAGAAAAGAAGTGGTTAGCCAATATAAATCAGTTTTGGCCTTTTTCTGTGTTAAAAGGTAAGCAAATGCAAAATACCAGCCAGTTTGCTGTGTCTGGAATTTAAAGGATCAGCACTGGCTCCTTGACATCACATCCAAGCCTTGCTGCAATATCAGGAAAAACCAGTCCTCCTCCTGTTTGCCAGGCTGATTGTAAGGCCAGTTGTTTCAATGGATCATCATTTGCTCTGGAAGACCCTTAGGGTTATGAATTTGCCAACTGCACTTTCCCAGAGCCCCTGCTCTCTCAGGAATAGCAGCTGAGACTAGGAGTGGCAACTATAAAAAAGGCATGGAAAGAGCCAGCTAGGCACTCCAGCTGTGAGCACAGCTGTGTGAGGTCTCCCTGCATTCCCTGCTACTGCCCCATTCCTCCATGGTGTTTGGAATTTTTGCCCTCATGTTTCATACGACATGCAAGATGCAGGTTTTGCTGCAGGGCCTCAACCATCAGTAAGCAAGAAGAGGAGGCAGAGCATGACAACAAAATCTGCTTGCAAATGAGTTTGTGAGGCGCTACTAAGAAAAAAACCTGCAAAGGCCCTGAGGCCTGGCTGTGGACCCCTTTTAGATGATTTCTCTGAGCCACAGAAAATATGCATCTTGTTTCCAAACAAATCACTGTAACTGTAATCTGCCTATAACATGGGCCTTGATTTATCAAAGAGCATATCAGAAAAGTTTAAGATTAAGTGAATGACAGCATGGATTTTTTCAAGCAAACCTTTTGAGAAAAGCTAGTTGTTTTCAAATCTGGAAATGCAGCTTCTGCTTTCAGCTTTTCTACACACTGGCTGCAAGGAGCCTGTAGATGTAGCTGGATGCTCTGGGTGCTTTGCTTGGGACTGTGTTCTGAATTGCACACTCATGAATCTTCATCTTCTGAACTGCAAAATGCATCCTGTATTTTAAAGTTAATAAAGCAAATATCTGTTGACAAGGAATGAGAGGTTAATGCCAGGTGGAGCCAGTAAGAGAGACAAATGTAGAGATGTGCATGCAGAACACATCCAGGCAGTCGCCAAGCACCACTTAATCGATTCTGCTGACAGCTTTGCGCAGAGTTCAGCAGCACCAGTGCCTGCCACAGCTCTCCCTGCCAAAGAGCTCCCAGCCATCCAGGCTGGACTCCCTGTGCAAGAGGCTCTTCTCGGCATCCTCCTCCTGGCACTGGAGCTGTGATTAACAGCCTAGCCAGGCTAGGCCAGGGGCCTCTTGATATATTTGGTATTTTAGAACAAAGCCATCATTCTCCAGGGCAGTTGAATGTGCCATAAAGAACTGAAATAAGGCAGAATGTAAAGGCTGGGAGATACAGGCACTCTGCTGGAAAGCAAAGTCATTAAAAATAATGAGCAGACTTTCACTTCCTTCTTTTTATTAACTTTCTGCAGAGGACAACCTGGCACTTTATTTTTAACACAGTCTCCACTTTACTAATATCTGTCAGACAGATGGCTAAATTTTTTTTCCACAACATGGTCTACAATATTTAGAAAAACCATGTAAAAAAAAAGCAAAAAAACCCGAGCTCTCCCCTCTCAATTTCTTCTTCTCTGTATATCTCAGATGGCTTCTCTTTCAACAACCTCTCTGAATTCAGCAACTCCTGCTACACTTTGTGGTGATCACATGAAAAATGACGCAAAAAGATGCCACGCCCAGCAGAATCTGAAGCATGTGTATATTAACCATCAGTAACAATTAGTGAAAATTTGAATGAATAAAGTTTTGCAGCCTCTTCCTTCGGACAGAGGCATGTCCATAGCCACAGACAGAGCCCTGGCTTCCTGACTGGGGCTTGGTAAATCAGTCCTGCTCTGCAAAGCAGAGCTGAAACAGGTGACAGGATTCACCAAGCATTGCATGTCTTGGGTTACTTTCGAAGTGGTTGCTCAGGCACAACTCCACAGCCCTTAGAAAGGTCTGATCATTGGAAACCAGGCTGTTAATTGCTCTAGCAGCTCTCCTCCGATAACCACAGACACCTTCAGCCCTAGCTCAGAACCATAAGGTCAGATCTTGACCCCATTCCCTGGACCAACATCCTTGGGCTCCTCTGCCCATGCCAGCTGCCCAGGCTTGTAATGCAGAGATTTGTAGCCCTTTGTAGACAGTGAGGTATCAAGTACAGTGAAGGTTAAGCTTAGCTACAAGGCTAACATGTTCCATTACTGTAATCAGACGTGGCTCAAATCATTGCCCCAGATCTAAAGAGATGTTGAGTAGGATTTAGACTTCTAATTTACACTTGCAGCTTCATTTTGTTGCCGCTTTAAACGGG
>VZTE01004972.1:242804-254979 GCA_013397775.1 Eulacestoma nigropectus | reverse complement strand
GGCAGGGCAGATGAGGGGTTTGTTAATTTATTACTGCAATTCTACCATCCTGGCCAAGGCCTCCTGGACCCCTAAAAACCAAAGGCTCTCCCCAAGCCCTCTTGGGTGAGATTTGTCCCTGCTGTCCCCTTAGACAGGTTCTTAATTTCTGCATCCACACACAGAGCTTCTATGCTTGGATCACAAAAATCTGCAGCGAGGCCAGAAATGAATATTTCAGAAGGGTGTAAGATAAACTGAATGAAACATCAAAATGAATAAGCAGTGTATCTGCATCAGGCTTGCAAAGGGGGTGAGTGGGAAGGGAGAAGGAGCTTGCTGGAGCTAGACAGCAAATGTCACACAGCCCTCAACTACCTGCTGGCTATGGCCTGAAGTGTTGGGAAAGACTCAGAGGGAGAGCAAAAGGAGCCATGAGCAGCACTTCAGTGCTCTCCTCGTCTGCTCAAGCCCATACAACCCTATGTATAGCCTCCAACTGAATTTAGCTTCAGAAGATGATACTCTGCAGCCACAGGGACCCAAATCATCCTTTACAAACACCTTCACAAGCTGCTGCATGATGATTTGAGGTCTATGGTATAAAGGTCTAACAAGATTGTATAAGCATTTTCCTGCATGACTGTAGCAAAACTCCATATAGTTCATGTCAGCCACATTAGTCAGGATTTACAGGGCTGTCGTGATGACCTAGGGCTGATCCTCTGATAAGAGAACAAATATTTAAGCCTGGGTTGGTTGCAAATATTTGCACTGGAGTTGTGCTTCCCAGCTGTAACTGATAAAATGAATGCTGCCATTTCTGTCGAGGAAGGTCTGGTGACATTTTCACAATACCTTCCAGAGGGATATCTCTCTGAGTTTGCAATCCATACTCTGTCTAGTTTTACAGCCACTTCCAGTAGCAGCAGAATGGACAAGCCCATACACCGGCAGCAGGTCTGCATTTTATACTGGATGTTGAATTTTCCAAGTTAAATATTTTTAGAATTTCCTATTTGTGTCTGCATTTATACATACAGCTATGTGTAAAGATATGTCTGTCCTGCATGAGACTGAGTCAAATTTCTAAAAATCTTAAACTTTTCATGAGCAGCATGAAACAGCAGAGCCTTTGTTTCAGTCAGTTCACTACAGAAGGCCAGAGGAAATTCAGTTAAGAGAAAAATATTCCTTGTGCTTATGTATCATCATGTATTAGTCGTCTTCCTCCTGTTCCACAAATTGCTGTGGGCTATACTGGTATACAAGGTATACACCAGCTGAGTATTTGTTTTTGAAATCCCTTTTGGGTTTGCACTCCAGCAGGGCCTGTGCCAGAGACTATCTCTGACAGCTCAGAAGAGATATGAACTGTAATTGATTGTGCCCCTGAGAGCTTTTATTCCTGTTTGTCTGTGTGTGTGTGCATGAGAGAGAGAGGGAGAGGGAGAGAGAGACTGCCTTTTATCTTTTGCCAGAAGTGGCTCTAATCCAGCACTGAGCTTCTTCACTTGTGTTCTGAAATATTATGCTCAACATTATGTATTTTCAGGGTGGGATCAGAAAAAGGCAGCCTTCAGAGAACATCTTGCTCCAGAAATTTCAGAAAGAAGCCATTTTTCTTTAGTTGGGAGGCAAGGAAGGCAGCAACAGTGATGACAGAGCTCAGTTTTGAAGACATGGAGGGAATGGCATTGCCACACCATGCCAGCCCCTCTGCCATGCTGAAGGACCCTCTCCGCAGAGCACTGCCAGATCCTGCCAGGGCAGTTAGAGGTGTCCCAGTTTGTCCACTCTCTTCCTCCTTACATCCCCTTCCCCTGCCCAAGTCCCCGTCCTGGTACATGGGACACTGTGGTGTGGAGGGCTGTGTTTCACATCCAGCCTGCAGCCAGTGAGGGAAAGGCTGGTCTTTTCACCAGGCTCTGACAGAAAGTGGAAGTATGTGAACCACTTGCCCTGCTGCTGTATCTGCCCGTCTTAATACCTGTAAAAGAGAATCATAGATTCATAGGACATACCAGGTTGGAAGGAACCTCAAAAGATCGTTTGGTTCAACATTTTGTGGGAAAGGGAGATTATAGATGGTATTATGTAGCACCCTGACCAATCCAATACTGAAGTTCTCCAATGATGGGGGATTCTACCACATCCTGGAGAGGTTATTCCAGTAACTGATTGCTCTCACTAAAATAATTTCTTCCACATACCAAGATGAAACATCTCCTAGTGCAACTTGTGTCTGAGGTACCTTGTCTTCTCTATGTGGCTCCTTGTGAAGAGAGACCCTCCAACCTCTTTGTAGCTGCCTTTTAAATACTGGAAGGTTATGGAGCTGTTCCTTCTGGAAGCCATTTCAAAGAACATAAAAGATGGGAAATGTTTGGGAACAGCCTGAGTGGAGTGACTGATGAACAGACTGGTAGTCCTGTGTACTGAGGTGACTGGGAATCAGACAGGGCGAGAGCACGACATGCTGTGTACTTTTACTATAGCAAGGCTTTTTACAGTACACTTGGAACTAAACTGGAGAGACATGGGCAAGGCACTTTAAGTACAGGATACATGGAAATAGATTAATTGGATGGTGACCAGCAAGACTAAGGATGGTGAGCAGCAGGGCTTGTTTGGTCCAGAGAAGAGATGTCTTTGCAGGGACCTTATTCCTCTCTGCAAAAATTTAATGGGGTCATAGAGAAGAAGAAACCATACTCTATTTGGAAGTGTGTAAGGCAGCAGATATAAATTGCAACACAGCAAATTCCAATTAGATAGCAAGATAGAATTTTTTACTCAATATGAGGCTAGTCAAACACTGGAAGAGGGTTCCCAAAGACTGTGGAATCTCCATTATTGGAGATATTCAAAACTAAAATAACCAATGAGATCCTGAGCAACCTGATGTACTTGGCCTTCTAGTTGGAAAGCCAACTAGGAATGGAGGGGTGGGGCTCTGCATTTTATGTGTTATTTTTCATTCACATCTTAATTGTTTTCCCCCCTCATTCTTGTATAAGGCCAAGAACCAGTTCCTGTGGGGCCTGATTACAAAAACAGTCATCTGTGGATGTTTTCTCTTCTACAGTTACATTTTCACTGCTTCTGCTAATGAAAAATCCCATGATCATTGTGTTAAATGCCCTACAGAAGCCTAAATAAATTTATAATCCTAAAACCTTTATCAACCAACCTTATTTTGCTAAACCTTCTGTGTTAAAATAGCTTGAAAAATGACTCTCTGTGAGTCTGATGAACTGTTTTCCATAAAGCCTTATCAAGTGGCACGGCTGATAGCACTGAGCTGCAAAGACAACTCTTCTTCAGTAACTCTGATGTTTTGCCCAGGATTGATGGCAAGCCCAGAAGCCTGCTTTCAGATCACTGTATTTATGCCTTTAAAATAATGGCACACATTAAGGGCTTTCTTACAGGTCTCTGGAAACATAAGCCAAAACTTTCCCAGTTGGATGCCAAAGACTGCACATTTAATTAATGTTTACAAAGGCCATGAGAATGGCAGATGCTTAAAAAATAGGGCATGTTTATTTATGTGTTGAACATGGGTTTAGGCATCTAGCTTCTTGTATGAAAATTATACAAGTGTGAATAGCCCACTTCCAGACAAGCGTGGTTATGCTTGTGATCATCCGCTTTGCTTATATGCAAAAACATGCTAAAAGTGGGTGTAGACAGCAGGAACTCACACAGCATGGCTGTGCCAGCAGGGGAGGGCAGGATTTCCTCCACTGCCAGGTTTCAAATGCAACATCAAACAACAGCAGATGTGTGGAACATGTACATGAAGATGCACCTGTGTGGGAATTTGCCATGGAGCAGGTATGGGACGGAGATTCTGTGGCATTTGAAGAAAGAGATACAGAGATGCAGGGAGAGGGGGAGAGGGAGAGAGGGAGAGAGAGAATAACCCTTAAAATTAGACTTAAAGTGGGAAAATGAAAAGTCCTCCCAAGTCCTACTAAGCTACTGCTGCTGAGGACAGGGCTGTCCCCAAGTTCAAACCATCGCACTTGCTGCCACTTACACTGCCATCTCTTTTCCAACTGGCTGCATTCCATCTCCCAATCTAGGAGTTACATATTGCTACCAAAAATCCGACAGAAACTCATATGTAGTGTTAAAAATCATAGCATACCACAATCAGCCTGTGTTGGTTGTGGCCAAAATCCATAGGAAAGAAATTCACAGCAAAAGTCTTTGCACTGTAGAGGGTGGGAGGTGAGATTTTGGAGGTGATCTAAGTACATGCCTCAGCAGGGCTGATTTTCTTGCACGGGCTCACGTGGGTGCATCATGTCTGATAGTCAAACAAGCTTGTTTGGAACAAGCTGAGCATCTCTGCACACCCTTGTTTTATCACAAAAGCTTTTGCTCCTGAATGCATAAATAATTTTTAAGTGGTACTTCTGGTCAGAAATGGAATATATTTAGAAACCAAGTTAATTTTTAAATCACTGGGAATTAGATGACTGAATACCCTTGAAAATCTGGTCATGTGGCTTTCAAGTCACTGAAATGCATCTGTAAGTCTCAGCCAAAGGATTAATCTGATCTTGTCACCTATTGATAGGAACTCACAGGTACAGCTGGGAATGTATTTTCTTCAGAATCTTTTTCAGGTATCCCGAAGGCCAGAGCCATTCAGTCTATGAAAATCAGCTCCTGCCTTGACCAAAATGAAGAGCTTGGATTTACTGGATATTCATTGTCCCTTGAGAATGTAATTTTTATTGTTTCTAAAACAATAGGACCCTGAGAAACAACTGTTTCTAATACTGGACAATACATTTACTCTTCAAAGACCAGCAGTTTATGACGTGGAATACTTTCTCCATCTCCAGTACCCAGTTTGAGGCCACAACTTCCAAGAGGCAAATTCTGCAGTTCAGGCTCCATTCAGGTTTCTCTGCTTGGTTGCCTGAAGAAGCAACTATCCCAAACTGATCATAGTAAAATATAAAAAGAAAGTCTATTAAATTATTTGGGGACTAAGGGTAAGGGAGGGGGTTTCCAGCCCTCCCTAGAACTTCGCTTCTTCTAGAACCTCACTTCTTCTCCACCATATTTGTTCCTGGTCTTGCCTCTGGAGAGCACTGCTCTGCAGTGGCTACCTTTCTTATGCCTAATGTACCATGCCACTTTTTCATGCTTAATCCAGAAAGGAAGGAATTTATGGGCCATAAGACCTCACAAAAAAAATCACAGAGGAAAGGAGGGAGAGAAGGAGGGAGGGAGGGATGGAGGGAGGGAGAGAAGGAGGGAGGAGGGGACGGAGTGAGGCAGGGAAAGGAAGCAGTCTGGCAAAGGGATGGATCAGAAGCAATAAAAGTGCTTTTCCTTCTCCGGCATCTAGGGAACATGTGATTCCTGATGTGGCAGGACTGAAACTTGCTTTGTAGCCCTGAAGTTAATTTAGAATACAATCAACAAAGTACTTAAAAAGAATGAGCATCTGCCAAATGAGTAAGCCATTAAAATATGCCCCAAATATATTATATAAGCAGACTTTAATGCAACTGCATGGTAAGAAAATATTTGGAGTCACTAAGTCTGTACATAGCACAAATCAAAGTGTTGTATTATTAGAATTATTTTGCCCCCATCTTGTGGGACATTAGGGTAACATCTGGCTTGCTCCAGATTTCAGCTTGTGGGCTCAACATGTGCTGAAGAAAATGGTGAGAAAGTGATTGCTCTAATATTAAAATCATGTAATATTTGCACACCATACTGCAAAATTTCAGATCACTTCAAGTGTGTTTTAGGGCTCCTGCAGCTTTACTGTACTGCTGAGCAAACTTTCCAATTTGCAGGTCAAATATTTCTCTCAAAGGGTGTATGCACATTCTTATAAAAGTTGGCACAATAAAGAGGGAAGAGAAATCAGATTGCTAACATAAACAGCTACATCTTCTCAGAGAATGTCTGTGTTTCAGCCATCTGATTTCAAATGGTTTCCTTAAGCCCTAATTTATTACTTCAAGTTCAGAAACTGTGCCTAGTCTGAAGATACTTAAGAAATATGCTCCCTTTCTCTATTGGTCCAAACAGTTGGTGTCTGATGCAAACTTTTCTGGGTAAATGTGAACCAGATGTTTCCCAATCCTAATTTGTGAACTTCTGTCCCAGGTTTCTGTGCTGAGGCAGTGCAAGAGAGCTGCGCAGTAGCAAAGGGCTGTCTGGGTAAGTGCGCTGCTCCAGACACCCTTCAGTGTTGCAGCACTTTTCTTCTTGTGCTTGGCCACCAAAATACAAAGCTCCATTTTTCTAGAGCCACTGAACAGCACCCATCACAGCAAAATATACTTGTAGTGAGCAAACACACCATACTGTGGGTTTCTAAGAGAGGTGCCAAGCCTGTGTGGGCTCATTATGGCAACACCTCTGTGCCAGCTCTGACCATGGACACCACAGCCAGCCTCCTGCTGCTGGTATGACAGCCAAGAACATCGTATCTGAGAGGTCTGTGATAGAGAAATCTGGAGTCAGATTGTATTTCCCAATTATTAATAAAACTTTCCTTAAAATAAAAATAGAGGAGCTGAAGCTACTTCGTGTTATTCAAAACCACAAATTCCCCCTCCCCCACAATCTGCCAGAATTACAGACTCTTCTGCAACTTCTGAAAAATTCGAGATGTTTTTGTCAGGTAAGCACCGTCGCCCTTCAAAATTCATCAGTGGAGTTTAGTATTCCAGTTTAGCATTGCTGTTTATGAGAAGAGGGAAGGATAATACTGACCCAGCACAACACCATGCATTGGGAACCTATTAGTAAGAGTTTCATTGCTGCATTTCCCACACCTTTTGCAGCAAATGTCTCTAAGAATGATGCTCTATGGCCAAGGTGAAGAGTGTAAGATGTTTGTGAGAGGAACAAGGAGAATCTTTGCTGTCAGCCTCAGGGCTGCTCCTTGGCCAGCAAAAAAAACAGAGCTGGGACATGGGGTGACCTCTGCCTTGCTGGCTCTGGCATTAAATTATTGCCACATTTCTTGGTGCTATTTTGGCCTCTACTGCTCTCCAGACAGTGTGTGGGCACATTTTGGAGCAGCATGTACCAGAGGCTCCCTGCAGCAAGCAGGGATCCTGCCTTGGAGTGGGGATTTATACCTATAGACATATGGAGATGAGCTATGTTGTGTTGTGCTACGACTTAGTAGGCCAGATGTGGCCATCCATGAAGGCAAGATTTTATACATACAGGGAGATTCTTAGAAATACTCTGTAATTCAGCAAATGCGATCACGCTTTTTTTAGGAAGATCTAGGTTTGAGACTATCAGCTGCTAGTTGACGCTATATAGGGATGACAGCCTGTCTCCTGCATGCCAAGAGGTAATTTTATTGTCCTAATATTTATTATTCTGATTATTTTTAGCACATACTTGGCATGGCACCTATCATATAATTTAGCTTTGGCTCATATGGTAAAGGCAGTGTGAATTAGCAGCACAGTATACAGTTAGATCTTTAAAGCAAAATATGCCCTCAGATTTGCATGAAATTTCTGCTTTCAAAGCAAGTGATTCTTGTGTAGCCATGGGGAATTTAACTGGCAACCTTTCAAATAAGACAGAAGTTTAAAACAGCAACTCCTGATGAAAAAAATACCACAAGAGTGAGTGTGTTATTGTGTATTTCTATCAGCAATAGCAAATTTGGAAAAATAACAATTTTGAAAAATAACCATGTGCTTTGTCCTGAACAAAATGCTAGAGGAAGGCACATGGCCAGGAAAAACATCCAAAAAAAACCCCAAAGCCTGAGGTCTCAAGCTTGAGGAACTGGATCCTCATACAAGATCTGTGCACCAGTGCAGAATTACATGGATATTATTGGGATTCAGTGAAGGGCTAGAAATATGGCCTGCTATGGTGACTTGTGGAATCACAGCCAAAAGTCTTTTCTTATACTGAAGAGTGGTCACGCCAACTCACATAAATTTTTTGTAATGTACCACGTTACATAGAAACCCAAACGACTTTGCCAAGTTGGTTCTCATGCTTGTCCTGGCTTCTGCCTTTTGATATGGAAAATGCCACTGGCTTGGTCAAGAATGTAAATGTGGGGGTGGGTAAAAATACTTAAATACTAAAATACCTGGTTGCTTGAATGTGTGTTTCTAGGGCAATATCATTAAAATAAGAGACCTCACTTTTTTCAATGAGTAAATCAGAAAGAAAAAATTTTTAAGAACTAATGTCTCCAGAATAATTATTTTGTGGTTAGAAAAGTCAAGCACACTCAAGATGTATGAAATGATGTTTGCAGTGTACAGAACAAAACAGAGAAAAAGGCACTGAGCAGTGCAAAATTGCCTGTAGATACATTTTTTAAATTAAAATTTTATTGTTCTTACAGCTTATATATCATTTAATATGGCAGAAAAACACAACACTGGTAACAATGGTGAGGGGGTTGCTTGTATATCGGCTAAGTAAGACTTTCAGGTAGCCAGAAGCACGTTTCCTTAATAAAGTCCTCTCTCTCCCTCTGCTTAAGCAGGGAGTAAGTTACAGCTGGAAACAATGCTCCACAGTTCACTTCCTTTGCTGGTTGGGAAATACTCTGAACATTGAATTTCATATGAAGCAATGCTGTCGACAGCTGGTCAGACAAACACATTGCAGCAGGCTGAGCTTCAGCCCAAAGAATATCTCCCTTTTTTATGCCTGCTTATCTGCATTCTCCAGAGACCTGTCTCAAAATAATCCCTCTCAGTAAAAATTTGGCAGCATGACACCAAAAATTCACTTGTCCACAAAAGAAAAAGCAGCAATGACTCTCTAATCCTGCCATGGAAGAGAGGCTTCTAGAAGCAAAATAATGTCATTCTTCACTGTCCACTTTCTGGTCCTGCTTTTATGTCAGTGCACAGGTTGTGTGGTTTCCCTTTGAGGTAGCAACTATGAATTTACTTCTTTTTCCTTCTTTCTCAGAAGCTAGAAGTGAAAATTTAGTTAAGGAACTGGAGACACTTTTCTGGCAAAGGTAGTAATAAACCCAAGACAGAAAACAGCAATTGAAGGGCAAAAGAATTCTTAGTTAAATACCTTGTAAACCCTGATGAAAGCGGCTACTGATGGCAGCCTTCTTAGCCCTGTCCGATTTGCAGAGCTTCCAGGAATACAAATGCTAGCAGGGCTGCTGATTTCTTTACTGAGGTGTTAAATAAGCGTTTTTACAACAAGCCTTTCTGCAAGATGCTTTAAATACAAAACACTAAAAAGAAACTTTCTGCTCTCTGATTTTGTATGCACAAATTTCAATTTGTGTTCTGTGCAACCACATTTTTTAATTATTCCATCTTCCAAAAGTAAATAAAAAAACCTCATGGAGAATGATGAACTGACCATGAATGTCATTATCATGATCAATAAATGACTGCCAGAGACAGCTGAAGTGCAAAAAAGGATTTCATCCTACAAGGTGTAAATATATGCTGCTGCTATGAATCACTCTAGTCTTCTGCAAATAGAAAATTCATGAGCTCTCCTTGAACGTTTCTTGCTTCTGTAAACCAGACTGCAAAATAAGACCATACAGTTATTTCAAAAAAAAGTCTTTCAGTATTCATAAATGAGAGGTTTTGCTTTCCAAAACAAAATAGTAAAGATGAGCAAGAAATAGCTTGTTTTATTTCAGCTCTTCAGAGAGAGTCATTCACTACCATTTACAGCTCAGATTCTCCATGTTGCATGCTTTGTTTAATTATGCAAATAAGATTTGAAAAACATAAGTGGACAAGAAAGTTTTGTTGCAGGAACAGAGATAAAACATACACACAGATTAAAAAGGGAAACATTTGTTTATTAAAAAGGAAAAGGTTCTGGATGGCAGCACAGAGTCAGACATGAGACAGATGAATGCGTGCACAGCTGTTCATGTTTAAAGGCAGAATATAGACATAAATACAGTTAGATCTTTGCTCTGCTCTGCTGCTACAGTATTTTTATACAATCAGCTCAAAGGAATATCTATCATAACTGAACACAAGGAGAAATTTATCAGAAACAGAGCACAGATTGTTTCTTTAAAGCCAGGATAAACAAAGCCCAGAAAAGCCTCTCAAGCTATAGTATTGCAAAATAAACTTAGTTGTGCAAAAGCAAACCACCTTCTGTGGATGGGAATATTAAATGTCAAATCCAACTGCAAGTCAGATAGCTTGTACTATTGTTTGAACAAAATGCAGGTAGTTTACCCCTACTATCATAGTTTTCCTCCACCTGAAGGAAAGCCAGTACTGCGAAGCAGTACCCTTTAAAAGCAGTACCTTTTTTTCTATATCTATATAGCCTATTTTCAGAGCACACCAGAGAGAGAGAGGGGAAGGCTGATGAGGCCCCCCTGCATGTTTTAATGATTAGCTAGAGTGAGACCATCCTGAAAAATCATAAATGCTCAGAAAATGATGGCCAAATACTACAGGAAAGCAAAGCAGGTCATACAAGAGAGACCATAAGCAGGTCCATAGGATAGAAATACTTCCCCAGAGCTGCCACTTTCTAGCCTTTAGAGGACCTTATCTCGTATTGGTTCTGCCATGGTGACCTCCAGTTATACTTCACCTGCATCAATAAGATACCATGTAACTGTTCAAGGCATTTAAGAGCAGCCTTCAGTATTTCATGGTTCAATTTCTACAAAAGTAGAACTACTGAAGCCTACCATATCATGAAAATTAATTCTTGAAATTTGCTTTGACAGGCTTCTTTGGTGTGCAGTAGGAAATTGTTCCAATTTATAAATAAGGCCAACATGGATTAATTGCCAACATGGATTAACTGCCAGCATGGATTACTTTGAAATCTCAGCTGTGATGTTTATGTATGTTGTTCATTTTAATGTTCATTGTCTAAATATTCAGTTATCTTTCTTCAAAGCTATTTTTGTAAATACTTTTCCTTTATATTTTTTTAAGTTAAAGTTAAAACTTCACAGCATATTTCTGATCCACTTAAAATTCAAGTTCAGTTTTAATAGCCACAGAACATCAACTTTCATATACCTATTTGTTTCTTTATGGAACCTATAAAAATCAATCCCACATACTCCTTCTTAATCTTATTTAAAGCCTTGAAAGATGTAGAAAGTACTTGGAAGACAGCAATATTTTATTCAGGTTCTGAATTTCCCAGGAATCTCATGTTTTACTGTAACAGAACTGCAAAAACGCAAACCCCCTTCCCTGCTACATGTAAGTTTCATTTCAAATAGCCAACAAAACAGAGAAGTTATGCTGAACATATTCCAGGTTACAGAAGTGTAAGAAAACCCCAAATCTTTCCTTCATCTTGTCAAGTATGTCTTGGATATCACAGCCTTTCAGTTAGATAAGAAAAATACTTGACCATCCGTCAGAAACCTGCATAGACACATACATGTGCTGAAATCACACAGTCACAACTATGCCCATGAATGTGGGATTGACTAATTGTACAACACACATGTTCCAGATCAAACACCTGGGCACATCCTGCTTCTCTGTAGAGGGAGAGCAGTGCAACAGACCACGCCTGGATGACCTCTGCTAGAGCAGAGACCTGTTAGTGTACCCAGAGCCAGAGTTTCCTCTGCTATGTCCCATATATAACCTTTGGAGAAATAAAAGTAGAAGACATCTAGAGGATGAATTCATCAAGAGAAGTCACAGATACTGTCACATGACACATCAAGTGACATTTTGTTAGATAAATGTGAGAAACAAGATTTTTCACATCTAGTCCCTTTCTGGAACTTAATATTCAGACAAGCATTAAATGTGTGTGGACACACACAGGCAAGTTAAGTGCAGTTGTGGCACCTAATATGTAATGCTGCCATTGATGGGATTGAAGGATCTTAGAAGCCATCTAACAAAGCATTGTTACAATCCTCTTTAGCTATTACCATTTTTTTTTCCTCTATGGAATAGTGAGGGGGCAGCTAAGCATTTCATTTCCTAAGCATGAAGCCAAGCTGGAGAGCTGTGTGACTGTGACCAGCCATGGGCAGCTCAGCACATGCAGACCCAGGAGGTGGGGCTCACAGCACTGTCATGGAGCACCCTGCCACTCTAGCAGGCACCTCAGCTGCCCAGTGGGATGGAAATTCAGAGCAATTTCAGCTAAAGAATATGGAAACATCTTACTGCAAGTACAACCCATGATTCTCTTTTTTTTTTTTTTTTTT
>VZTE01004972.1:193668-242784 GCA_013397775.1 Eulacestoma nigropectus | reverse complement strand
TTTTTTTTTTTTTTTTGCATGGCCTCCTAACATGCCAGCATCATCAAGTCTCCAATTTCTTCAGAGCTGATCATCAGGCTTATGCTTTTCTTAAATTGCACCCAGGATAAAAATTTAGAAAGTTGAAATTGGGATGAACGATTCAGCCCTTTTTCTTCAACAAAATAAAAATTCTAACACAGGGAAGTCACAAAATGCCAGAACATATGATTACTTTTTCCCTACAGTAGGGCTGAAACTCTAATCAAGGGTATAAGAGAGAAGAGATGCAAAAAACTACAATACAATACAGTGCTGTTCTATGCAGAAGCTGGACCACATGATATGCCATAAGTATAGAAAATATATGCTTACTCAAAAATAATTTTTATTATCCAAGAAAAACATCATGTATTGAATATTGCATTAAAAGTCACTTTGTTTGGTAGCAGATTTTCAGAGTGACTTTGTGTCAGCAGAGCTGAACACTTTGTAGCCTTTATATGAGCCAAAAATAAAAAGGCCTCTTGGGGATAGAGGCGAACTGCATCTCCCCTTCTGCCAAAGCAGCAGTCAAGGGACCATGCTATAAAGGAATTGGTTTGAGTCAGCACAAAGAGAGGAAAATTAGTTCAGATTTCTACATTATTTCAGTTAACAATTTACAGGGCAACCCCCAAAAAAGATATAGCTAAATGTGAGAGGATGACTGGAAAGAGCAGACAGACATGGAGTTCTTCCCTCTGAAGCAGGATTTTCTTCCATAGAAATTATTCCTATGACTATAACCTCCTTGTGTGCCAGTTATTCCAGTACAAGTCAACATATACCACTGTAAAGAAGTATTAAGAATGTAATTATTCTGTGCATAAAGAAGTTGAAATGTTTTTGCGTCATTTCGTACTTAGAGTACAATACCAAAAAGAACCCAAACAAAAGTACCCGGTGCCATTCACACAAGCATATTTATTATATAAATATTTTATAAATTACAAGATTTTAGATGCAAATGTAAACACTTCTAGGAAAATAATGTTTTATAGTCTTATTAATGTTTACAACTGTTACAAGGCACATAGTGCAAAAATACATTTCTGATGCAGAGATCACAAAATAATTACCTACACGTGTTATCTTAAAAGAACCTGTATACACTTCTGTGGTACAGTATTGGTTTTAATTAATACATATTGCTAATTCACAGCTAATTCTCTGTGGGTAAAAATATGATATAGCTGCCACTTGATCTACCAATTGTACTGGCATGCAAAATAAATATTTGGTTTACAGAATGCATATTGTCAGACAAAGCATGTATAGTTATCTGGTACATAATATACATTATTACGCAGGTAGAAAATTTTATTCTGAATACCTGAGACTTGGCCTTAAAATGCATTATCTGTATATCCATATATTTCTACAGTTCTGGACTATAAAGTAATACAAACCAATAAATCAAAGAGCTAGATAATTTTAAAAACTTTGTAAGTCTTTCATACACTTACTTTTCTTGAAGAAGTAATTTTAAATAGCAGATGTTAGAACTGTATTTACAAACACTGAAAAATCAAACTGAGCCGAAGATGGACACCAAAACCACTGTGCAGGTTGACGTTGCCTCTGTCCAGATTTTTCACTAAGGCTATTGAAAACTATGCTGAACTGGACTGTGAAGGTAGCACACTACAGCCTTTACTAAGTGCCATTGGCCAGGGTAAAGGAGTAAGGTGGATATGGAAAGTGTTTAAGCAAATACATATCTGTGCAATCATGCACAAGATCCTACGGTAAAGAGAATACACCGCTTTCACAGTATACTTGGATGAGAGGCCGGGATTTAAAATCAGTTTTCAAAGCAATTTGTTTCCTTATTTTCTTTTCCTGTAACCACAGCAAACCTAAGACCTGAAGTTTAATGTGCTACAGAGACTACAGAGGTTAAACCACACTCCTCAGTATTACTGCTAGGATTTGAGCACCACAAAGAATATAATGAAAGGGATGGGGAAAAATGCTTTAACTGACAGAGAAACATATAGATCTATAAAACTATCTCAACATTTTGGTTATGTACTTTTCTGCTGTAAGTTATTGACAGATAATCCCTACAGGTTTGCACAGAATTGGAAGCATTTGAAGTTATTATCTGTCTTCTTTATATAACAAGAAAGCTTTCCTTTCTATATTTCAGCACAATTGATCAAAAAGACCAATAGAGTATAAACTTTACTGAATACTGTGTAAAGAATTGTACTGATTAGTTGAAGGTAAAGAACTGAAATTATGGCAAAATTTAGAGTGTTACCCATGGTAGTAATCTCAGTGCAATTTACTTGTTAATAATATACTGTGCTTCAAATAAATGCCTCTACTTTAAAACCTGAAGGTTTCTGATTGTGATTTATGCACTTGCTAGCCCACAAACAGATAATAAAATCTTGAGTAAATCCTGAAGAAAACAGGAATTCTTATTAGCGAGCATTACAGTAATGAGCACTACAGACATGAAAAAATTAAAATATATATATACACAGCACCTACAATTTGAACCTAAATGGCAAATGTCCCTGCTTTGATGCTCTTAGTACATCAACGCTTTCACTGTATTTGAAGCTGGAGACCAATAATTGTGTTAGGAACACATTTTCCACAAAATCCTCCACATCTTCCATATATTTTAGTACCATCCTGGGAATTAGACAAAGAGAAGAGTCAATCAAGAAAAGCAATTGAAATCACTGTTGCACAAAAGGCTTCTCGAGGTTTGCACACAACAGACCTTTTGACAAACCATACCCAGGAAGACTAAATCAAGAGACAGCAGCATTAGCAAAACAGGAACAGAGATCCTTTATCACTACTGCTCTACACCTTGTTCCCAGGCTTACCACCCAATGTTGTCTTTAAGTGTGAACACTTACTGTTCTTGTTTAACTGGGCTTTTGGTTTTCCATGTTAATAAAGTTGGAGGTAAGCAGAAAAAAGGATCATCTGTAGTAGGATGATCTTGAACAAAATGTGGCAGGTAGAGTGTTGTGTTTGGGTTTTTTCAGAAGCACCTTCAAAATTTCTAATAAACCCAATTAATATAACAATAGACTCTTAAAATCAGTTAAGAGAAGGGTAGGCAGGCAGTGTTGGTCTGAATTAGATACTGGACAGTGTGATTAAACACAGCTGAAGAAGACTTAAAGGGGTCAGAGACCTTGAATGCTATTTTTGATTCACAAAAATCACTGTAGCTCTCACTACAGTCAACACTTGTACCTCTTGTCCAAGCTGTAAGAGCAGGTAAAGCAAAACAGCATTGACTCACATGGGATTTGTGTATGTCAGCAGTCACATAGTTGCCCTGAGCAATCCACCTCACTGTACTGGATAATCTCAGACCTGTACCAGCCAAGTTAATGCTGAACTGTCCCTAGGGGGAAAAAAAAAAAAAAAGACAGGGAAAAGGAAAAGAAAAAAAGGAAAATACAGAGCTGATAAATGGAGTTCAAAACACTAAAAGACTTTACACTGGCATATTTGCATATATCACTTAGGCTGTGTCTAAACATTAGGTATTCAAAGGTGTGTACAAAATATGGGCTGGCTACGCTGCATTGTGCCCTTTCTACGGACATTCACAACACAAACCCAAGTTATTCTGCAATAACCACCACCTGTGCATCAGCTGATCCATAGCATCTGACTACGAAGACAAAACTAACATCAGACAACTGAAATTAATTTTGCCCTTCTACATATGAAATTTTAATTTACAAAAAGTACATTCTTGCAAAAGGCAAAAATGAAGCTGGTTTTCTTGAAAGACTTTTTTTTTTTAAAGTTTCTGAAGTTTTTGGAAATAACTTGATCAAAATATACTGCTGTCTGTAAAGATAAATCACTTCTTAGACATCTAATTTTCAAATTTTTGTACACTGTCTAAGCATCATGATCTTACCATCTTCCATTGCTTTTTCATTATAACAAATAATATAACATGAACAAGTGGATGTTAAAATAAATATATTTTTAAGTGGAATGTTTTGCAATGCAAACCATTCACAACAGATACAAAAGCTTTTGATTCTAAAACATTTGCCTACATAAATACAGACTCTGAAAACTCGCTTCAGTCAGTTCCTCATTCCTATGAGAATAGGAAATATATTAAAAGTAAAAAATTGCACTACCTTGGTAAACAAACTGGGATACAGAAAATTATTAAACTGCATTCACAGAGAAGTGCAATATGTTACAAAGAAGTACTACCTCCACAAAGAGCCTAATGATTAGTTGAGGCAGCACTACAATCAGAAAACTGCACACAGCTCTGCATTATTCAATGAAAGCCTGAATTTCTGTGTTCAGACCTCGCAATTTTTTATTGCAAATGGTAGCTTCTGTTTTATTGCTTAATAATGTTATACATATATAAATATATATATAGCACTTTTATTATGATGATTCACTTAAATTCCTTTGTAAGAATTCAGTTATATTGTTCAGTATGGCAGATTTATTTTAAGAGCACTTCTATGTAAAATTGCTGTGCTTATAGCACTCGCGTAACTCAGGATGAGCTAACAAAAACTCATATGGGTAGGGTAGGTTGCTCTTCAAGTATCCACAAAGTGGAAGACTTCCATTTAATGAAGGAGGAAATTCATAGAAATGATGTGGAAGGTTTTCCACAATTAACAGGCCCAGAGTAATTTCTATCACAGTGATATCATTTTGCAAAAATAAATGAGAAGTGCTATTACAATTACAATGGCAGATCAAAAGCTGTCTGACATATCATGCAGCATATACAAGGCCAGGAACAGAATTCAAGGACTGAAAGTACAGGAATGGAAGCCTTTTGACTGCATCAAAAGTGTTGTTCAGTCAGAACTTTTAGATGGAAATGTGTCAGTGCCAAGCCATGTAAGCAGAATGTCTTCCCAACAGAATCTATACATGGCAAACAGATTTGTATTGTACTGCACCCAAAGGGTTTGCATGTTGAAGGCATCCAATGCTGTAATGAACTTCAACTGTTTTATTTTCAGGGGTTTAAGTTGGCCAAACCTAGGCACTTCATTTGTACATAAATTGCACATAAATTGTCTCTAGCTGTCCTTGGCTGTGTCCACCCACACAGCTGGTCTTAAGTTTAGGCAACCAGGAGATATGGACAACAAGGATTCACTTCCAAGCACGTGTGAGCCAGTTGGTCTTGACTCCTTTATAATCAATGAAAAGAAATTCACTTCCAGAGGACAGTTGACCTCATCCTAAATTGTCTAATACAGTAAGATAAGCTGAATTGTTTTCTAAGGAATCCTATTTCTGCCAATGGGCTCCAAAGGTTGACTAGTTCAGATTAGAGCTATGTCTGCATCATCAAGAAAGACACCGCAGTATAAGCAGACCTGTAGAGTAAAAATTGGGTCAGAGAGTCCAATGTCTGTAGACAGTGCACAAATCAGGGGTTTATTTTGGACTAACTGTTCCCTAGTCCCATGGACTCACAAGCATTAGAGTGTATTAAGATCCTTCCTCTGAAGCTCATTTTTGGATTTAGCTTCATCCAGAAGGCATCCAGTTCAGGTCTTTCAAAACTACTCTCTGATGTGAACCAACAAACAGCAAACTGGGACATTAGAGAGATTAACCTAAAAAGCACCACCCAATACAACTAAAACACCAATGTAGACACAACAATGCACGTAGAAATTTTAAAGTATACTGCTAAACAAGATCGATTTCCTCTGGTAGTCTTCAAAGACATGAGGCATCAGGAGAGAAACAGAGAAAAGATAAGGCAAATTATGCAGGGTTATAGAAAAGTCACTAGAGGAGAACAAAGAATGAAAAAGTGTTAGGGGAAACAAAGGATACATCACATTCAGAGGGAGGAAAGCAATACATGAAACACATAGAAAGCTGGATACACATACATGGAGCCTACAGGCAAAGGGTGTAGTAAACAATTTGAGGGAGAAACTATAAGGGGGGGATGGTGGAACAAGAGAGAATAGAGTAAGAAAAAAAACACTTATTAATGTTGTACACTGACTACACAGAATAGGAGATTGGTTTAGAACCTTACAGGCCTAAACAAGCCACATATAACTTTTTTGCCCTCATAGGTAAACATTTCGAGGGGGTAAGATATCATAAATACCTGTGGACATCTGGCTGCACTGTAGCAATCTCCCGCTGTAGCAAATGGTACTGCTCTCCCAAGAATAGTCTGAGCAAAAAGAAAATCTGTGGCTAGAAAACAGAAAATTACTCAACACAAACTGCTGCATTTGAAGTTCAGGGGAAAACAGTGTGAACATGGGTGTTTTATTGTTTGCTTTGGATGGGGTTTTTTTGTTTGTTGTTTGTTTGGACGGGGAGGCTGTGTGTTTTGATTTGAGAAACTATGGTTTGAATTTTGGTTATTGTACCAAAATTGTCCAACCTACAAGCCCAGATTTCTCTCTGAGACATGAGTGGGCTAGAGGGAAGATGGATATGTACCTTGACACTGCACCAAGTGAGCTGGTTGTGGGCAAACTTGCCAGCTTCAGGCAGGGGCTTGAAAGCACTGCAAGAGTCCCTGTTCATTTATTGTCTGCCAAGGTCTGAGAAGGGACTAAGCAGAGCATAGAAAGGAAGATTTCCACAAGAAAAATAAGCTGTGGACTAAAAGAAAATGAAATAATGGGAACAAAACCTTAGAAAATGAAGATAGTTCACATATAAAAAATGAATCTTTGAGATTCATGCCACTTGACCACTTGGGACAAATTAATGAAGTAAGCAGTGGTGGGTTGTTTTGGTTTTATTTTTTTTTTTTTGGTTGGTTTGATCGGTTTTTTGGTTGTTGTTTTTGTTGTTGTATTTGTTTCGGGTTTTTTTAATTGCCATTGAATCCTGAAATTAAATAAGGGGTTTTTTGCCCCAAGATGGCACAGCTGGATCTGTAAGCGAGTCAAAATAGTAATCTGGCAATTGTGACCACACAAAATTTCAACAGAATGCTCAAATTGGCCAAAATTGAGAAAATGCTTACTTTTGATTTGCATGGAAGCTACATCAAATCTTATTTTGCTGAAAACTGTGAAGCCAGCTGCAAGGTAATCATTTCGACAGACACAGTCTTGCCTTCTGCTTCCATTAAAAGGACATTCATATGGATTCTGCAACCTAAAGAATAGCAAAGATTTATTTTTCCTTTTGAATTTTCTTTAACATAATATCATGGTGAAAAATAAGTGTATAGCACTATGACACATAAAAAATATTAAACAACCTTTACTGAACAAGAAGCACATCTTTTAATCTTGGCTCAACTGAAACACTAACATGGATCAAAGCCACTTCTACCAAAGTAAAGACAGAAAAAATTCTAAACATCTAGAGCAACTAACATAATTTCAGCCTGGAAGTATCCACATTTCTGTATGTGTGTTCACATGCCCATGGATATTTAAAACAGAAAAGCAAGGGAAAAAAACTCTACTCATCTTTCTCACAGAAAGTAAGTATTTTATTCTTTTATTTTGGAAAGAATAAATGCACTTCATAAAGTTACAAAACCACTTCTGTACCTGAATCCATATACTTCAGAAAAGTTGTCGGCTTCACCTTTTACCAATGTCAAATATTCTTTGGGATTTTCTAAGTGCATGCCTGAGCAATAAATCTGTAAGAGAAAATGCAACCCTTTAGCAAAATCTTTATTAGAAAAGTGTTATTTCATAAAAATATGTACTCATAAAAACTCATAAATACTAACAGTACCTTTATCATCCTTCCCTTAATGTTAAGTAGGTATTCACCATCCTTTCTAATCCCTTTTTTAATCTGCATTTCTTTGCAGGTGGTAAGAATTTCACCTTCAAAATGAATGATTAAATCATATTAATATTTCAGGAACAGAGCTTAGATTTAGGACTTAATTTTGCATAATTGCACTCCAAATATATTTATAGCTTTAATATAAGTAACCTGGGAAAACATTAACTGCATAAAAACACAGCTGTCACTTACATTCTTTCTCGCGGCAGATCTTTCTGGCATCTGGCTTTAAACGTGGCAGGCACAAGTTACTGGGTAAACCATTTTCAGTCATACACTCTACTGTTCTCTCCTTCATTCCCACTCCACAAGATGCTGAGCACTACACATAGATAGCCATTAAGAGTTAGTTTAGAAAGATGCACATATTTAACATCATTATGTCAGCAAATTATTCTTAGCATTTACTTATTCTGGAGGCAGCTATAAAAAATGAGTTTGCACATCTGTACTCACTTTGGTCCACTTCCCCACTGTCCACGTGGCTGCTTGTGAACATCCTTTGACATTACATTTATAAATGTACGGGGATGGCTCTACCGGGCATTCTCGGTACGCTACAGTCCGAAGGCCATGGATGTGCCGACTTCGAACAGAATGGATTCCAACACAGTACGTGATGCTCTGCTGGTAACCGAACCCACAGCTTGCTGAGCACTAAAATAAAATCCCCAAGCACAGACATTATTTCTGTGAAATTTCTGCAGAATTGCATTACAGGTAAGTCAGCTCTGATCCTTGCTCTGGCAAAAGCCTGTCATTGGAGGTGTGCTACCTTGGGCTGGAACATCAGTGCACAGAAGTGAAGGTCTGCAATAGTTACACGTGCAAGGAGCCACAGAGCCCCATGGTGCCCTTTCCTCAGAGGTTCCAGAGCTATTCCCTCTCAGCTGTGATACGTGCATAGACATGCACATACAGGTAGCACAGATGTGCAAAGGAAACAAAGCACTGATCAATCACTTCACTGAAATCACGGAAAAGCTATCTGGTTACTTCAGCGAGGTCAGCTGGCAAGAGAGTTTCCTGGGAACCAGCAAAGGAATCCTGTGGTAGGGACAGCGCTCCTCTGGTTGGTGATCCTAGGTGTTGGGGGGTTAACAGATAACAGCTAACTTGGAGGGTCAATGCCGAGAAAGTTTAGACAGCCATGTTCAAATGCAAATACATTTTTTTTTCCTCCACATACACAAAGTACTTTTTACAGCAATATAACATTCTTAAATGTAAAGATATATAAAAGATGGATGAGCAGTATAATCAGTGTACCTGTGACAGTTCTCCTGTGAGCACAACATATTTAGAGGGAGATACCCTGCAGGTTTTGGATGATGGAGGCTTTGTGGCAGGATCACAGAAGCTTTCATCCACTTGGAGCTGGTTTTCATTCACACATTTAACTTTCCGGTATATTTCCTTTCTTCTAGATGATGCTGAGCACTAAAAGTGAGAAAATCAATCCCAGTTTAACTACCCATTTACAGAACGAAGTTACCTACTGATTGCCACACACCAGTAAAACCCAGCCAGCAATAACTTTTGATATCTGCTATCAATATCAGACTAAAATATTCACTGAATCAGAGTCCTTTACTTTCTTTTCAAAGTTCAGGTACCTCTAATCAGCTGAAAAAAATAACGGCATATAATAACATGACACTGTAACTGTTGGGTGACACAGAGGAGAAAATGAAAATGTCAAGCCAAGACGACAGGTTGAGTGTAAAAGCCCTTCTATACGAAAAGGGAAGAGACAGAAAAGGATTTCAGTGAAATATGAAAGGAATAAGTTGGTCTTAAAAACAAAACAAAACAAGAGGGAGGGGGAGAGAGAGGAAGAGGGAGAGGGAAAGGTGGGAGAGGGAGAGAAAACTGCCTATTAATCAAGCCAGTGCCAGTGCCAGCTTTGAGCAGCAGTAGTTGTTGAGCCTGTGCCTTTGCCCTAAGGGTCCTCAGACCTCTCCTCATGGCAAGCTGGTGGAATGGTGAGCCATCACAGCTCTGCCAGGATAGGATAAGAACCTTGCTGGCACCAGAATCCAGAAAAGTGGAGGTACAGGTTAAGTAATATATATCTCAACAGCATGCTCCCACCTAGGGGTACCTGAACTAAGCTAACTTTTAATGGCATGGAGCAGCTCAGAACAATAGGCATACAAAGAGTAATCTAGTCACAAGGTAATGGGGACAGGCAGAAGAATTCTTTTCATGATGCTTTATACCTTAGCCTTGTAGGCATTCCTCTCCCTGGGATAAAAATGCTTCACCCAGTTTACTGGCTGCAAACTAGAGAAATGTTAAATCTGGATATATTTCGGCTGTGTTGTGACTGGTGAGGCGAGGAAATCACACAAGCACCCAGAGCTAAGACAGCTGGGCAAAACATTGCGAGTTTGGTGGAGGACATCCTGCACCAGGAGTGGAATGCAGATGGATAAGCACTTGAGCTATTAATACTACATGTACAGGGCTGTGTATTAATGTGGTGAGAGAAGGGAACAGAACACTGGAATTTCAAGAAAACATCAATATATATGCGGAAGGAGTCATGAAATAGCTGGAGAACGTAGTGAAACACAATGCGTTTGTAGTGGAGAGCTCCAAATACTCAGCTGGAATACACAAATATTTGCTGGCAAAGGAAAATTCACCCTCATTCTTTGAAAGTGTATATTTGTGCTAAAAGCACATTCTGAGTCACTTCCACTAATTCCTGATTTTGGCAGCTACATATAAGAACACTTGAAAGAAATATATATTTGCAGCTTTCCCTCAATACAGCTTAACAGAGGAATGTGTATATCTTAACTGCATTAATATAATCCAGGTTCTGCAGAGCACCAGCCAATGTTTATTAACAGCTGTCACTTCTATAGCACTGTCCCTGAGACTTTAGAGTCTTCATATTCAAGGGGGGTTGCCCTAGGAAATTTAGCGTGGCAGATTATTAATATAACACAAATGCACAAAATGGGTTTTGGTTTAATGTTAGAGACAGGCTCTTGTGCACACCCTTTCGGGTACTATACATAATTTTTGTTTTTTTTCTCTTCCTCATCTTTATATGTTTGTATGTTTGCATAAATAACAAAAGTTATTCAATTTTTAGCATGTAGAAAATAGTAATCACACCTTTAGGAATGACAGCTCTCTCCTGAAGGTATCTGTACATTTTCTTAAATATGAAAAAGCATATTTGGTAAGAGAATGCTGAGTTTTATTTTCTTATCGTGCTTCCTGTTTGGTAGGAGAATAATGAAATTTATTTTGCTTCTTATCTTTTCTTTAACAAGAAAAGATGCTGCAAGTTTTTGAAATACTTTAAAGCTTCCATACGGAACTTGTTATAAACACTGTTGTCCAAAGATTTTACCTCCAAGATGTTTACTTTCACATGAAATTTCTTTTGCATTTCTGTTCTAAAAAAGTTGCTTTTTAAAATGATATTTCATAATAAGGATTTATTAAACATCTTATGCACTATGTAGAGAAGTATGTAGAGACAGTCCTATCAATATGTACCTGCTCAGAGCGCCACCAGAGCTTTTGTCTACAATAGACAAGAAAATCCTATAGAGATTATAAATAGAGAGTATAAATAAAGCCTTCGTCTTTTTTTGTCACTTTTTAAGTTTTGCAAGCTTGACCTTCAAAACTTCCAGCACGGCCCCTTTTTATTTTGCAGCATAACAGCTACTAGAAACGCATTCAAATGTGGGGGGAAAAAAAAAAAGAAAAGAAAAAAGAACAGAAAAACCCAAACTTAACTTAACTCAGTTAAGTGATACAAGTTGAAAACCTTACATTTTCCCATTTATGTGCCAGCCACTGGTACAGGAGGCAGGCAGGCAGCCGGCAGTGCCTCATGCTAGCGGGGCGCAGGTCACGGCCGCACATTGAGTCACTCACTCGCCCCAGGCCTGTCACCTGACAGGAGATGTCTCTTTGCTGAATCCCCACTCCACAGGATACAGAACACTAAAATTGATCAAAATTAGTTGTGTCAGTGTGAAACGAGACAGTCCCCAGAAGGGAGTACAGTTGTCATTAGAAGTTCTTAGGACATTATTTAAAATATATTTCACAGCCCTTGTGATATGTGTACAATACCTGAAGAAATTTATGTTGAAAATGCAAAACTACAATTAAAACGTTTTAAAAATACAGAAAACAATTGCATCGGAGGTACCTAACTGAGCTCTCTGCTTACCTTAATTCACAGTAGGGACAATCACTATAGGCATATGCAAAGCAAAAGTTTTCATTTTTGCAAGATCAACAGTTGAAGCTCTGAGTTTACATCTTTTCTTTATTAGAGACTGACCAACTTGTCTGTTGGTTTAGAATGCAAATATTACAATAAAAGAGAAAAAAACTCAGTGTTTCAGGTTAGAAAATCTTGCAAAAAGTGTAATATTCTGAGGACACTATCTTTTGCAGGTAGGACTAAGGATTTTGAACCCTGAAGAGCTTAAATGCCAAGACTCTTTTCCTTCTTCCTGGCCAAAGGAATTTCACTATACCACTAATGCCTGCTGAGATAAACAGCCCCCTTTTACCCTAGGCAGAAGCACAATTATGTCCCAAAGCCTACCTAAAGGCCCAACCTCAGCCATAAAGTTCATATCGTTCTATCAAGTGTGCCCAAAATGTGGAGAGTGGTGTCGCCCTGGTTTTTCTACTGTTCTGTGTTTCCAGATGTCGCACTCAGACACGAAAACACCACGCAGACCTCGCCAGGTGGGAAGCAAGAAAAAGAGAGAGCCGGGGCAAAACCCCGAACTTTATTTTATATGGTCTTAAAACCCACCGTGGATTGGAGGGAGAAATTACCACCCCTCAATCACACTGGTCAAAGGAAAAATCCATCAAATGTCTCCGCCTAGGAGAATGGAATGAAAAACAATAAAGTACAGTTAACAAAACATGACCATGTTTACAGAAAACGTGTGAGAACTTCTACTACAAAAGTAAAAACACAGAACAGTAGAAAAACCAGGGCGACAGAGTGGTACCATGTCTTTACCAATGTGGGGAATGGTATGTTGAAAGAGTGAGTGAAATGCGAAATATTGCAATGTGCTCAGTTACACACAATTTTACAACAAGGTGAGAGATGGTTTATAAGACCAAACCAGGGAATAGGCCAGTATTTGTGCCCACAAGACCATTTTCTTGTCCTTTTCCCACAAACCTGGCTTCATTTCACTATTTAGACTAAGATAGCAAATACAGTGATACTACTGAAATCATTGCAGAAGATAAGAAGCAAACTTAAAAAATTTACTGTTAATTTAAAAGGTAAGATGAGGAAAGTCCTAAATACCTATTCAGTACAAAATTCAGATTAGCAAATACTTTCAGTTTTCACAGACATTTATCATTCATTACTCTTAAAAGAAAGAAAAAGAAAATACTATGAAGTATTTGCTAATTTGTAGATTTTATTACAATGTGTGTACTGACAATTATTTCCACTGAAGCAGTGTGTCATGAATATGATCTTGTCTTGTATTCTCATGGAGAACATTATGGCAGCTTTTACATACCTCTTTCCATCTGCTGGCCTTCCAAGAAGGACATCTTCCAGCTCTACATATTTTGTATGTCCGTGGCTTTTTCAAATGTTTGCAGTTATCTTCTTCTATTTTTGCTTGGAAGCTGTTAATACAATGCACATCACGAAACTTCAAACCTTTTCCACAGGAAACAGAACACTGAAAAGAGAATTGTTATTTCACTACTGTGCTAAAAATCTCAGAGTAATAAGAAAACCAGAAGCTGTGGCCTCACCCAAAATGGACTTGGCAATTATAGGAGTTTCTGTATTATGACACAGCATCTGCTGTACGTGTCTGAAATTTCTCTGTAAGCTCTCTTGTACTGAGCATTACTGACCAGGTGCCAAATATCTCTCACGTATTGTTCATTCACTGATGTCATCACTGAGAAATACCTGAGCTCAGCCATCCGTATCCATGCAGGAGACAGGCTGATACTATGCTCTCACAAGAACATGCTCTAGCAGCTGCCTGTTTCCAGCATGTGTACCGCTATTTTCCCGTAAGCATGATGCTTATCACAAGCACTAATGAAAGGAAAATGCAAAATCATGGCTATGTGTGTTTCCAGCTATTAGGCTACAAAGTCATGTTTGCTTGGCAACTCCCCTCCATGAGCTTTGGCTATCTTGTGGTATGTGGCAAAGAGGCAAGAGAAGAGGTATGAAGTAGACAGCACCAGTTAAGGTGCAGTCCTTGGAGGCATGGACTTGCCCCACCAACCCAGTACCCCATTTTCTTCAGAAAGCAATATACACAACTGGCTCTAGGACCTGCCTTCCTCCAATGTAAAGCTGATGGGGCTGCAGGTTTGTTCTGTGAAACCCACCCAGGCAGTGTGCCCTAGCCGAGACTACAGCACGTCTGATGGATCAGGCTCTTCTGGAGAAATGGCCATTCCTCTGCTAAACTGCTGGACTGTTGTCAGACTTCAGTGAGTTTGATTTTAATTCTTCACATCAGGGCTGTCCTATATACCTATAGAGTAGGGCTACAGGATCTAGGGAGCTTTCAGTCAAACAAGGAAGTCAAACATCTGAACTACTTCCAAATTAGGTGGCTACTCAGCTGATTTCTCTTGAACCATGAACAATGTGAATACGAGTACTTTAGTATTTTCTTCTTAAATCTTGTAATGAATCCTATTTTACATCATCCTATTAAAAAAGTTTAGACCATAGGAGACAATTTTTTCTCTCTGGAAAGAGAACATGCTTAATTTGTTCTAGGATTTCACTCATGCTTTATTTTACAGTTGAAAAAACATTTCCTACAGGAAGATAATTAATTCAGGTAGAAAAATAACAGTTCAGTAAAAATTGAATTTTTTAGTGGATATGAAAAAAAAAGATTTAAATATAAACTTTCCTCAAAAGCAATGAAGATATTTTTCTTGCCTTTCTGTTACATCATCATCTACGTCATTAGCATCACATTAGCTGACTTAACAAAGTGTTTTTGAATACATATGTCTTCTATTTTCAGGAAATTAAGTTCAGGTCATTCAGCTTTCAGTACTTAAAAAGTGCTAACAGTTTAATTCTACATGCATGCACAATCTTCTAACAGATTGACCAGCTCAGTGCTTTGCATACCCATAAGGACAATTAACATCCTGAAAACAGATTTTCCTCTGTTTCTAATAACAAGTTTAAGAATGCAATTGCTCTAAGTGTACACTGAGTGCACAGCAGGTGAGTGAAGCATATTGCAAAACAGTGATAGATGGTATTTAGTGCAATTGAAGAAAAAGAAATGTTCCTAATTTTATTTTTTTTAACACATGAAAAAGCTAATACACTTGTTATGAATGTAGAAGATCCAGGATCATCAATGGAAAGTTCAAGGGGGTATATTACTCTGTACGTACAGTATTCTGAAATTTGGTATTTTCTGGCTTCATTCCTTAGATAGTATATTTAAAAAGTTCTTAAATTATCACTTCCTCCCAAAGTGCTTTGGCATCAGATGCAGGCAGGCTCAGCTGTGTTCTTTAGTGCATAGTGACCCACCTTCAGCAATACAGTCCAATACACTTCTCATGGGAGACTCCTGACAAGTAGCTAAGTGTTGCCTGTCCTTCGTTACAGAGAATAAATAGCAAAGACAGAACATCAAATCACTCAAATGCTGAATAAAAACCTTTCATCAATATGAAGTGTGGAATGACTTTACATTTCTGTAAGGACAGAGCATAGCTCCTGCTCTGTTCCTTGAATGAAAATACAGATTCCATAGAAGATCCGAGTGGGATTTCGAAGTGCCTAGGGGCATCTAAATGCAGTTTACAGGGAGATGTCTTGCACTGACCTCTATCCCCACCAGTCAGTGTTTTCTTTAGAGAGCTGCATACTGAACACTGACACCTGCCTAATTGGCTTTCCTTCAGCTTTGTAACATCAGTAAGAAGTGTTAAATTCTTACTGGTGCAGGAGCAAAGCCTTGTTCTGTGCTTGGGAAGCCACTCGTGTCCTCTTAGTGCATTGAGTCCACAGCGCATTTCTTACAAGGCTGGACTTTACCCTCCATGAGCCTGTGCTCCTTCTTGAAGCCCCTAACGTGTTATTACACATTCTCCATAGAACACGGTCCTCTCACTGCTTGGTGCCCACCCTGCTGTGGTGGTGATCTTCCCAAGGCTGAACTCTCCTGACCAGGGAAAGTACAACTGCAGTAATTCCGGCTGCTTGACCACCCTCCACTGAAACCTGAGCATGGTCCTCATGGCTCAATTTGTCTATAATGTGGTTTCATTTGCATGACATTCCACACAACCGAAGGTTTATGGAGAGAGAGCACAATTTTCCATATATTTTCTGCAGATTAACCATGTAGGAAGAAAAAATCCGTAAGAACATTAAATCTCACAAGAAATATGAACATTTCCTTCAAAAACAGCAAACTGAAAAAACCCCATCCTGTAACCATTTTACACAGAAATTCTAGCACTTGTCTCAACGTTGGATAAAGTAATATTTTCATTATGTCATGTTCTTTTAAAACATAAATCTGCAGTAAAAAGCTGGATTTCATTACTATTGTTCAAAGTCATTCCATAACACTGGTAACTAGGATTCATCTGTTTGTGTTTTCTTCACAGCAATAAAGCTCTGTAGGGATCAGCCTGACAAAACTCCTGGTGCTTTCTGTGGCACAGATGGACTCTCAAAGAGGCATGCCATCGTCAATTCCTACCAAATTAGAGCTCTTTCTGCAGCAGATATGCAACTTCACTAAAAGCTTTTTGATTCTTTTGCTTTTATTATTTCATTTATTTTATTATTTCATTATTATTTCATTGAAAAGTTGAAGACCTTGTATTATTTGGTGGATTCTGTACCAAATTTCCTTAACCTTTTCTTTAAAGGAAGTGTTTTGTGTAGTTTAGCTGGTAGCCTGGTGGGCTTCTGGATACTGAAAAACAGACCAGTAAATGGAAAGCACGTAATAGTGTCTTTTTGTATTCATATTAGATTTACAGAGACTTAAAATATAAAATATAAATGACTGACTAGAAGAGGATAGAGGTAATTTTCTTCATAGTAGCTAGTGCAAGATCTTGGATTTGTGACCAAAATAGTGTTGAAAACACATGGATATTTTAGTTATTGCTGAACCGTGTCACACAGCATCAAGGCCAGTGAGGAGGATGGAGGCGCAGAAGTGGTTTTGAGGGGACACAGTCCAGACCAAGTGATGTCATGGTCAGCAATAAAAGCTGGGGGGAAGGAGGAAGGAGAGGCATGTGGAGTGATGACATTTGTCTTCCCAAGAAATGATCATGCGTGATGGAGCCCTGCTTTTCTGGGGGTAGCTGAACACCTGCCTGTCCATGGGAAATGGTGAATGAATTCCTTGTTTTGCTTTGCTTGTTGGTGCAGCTTTTGCTTTACCTATGAAAATTACTTTTCTTAACCCATGAGTTTTCCCACTTCTACCCTTCCAAATCTCCCCCCCATCCCACCAAGGGGGAGGGGGGGAGGGAGGGAGGGAGTGGCTGTGTGGGGTTCAATGCCTACTGGGGTTAAGCCACAACAGCAGCATTGAAAAAAGATAAAACCATATTACAAATCTTAAAAGGTATTTTCTTCCTTTTTCTGCCCTTATTTGGTCAGGAACTTCTGTGACTGGTCAAGAAGTTCAGTTTAGAACAGGATTAAACATGGTAGTTGCTTCAGTTGTCTGGCAAACTGCATTTTGATCTCTAGTTGGCCCAAAAGCCTGTTTGCACTCTTCTAATATTCTAGAAGTAGACTGGGATCACAACTGCACAAGACATTAATAAAACAATACTTTGAGCATTGTTTAGTTGAGAATTACTTTCAACTTCTCATTTGCCATGTTAGAACTGGGTCTTCTTGTGTCTGCCTCCTCAGCTTGCTGCATCTCCCCAGGGGTTTTTGTGATGTTTGAGCACAATATACATTTGTCAGCTAAAAGCATTCAAAGAGTTGTTCATTCCTTTAAGTATGTTGACAACTGTTAAGAAGCAACACAGACTCTGTAATTAGGTCCTACTAGAGTCACTAATTCTTCACTAAAACAAGTACAAACACTTCTGCCATTAGCTTGTGCACCCAGAAAGGACCAAGGACCAAACATTCCATTATTCCTAAGAAAGAGTGGATTGAACTCCAAGTGTGTGTATGATTTACCATTACATCTAAGTTATACCCACATCAACTACAGAAGTTACACTGAAGATATTTTTAAATTATCTCTTTGAGTATGGCTTGATTTTAAAAGTTCAGTGTTATATCACATTCTTCTGATGTTCAAAAAATATCTTGATTTGATTAAATCCTCCTTCCATTTGCAGTCTGTAAGTCTGCTTTGCCATTTTTCTGAACGTGCTTTTGCAGCTATAGAAATGCAAGAGAAGAAGGCTAGGCTAAGAAAGACTTACAGACATCATCAAATCCATGATGCTGCTCAGTTTGAATCAGCTATAAATGGACCATTCCTGACAGCAGTTTGTCAGTCTTGTCTTCAATGACAGGGATACTACAGCCTCACTTGCATGAGGTTCATCTTTTGTTTTTTCCCAGGCTTCAGGCAGAGAGAGGTCAAAAATGTGGATATTCTTCCATTCAAGCTCTACAGTGAGACTTCATAGGACAAGTTGCCAGTTCTATGCCACAAAAAAGGCATACTTTTTACCTGTTGCAAGTAGTATCACCCAAAAATAGAGACTTGGATTATCTGTCCAAAACTGTATCTTCAATGTACTTGTTAGAGCTGCCTGATAGTCCTTTTTGAATCCTTGCTGAACTTGGATTATGGTTCCACCATCACTATGCCTCCCTTAATTATTAAGAAAAATTTTTACAGACTCTGACATTCAGTTTTAACCCCAGATCCTTATCCATCCAATATAAGCAATATATTGCTGTGAGCTGTCAGGATATTTTTACAAGGAAACATGTAGGCAGGCTTAAGAGTCCCAGAACCACTTTATTCTAACATATGAAGAAAGCCATCTTCCTTCCTCTGTGACCTGTGTTATTTATAACCAGATTCTGCAGATTACAATCTTGTCTTTCTAATTAATGTTGGGCTAAACTTCATCCAGAAAGTATAATTTGATATTATTTTTGCATCAACACCTCTTCTGTATTCAGATAGCATTCAAGTAAGATGCCTGCTCTGAGTTAAACTTATTTATAGTGTTACTTCAAAATCTTATATTTGAAGACCACTTTTTCCTCCCCAACAATGTCACCTCAATTACTTGTAATTAATTAAAAACTCACAAGTGTGGTGTAGTATACATGATTTTTGTAATGAAAAGTACCATTGAAATTCGGTTCTCATTATTTTTTATGAGGGAAATTTTTAAGTTTACTCTTCAGAAGCCATTCTCTTCAGCACAGCAGCTCAGGAAGGACAGCCCCTGTGCAAAAGACCTGCCATTACTTACCGCCCTCAGTGGAATGGACCAGAGGACAATCTGCTTCAAGTATCATCGTCTAATATCGGAATTTTTAAACTCAGAAACAAAAGAAGGCAGTAATCCTTTTCTCTAGTCAGCCCAACAGGGACTTCTATGTTTTTTTTCCCCCTTTCAGTCCAGCTACATATTCTGGCATGTAACAAGCTGAGAAGCAGGCACACACCAAGTTTCTACCACCCACACTGTTTTCCAGGGCTTCCAGGTGCGTACTGTGGATGTTAACACCAGCGCTCTCCAGACAATCCCAGTGCAGGTAGGAGACTCTGGAGTGCCCTGCAGTTCAACCCAACAGCTATTCTGCAAGTGGCAGCTGAGCACACAGACTGCCGTGACTCTGAGGTCATCTAACTTGGCCACTGTCCCCAGCCACACATTTTCTGTTAGGACTGAGCTCCATAAAAAAGCAGTGTCTATTAGACTCCTTTAAAGATAATTTTGTTCTAAAGGGTAACAAAAAACTCCTGAATAACCATTTTCCAAGCATGCTGAAGCCTATCTATTTAAGAGATGGACATAAATGAGAAGCTACATACATCTACATACAAACACAGAAAAAGTAGGAATGATGGAGGAATCATGAGGATTAAAGACAGATTTTAGGATTGATGTGGATGACTGGAAGGAAAAACTGCTATGAGAGGATATATCTGGCATCTACTAGGAATGTGCTATTCCTCTTAAACATAAAGACATCCTGATTAAAACAGTCAGAACCATCAGCACATACACTGAAGGTAAAGGATTTCACGTCAGAAGAAGCCACACTCTGCTGATGATGCTGAGAAACTTTAGATGACATTTTTTTAAGTTGACACCACATGGTCTGAATTCTCTTGTCCAGTGCAGCCGGCAGTATCCTTAATGCCAGAAAATAGCAATCTGCCTGGATGTCAGATGAACAACCATACTCTTTGCAGCTTTTGGAAAAATAAAAACCAGAACCCTTGAGATTCCACTTAATGATCATCTACAGAATGTCTTTTATTCATTCCAGTTAGATTTGTGAGTAAGTCTTAATTTGGCCCACCTTTGTGACATCTCAAATACTATCCATTTCCTCAAGTTCTTTGAAAGCCCTCAAGATGAAAACCACTATTCTGCCCATCACTGCCTAAAGCCTGACATCTTTCTTGATGCCAACTACAGAGCATTTGAAAACCAGACCATGCTTGTGAGTGGACCAACTCCTCATGAGTTACCATGCTCAGCTCCCCACCTACTGTGATATTCAGACAGGCTTCACTGTGCCGTGTATTCCTACTCTGTCTACATGTATCTCATAAATGAGACTGAGCTCTTCCAGTCAGCAACCTTCTCTTTGTTTTACCTACATGACTCATGTAACACGATCAGACTTTCAAACAAGCTTTTAGCTTTTACAGTAACACAAGAACAATGGATTATGGCGATGTTAATGTGGGTATAAATTTAAAAACAATAATCATATTTTCATGAGTTCTCATTCAACAGTGATGACATACCATATTTGCTATCTCATTTACCTCTTCCTTTATATCTTCCATTTCATGTCTCAATTACAGTAAAAATTGAATTGTATGGTTACTCTTCCTGCCTTACGTGCTCTTGAGTTGAAGAAGATTTTTCTGGTTACCACCTGATAATCAGGAAACCAAGAGGTATTTCTGCCTCCTTTCAGCAGCCATTTGGCAGGCTCAGCTACCTCATGTGCAGTCTTAAATTTGTCACTGAAGGTTCTGCATGTATCTCTGCTAGGAACTTCACCAGCAGCCCTCATTCAAGCAACATGAACGCTGTCATTCATGCCAGTATATATTAAAACAATTAAAAGCATGATCAGCTTATTAAGTGCTGAGAGTGAGAGAACAGATAAACTAGAGTGTTCAGCCAGCATTCTTGCAGGAACTTATCTGGTACGTGCACCTAACTTTTATCATCATTCAGCTGAATGACATATACAACAGACAGATGGCTGAGACAAATCACAACTAAAAATACAGAAACATTAGTAAATTAAAAAAACAAACCCAAAAAACCAACATCCCCAATTCTGCCTTACCTTTCTTTCTGAAATCAGTGGCAATCAGGAACAGAGCTAGACTAACTAGGTCCTTTTGAAAATCTAATCTACAAGTAGAAATTTGTGTCAAATTTACAAAATTGCAGTCCTGCTCTGTGCCTCTGATACCTTCTGCAAGAGCTTCATACGGGCACTTCCACCATTACAGCATTGCAGATGTCAAACTGCTGACTTGGCCAGACTTCAGCAAGTCTCATCTTTCTGTACCTCACAGTCATGTAGCACTACGAACACTTTTAAGCAATTACATGAAGGCAGCAGCACTGGAGACAGTGAGTAAAGTGCAAGCATCAAGAAAGAAGGGTGGCAGAAATGGGGACAGGAGACCTTAAGGAAATCCACCAAGAGAAAAAGAAATGCAGAGGTTTTCTCTCTGTTTCAAATAAATGGATAAATTTCCAGATATATTTTTCAAATAGAGAACAACAGATGTGTATCTGTGTCCATCCAGCAACTGTGTTCACAAACCTCCATGAAAACCAAACAGCAACCCAAAATTAATCCATTTATTGCTTCCAAAAACTAGACACAGTTTAATAGACTGTATCACAGGTATGTTAGCCTCCAGCCTCCTGTGAAGCTGGGGAAAACTGAACAAATGCACAGGAATAACATAATCTGCACTCTCACTTAAAAGTAACTTTGTCCCCTTGAGATGGACATTTTTTCACAGGTCTTCACAACAAAAGTTGGAACACATTTTTAATGTGGTGGAGGATCTCTGTTATGGAAGCTACATTTGCACAAAGGAGTTGCACAGTTAAAAAGCATTTTCTTGTAATATTTTAACTATTTAAAAACTTCATTTTATTATCTTAAGAGATAGGGTCTTTTCAATCAACCAATTACAAAACTAAGTAGATATAAGACAGTCTTACAACAGTAGATGAATTAGTTTCAGCTGAGTTTGCAAAAATCTAAATATGAGCAAAAGAAATGCTGGATCCCAGCAAGTGCAAGCTCTGATTTATCATTTTTAGTCACGTTAGCAACAGCAAAACAGTAGCTTAGAAATGAGAAATACATGAGCTCTGTGTGCCTTTCTGCTCTGTGTAAAGTACTGCTTCACTTCACATCATTTTTTTCATTTGATTAAAATCTAAGATTTTGCATTTGAACTTTAAAAAACTGGAAATACAAAGTAATATATGCTGGAACAATATAGTATTGTCAGAAATTTTTTCAACTTTTCAGAAGCATACAAAATATAACTTTTTCTATGGCACTTAACTAAATACTGCCTAAAGAATTAACATTATCCCCCCCAGTTTATAGTAAATATTAATTTAGCATGAAAATATGAATAAATCTTAGATGAGAAATGCAACACTTTACCTACCTTCACATGTTGACATCCAGTCTCCTTTCAACCTAAGCCACTTTTCTGTATATTTTCAATTTACTAACAATCAATATTTCCAACATTACATTTCCTCTACATACATATGAGCAGGCATGGAAGCTTCTGAAGGACTGATTCAGCAGGAAATCTAAGTGTTTAATCCCGCTGTCACTGAAGTGAAAGGGCCATAGATAGATGCATGCTAGAACATACACCAATCAACAGAGCAGCCCGTCTTAGGAGAGTCACCAGTCTCCCACAATTACTCGTTTTCAAAGAAAGTACTAGGAACTCCTGCAATACAGAACTACAGAACATATTGTTCATTTCCTAACCCATGCCAAGTAATAAAAATATTAATGTATTGACCCTCACAAATGGGAAATGCTAATACTTTAATATATGTTTAATAACGTTAAAATCTTCTAAATCTTTAAATAACTTTAAAACCAAAACCACTTTGAACCAACATTTATGAGTTCTGACCGGGGTTTTCAAAGCTGCCACATAAATACAGGCAGCTCAGAATGATTTTCACAAGGATCTGACCACCTAAAACCCTTCAACTTTTCTGAAAGTTCTAACAAATATACCAGTAGGTTCACATTCCTTTCATTCTCATTAAATGGCTGTATGTATTTAGGCATGGTATTAAACATCACCTCCTTCTTTTCCCCTTTCATTATATTCTGCTTCTTGCGGTTTTGTGTTTGGGGGTTTTTTGTGTGTCTGAGTGTGATATTATTAGTAGTAGTAGTTTTTATTTTGACTATGTCCCACTCCTACTTGTCCTCTTTCTAAATGGAGGCTCTGAAAGCTCTACAAACCTCTTCCTTCAAAAGTGTTTTAGGAACGTAAAAAACCATGTTATGTCTTTGAGATTAGGAGCTGAGCACTATGTTATGATCCACATTCTTCTCTGTTTTATCACTGACTAAGTGGGAGCAAGACTGGGCCATAAAATTACAGCTCCAGCAAAAGATTCAGGAGCTAGGATCTTTTAGCTTTACGATCAAAGACCATGTGCCAACTATCTCTTTCAGTCCAGTAGATTAATGGCATCAATTGCTGCTTTTATCAGTAAAAATATTTTTTTCTGTTCAAGTATAAGAGCTTTCCCCATGAAAACAATGTCACTAAGTATCGTATGAAGTTAATTTCAACACACAGGTTAAAGAAAACCCTCACTTGCAGCAAAAGTGGTTAGTACCTGTCCCACCCTTTATTTTTTAAGGACTTTAAACATTAACATTCCTTAATAAAGAGCACAATAAATATAAACACAAAGCCACACAACATGCATGAAAAAGAAGAGTTAAAATGCAACTGTATTTTACAGACACAAGTCACAGTCATTAAATTAAATTATTACACATACATTATAACTTATTTATTATTTCAAGCTATACAGGCAACATAGCACCAAACAGGAGAAATCTCCTCTAAACTTGATGAACATTATACAAATATTTTGTTTTTGAAGTTTGGAAAGAACTATTTTCTTTCATTTTTATCAGAACGACCCTAAATGAAATTCACTATCCCAAGTCTGTTTTATGACATTATTTGGGCAGTGACATCTGTGATCAGTTATCTCTGATAAGGCCCCCCTTCCATTTCCAAAGTTTTAAAAAATGAATAGCAGATGCTAACATCAAGATTTCAGGCAGAGGGATATTAATTCAATTTGCTGTATTGGCAATGAGGTATTTTGAAGTTCAGCGTTAGGCAGCAGCAGAAGTAGAGGTAAAAAACGGAAGGTGGTTTTGAAAACCAAGTTTACTGATTCTGAATTCCCTTTTAATATAAAAGATTATTTTTGAAGATATAAATACTTTTTACACTTTAGAAGAAGTGAATGAAGGCACTTATCATACATAGCAAGAATTTTTGCATTAAAATGAAAACAAATAAATATTTTACTTATGCAAGTTTGGCCTGCTTCTGCTCCTGGAGAAGTCAATGGGATGCCTGGCAATAACAATACTGGAAGGGAACTGGGACTATTTTTAAAAAATAGATTCATATTCATTAAAAGTAATAGTAGATTTCTTCCACTACTGCAAAGACAGAATTACATCTAAATTATTCTAGAGCATGTAAGTAGAAAACTGAAGCACTAGAAAGACAGACACTTTAAAGAATATTACATTATGTGTCTGAAGGGCAGTAAGTAATGGCAGTAACAGATTTTTGACAATTCAGGGTAAATTTCAAAATAATCCATTATTTTTATGCCTATTTTCTCTGAAATCACAAGTAATACTCATGAATTACATACAAATGCTAAGAGTGAGGAAAAGAAAAAGAATTAAAATCTTTATTTTATAAACATTTCACACAAACAAAATACAATTATCTTCTGTAAGGAGCTATGTATTCCTTCTAAAGGAATAAGAAAGGATGAGAAGCAAACATATTTCAAGTTGTGACATACCTGGTTAAAATTTTCAGGATAAAATTTAGGTAGCTACCCACACTCATACAAGAATGAATGCCCAAATGAAATATAAAGCTTCCAAGGTAACAGCAACTGCTACTACCAACTGCCTAACCAGAAACCTTGCTGGTGCCTGGATCTTCAAGGGGTTTTGTAGGCACTGAAAAAGTATAGGGAGCCAAAAATAAGATCAAACTCCTAAATATTTAAAAATTCTTGTCCAAAAATTTGAACAAACTTTACTCACTATGCAAAGCCTGAAGGTATTGTCTTCCCATATATGAATAGCTTATTCTATTCCTCTAGTGTAATTCCTGCTCAAGCTCCCTAAAATCTTTAGAAACTATATAAAAATTAAAGGTAAACAGCACAAGAAAAGGAATAGATATAATATTAATATAACATATACCAGGAATTTTGGGAAATTTTGGGAAATGGGAAAAGTGTAACCTGTTCTCTATTGTGCAGGCAACAAACTAGGTGGCCTAGAAAAAGCGACTAGAAAGGAAGACATGATCATTTAACCAAGAGATAAACACCAGATGAAAAGGTGATACTTCAGTTAGGAGTCAAATACAATCCTTGAAGGCACTGTAAAAGACCTCCATTAAGAAATGCATACTAGATGAGTAGAAGAATCATTACTTCTTGAACAGCAGAAAAAAAGAGTAAAACAAAAATCATGTTCACATCACACATTTTGCCCAGGGACCAAGTGAGGACTTTGGCATAGGAAATCTCCTGATTTGCTACTGTATATCAAATTATTTCCCAGCCAGGTACTGCTAAAAATTATATTTTATTCTCTAGCATGCTATACATGAAAGCTTTTCAAGATTGTAAATATATTTGCCTATGTATCTGCAAATTTGTTGTATCTAAACACAACCATTGATGCAACAAACATTTGATTTGATTGTATCCCCACAAAACTTTTTGTGAGGTTACAGACAATTGGCTACGAATACTCAAGTGTGTGGATAAGGGGAACAGTGCTCAAAGAAAAAAAAGCTTAGTATTGAAAGCAGCAAAGCATCATTCTTGAACTCAAGAGAGATTATTCTACAACTCTTCTAGCACAGAAATTTTAAAATCTACTAATTATGGTTCAGTTTAAAACCTTACGTTTCACCTTTGTAAATTTGTAATACTCTCTCTTTTCATGCTTTAACTAAAACACAACTTTTCGTCATCAGGGTCAGAAAACCAGAACCACTCTGCTGAAAATTAATCCAACAAAACAGAAGTCTTACTGCATAGACTAAACAAAAAAAAACCCAACAATGCACTCTGGAAAGAAAAGATACAATAAAAATCTATACTAGAACAAAGCACTCCTAGCTAGCTGTCAGAACACTAGGCAATTTTTCTTGACATTATATAATGTGACAAATGGTTTACACACTTTTTAGCTTGTAATTTCTTCATTCTTTCATGAAGTTTTGGAACATTGCCTCAATCCCTTCAACAATGAAACTAGAGTAGAGTAACAGAAAAATACCCAAGACCTATGGGCCAAATTTACTGGTAGTACAACTACATTAAAATAAGCAGCTATATTTACCTCAAGTATTATTTAACTTATAAATACCTTACAAATATGTATGTATCAAAATATATAAATCTGAATTGTCATTTCTATATATCAAAAAAGAGGTGATGTACTTAAACACATGACAATTCATCAGTGAAATCTTGAAATCACGTTTCAAATTATGAAACACTTTAGGATTCAAAAAACACTTTTTTTTGAATTTAGGAATCTTTGTATAATGTTTATCAATCTCAATTACATTAAAAATTGACACCAATACTTTTTAAAAAGAAAAGGCCTTCAAGATGAATGGACTTGGTGTAAAACCACACCATTTCCTATGGATTTTGGTAAAAAGTCAATTTAAAAAATAAAAAAGGAAAAAAAAAAACTATGAGGACGATTCAGTTCTTACTAAAGTAAATTCCCTTAGAAACTTGCACAAAACTAAGAGGACAGAAGACATAAGCCACATCCTAAAAAGATCATTGTCAGAGTCTCTCAATAACCTCCAGATCAAACGAATTCAACTTACAGGCATAAGGATGTGTTTCCTAGCCATCCTCCCTGTAAAACTTCAGAGGGTCTTCTAGTTTGGAGATCATTATATGAAAATACTGGACTGAATTAAAGATTCATAGATTACCAAAGAATCAAAGTTTCTGAACACACATGATGTTTGCAAGAAAATTTCCTGGAGTGGTATGAACCTTCAGAATTTGAGATTTACTTGCTTCACATCCATTTGGACAACTGCAGAAACCAGGAACAGAGGAGTACACAGCCTTTAAGCCTTGTGAGGGTCAGCTCCAGTAGCCACTGACAGACACTATGAAGTGTAACAGCCAACAGCTGCTAAACTGCAGAAAGCACCAACCAAAATTCTGGCTTCATAAACAGAACCTTCTTTGCAAGGGCCCTTTTGTGCATTTACAAGATATGTTTTATTTTAATTATGTGGTGTAAAATTAATCAATAACTGAAAGAAATGTACTTAGAAGGCATACCACTAAAAGTCTTCCATTCTCAAATATATAGTGATAGCCAGTGGAAGAAGTTAGAATCACAGAATCATTAAGGTCGGAAAAGACTTCCAAGACCATCTAGTCTCGCATCTCAGTTTCTGCTTAGGTTTTAACACTGGAATCTCACTAGTAGACACAAAAGGTCAATGAATTGCTGTCCTGGCATAGAAATATTACTCAATACTTCTATGAAAAATATAAATAGTTCTTGCAATCTTATAGAGAAGGGGGCAAGTGTAGATGTGACAGGCTTGAGGACTTCAGCAACCAAACAGCATCCAGTCATTAACAGTTCTCTATATTAGAGCATATTTTGTGTAAGAAATGTGTAAGATAAGCAGGACATGATCTATTGCCAAACTAACAAATCACTAGTCAACCATGGCTAAACAAAGCTGTTTGTGCTAGGTTACAACAGCGTTCCTGCGACTAAAGCTTCTACTGCTTCTTCCTAATAGTCATCCTTGATGAAGAAATTTTGCTCTGCTTAAATAGCAACAAAAAACAACTAAGTCTGTGTGTTGACAGCATCCAAACTAGGTAAACTATTAAAATATGACAGCATATTCAATATGTGAGCCTGCTTTTATTTCCTGAATTTGCTACGTTTGTTTCTGCAGCATGAGATTGAAATTTAATCTTTTATGGCTTAACCACAGAGCTTGCAATCATATATAAAAGAGGCCTCTCTCTCCAATAAAAAGAATCCATTCTAAAAAACAGCTTTTTATGTCACTCGAGATATAAACCAACATGAAAATCTTTATAAAACTAAGCCATATGCAACATCTACAATAAAAGAACTTACAGGTAATCTATTAATCTATTAATGTAGGGCAAACAGCATTACTCAGGGAACAAACAGGCTGTGAATAATTCTTGATCTAAAAGAAAAACAAACATTGAGTTCAAAGGCAACTGTGTGCTGAACCCAGCTTGTCTTCTCAGCACCTGATGTACATTAAGTAGCGAGTCACTGCTAATTATCTGGAAAGTGGCTAAATAAGATACTCTCGTGTCTGCTAAACACAAACCTCAAACTCTGCTTTGCATAGTGGAAGAAAGAGATAACTGGTAAACCGTTAATTCAAACTTATATTTTACCATCTCTTTCCAATAAATTAGAATAGCTTATATAAACATTAGCAATTGTTATAGTTGAAATCAGACAATATTTTTTAAATGCTGACATATTAATTCAAAGAGACAAATTACATAATTTTATTAATTAAAAAACCCCAAACAACTGTTGTCCCAGACCATCTCCCAGGGATGTCAATGGCAGGTTTTTTGCTGATTTTGATGGAACCAGACCTGGATCCAACCTCCTTTGATTGCCATTATTCTCTTAGAATTTAGCACAATAACCAATATTGTTGTCAAATTTGCAGCTTGGGAATTATAATGTGCTCTATATTGCAGAGCCTGCTATGATTACTTCAGTATGTTAATAATCTGCAAGTGGCAATTTTAAAGATTAATGGTGATTACAGTAGGCATTTTTACACATTAATAGACAGTGACATATAGACAATATCATAGTTACATACATAATTATACATAGATAACTTTAATTAGTTCCTGTTTTAAAACCACTAATATAAACTTTTATACACAAATGTACAGGTAATATGGAGTAAAATTTTTGATGACAAAGTATAATATACATGGATATGAGTTATTTTATACTTAAATATACTATACAAAAAAAGTTACGCACTGAAAAGTTTGGGGTATTTTTGCAAATATAAATATATAGATAATACTACAGCGTAACTTACAGCATAAACTTTTAAATTTAAACATATATCAAATTGTAACCCTTGAAAATGGAACACCTATTAGGTACTGTTATCAGCTATGATGATTTCTGGTAATTTTCAAAATATTCCCTATGATGTTTTACAGAGCATGATATTGTTCCCACTGAAGGAAATGGCTGCTTCTCATTTAATTCTATGACTGCAGGAACTATTTCTTTATAAAACTACATAGATCATATTCCACATGCATCATTATTTCACTGTTATCAAATAAAATAATCATATACAATCTTTTAAAAGACAAGGGGAAATAGAGCGACAGAAAGAACAAGAAAGCAAAATATATTAGTGAATGCTATCGTACCGATTTCCACGGTCCCCGATGCCAAGAAATATCACCAGGGCAAGTGTTCACATTACATTGTGCCATGTTAGGTGGCTTGTCTAGAATTTCACAGTTTTGATCACCCAGCATCTGGCCAGTGGGAAGCTGACAAATCACCAGTCTTGTCTTTATTCCATCTCCACAAGTTTGAGTACACTGAAACACAGAATTTTATACGCGACAATTTTATTAACAGAGTCATCACATACCATCAAACCAAAAGATATAGCAATAATCAGTACATCATATTATTTACTATGTCTATTTCCATATTCCCTGGATACTCTATTCAAGAATAAGGACTTAAAGTCTAATCTCACATAATTCTCTCACCAAAACATTTACCAAACTACATTTTTATGGTTTATCAAGTGACTTTCTGCAGAAAGTCTCATTTGCAGAGACTCTATTAATGAGAAGTAATTGTGAGAATAAATGTGCATGTGTCTCTTTCTTTCGTAAGAGGAAAAGACGGAAATTTGTCTTAAAACTAGTTTTCCCTGCCAGACAGTGGGCAGAAAAACTCAGAAAACTCAAGACACTGGGCACACTTTTCCACAGTCTAATTTATACAGATTAAGTGAAAAATACTCATAGGATGTGTTTTCTGGGTTTCAGTTTGCCTGTAATTCTTCAATACCAGTTCTCATTCCTAATGAGCTCTTAAAACCAATCTATAATAGTTCACAGCTTTTTACTGCATTCTTGAAGATCCTGAATTAGAAAAAAACTGCAGCATCTGCATGAACTGTCCCAAGTTTATGGCTATGGAAAGAAAAAATATGACATTTAGACTGACCTTGAGAACTGAATGGCTAAATCTAGCTAAAACAAGGGGAAAAAAAGGTAGAATAAAAAAGTCACTCAACCAGTTTTTCTTCTTTTTTCAATTCCAGCCACTGGTTTTCAAGAATAAGAAAAGTGGGCAAGAATCACAAGAGGTTAGATTAGAATAAATGCAAAAATAATCAGCTCTAACTCTTTCTGTAGTGTTTGAGCAAGAATGTGTGGTCAAGATATGACATCACACAGCATGGAGAAACTGTTCTTTGTCCAATAACATAAAATGTTTCATCAAAATGTTCTAAGCCAGGCATACCTTTTAGATGCATGATCCTATCTCCATACTTCTTATTTGTAACTACAACCCAGTAGCTACTAGTACTTGCAGTTACTATTCTTAGTACCTATGAAATTACAAGGAATAAGATTTCTTTATAGTTTCTTATGCTCTTTTTTTTTCTTAGACTAGCTATTACACTGCGGTTTTTCAGCATACAATCCAGCTTTTTGTATTAGAATATACTTTTCTGTGTCTCAAGATACATGTTATACAACAACTATATGATTTGCTGATATTGTATATCCTCAGCCTCACACAATACTTACTTCTTTTGGATGTATATTTACACCACTCATTTCCACTACAGTTCTGGGTTTGATCAAAGAATAAAGTTTAGAAAAACAGGTTGAAACTCATTCTTTTTAAATTTTTTAATTCTAAATGCTATTAAATAAGTAAAACCAAGGTGTTCAGTTCCACTCACAGTCACATAATTGTGATACTACTTCTAAGCTTATGTGGTAAACAGTGCTCCCCCTTGTAAGTGAAATGCTCTTACTTCTCCCCAGTTCCCAAAGTTCCACCGTGGGCAGGGTCCAGAATCACAGCGTCTCGACTCTGAAGGTTTTGTCGTCTCATCACAATTACTGGCACTTCTTCCTTCCTCATCTTGACATACTACAACTCGACGGTGAAATCCACCTGCACAAGTACTAGAGCACTACCAAAACAGGTAAACATACATTTTGCCATTGCATGATCAGGAAAATGTAAAATATGTTGGTTAAAACAGCTTGGTTTAAAATCTTAACATTCAAAACTGAAATTTTCAAATAAAAATGACTACTATGTGGAAGTATTTTAACTTGGAAATCACGGAAAAATTACACTTAGAATTTAATATGTTCTGAATAACAATAAGAAAAAGAATAACAATAAATTTTAAAATTAATGTGCTTTTCTTTTGACCAAATCTATACTACAATAACACTTCTAGAAATGTTAACACACATGTGACAGAACGAATTAATAATTCTATAAAAATTTCTTACTGCTCCCCAGGGTCCAGTTCTCCACTGATATCCTCCCACAGAAGGACGGTTCCACTGGTTTAAATTGTCTTGCGGAAGGTGTACTGGGAGGTGACCTGTTTCTGGAAAATGGCTTGGATGGTCATGTATTTTTGGAACATGATGATAAACTGGTGGACATGGTGGCATGTTACATTCTTGTTCCTTAGGAGGTCGGCCTTCGGGATCACAGTAATTCTCATTGATTTGCTGATGCTGGTTGACACAGATGACTTGTCTTGTTACTATGCCACTATCACACGTAACTGTACACTGACCAAAAGATTAACGCAGTGTTTGTCACAGAACACTGATAATTAATAAACAAATACATTTATATTTACTTTTGACAAGAACAAACATATCCTTTCCTTTTTCAAGGGATGCAATTTCAATCACACTTGCAAAAAAATTATGAACTCTCAATTTCTAAACAGAGACTTGGCCAATAAGCTAATTACACACATTAAAAGATTGTTACAATTAATACTTACAGGCGACCAATTTCCAACTTTCCACTCTCCACACGGGCTAAAGCAGCTTGAAATTTCAGCTGGTCGTGGTAAATGAGCACACAAAGATTCATCTGCTATTTCTCCATGAGCATCTCTACAACTCACATAGCGAGCACGATCGCCCTTCCCACAGGATGCAGAGCACTGTCAGAGAACAATTCAAGGTCATCACACTTTAGGAGACTAAAACAAGATCATGCAAGCATCTAAAATACTAACATAGCTTAGTGTCAGCTTGAGTTTAGAATTAAATCGGATTCCATTTCACACTAATAGAGTCATGCATTCAGAAAGGAAAGTGAAATATCGCTGAGTGGTTTAGGCCTTAAGAATTTCTGTTGGCTTGGAACTGAATTTCATGGCCTTAATTCTCATGAAGCATTTCAGCATCTATAAACAGACAGCATTTAAACTTTAACATGGAATAATTACACAGTTGCAAGTAACAACAGAAACATCAGTAACTTCCAGAACATTTATTACACAGTGATGCAATATTTACATCAACTGTTAAAATAAAAACCAGTATTAACAATCCATTTGCCATTATGGTTTGTATTAGCAGATTCCATTGAGCCCCTTCTGATGCCTTTATGGATGAGAAGGCGGATTTAATGAAGAACTGCTGAGTAGCCTGAGTTTTTGCACCCTTTACTGGTATTTAGTTAAAACAGTTGTGCAAAAATAACTGCATTATAATAATATAATAATTTAACTTTGTTAAATATCTCAAGGGATTAACAGACACACCCAAATTTTATAGATAATTTTAAATTTTCACATTGCTATCAAGTAAAACTAATTTTCAACATTATCAAAATAAAAAGATTCCATTGAAGAAAATATATGTAGGAACTATTTTAATAATGTTTATTTTACAAAAAAATGTCAAATTAGACCTTTAAAGACTCCAACTGTTTAGTATTACTATTCATATAAAAGATTTAAGTCATATTTTAAAAGCAAAGATGATCTCCATACTCAGAAACGGATCAATTACATTTAAAAAACACTTCCTAGCACTCTGTCAATCATATGAAAACTATTTTGCTTAGAACCCCAGCTCCTAGAACTCTGCTTTTCTTCCCATTACTTTTTCTGGTTGGATTGGAAGCACGTTTTCCTGGGAGTGTCTATCTGCTCCTTAAGAAACAGTTTCTTTTCTTAAGAAAATATTAGAATTTCTTTTTAATCTATCCCAAGCAGACTTCAGTCTGAAAAATATATTAATGAGAGCTTTATGGAAAATGAGTGAATGAGTGGAGGACTGCTCTGCAAGGTGTGACTGCTACATTACATACTGGAGTCCATGATCCATATCTCCATTGGGTCACCTTCCCCACATGAACTAGAGGAAGGGAAGTAGTCCATAATTTTGTATTTTCTGGACAAGAGGGCAATTCACATTCCTGTGGGGGTGAGGAAAAAAAAAGCTTTTGAAATAAACACTTTGGAAGAGGCAAATGAAAAGCAAATGGTTAGATCGTACCATTACAATAAACCAGCATTAATTAACACATAAATACCATCTTTTACATTTTCCCTGGAATTATTCAAAGACCTTTCATTGATTTGTTTGGTTTTATTTTAAATTGAGTGTCAGAGAAAATTTATTTGATCTTAAAACTGCATTAGTAATAACTAGTAATATTGGCACTTTGAGAAACAACAGTTTTGGCCAACTTGTTGGACACAAGGAGCATAGACATTACAGTGCCACATGCTTCAGAGCCAAAGGCAGCACAGAATGACCAAGTGAAAACAGCGGCTGTGGTATCTTGTCCTTTATACCTTCAGCTACTGAGAACATAAATTTGCCCAGTTTCAGTCAGCAGCCAAACAGGTACTACAATTAAAAATGCAAAGGATACTCAAACTCAGTGTTTTCACATCTAAGGAGAAATAAATTACACCAATTAACTGGCTTTTATACTTAGAAGCTTATTAAAGAAGCTGGTTGGGTACTGTTATGTATTAAGCAAGATGGCAAGCAGTGTTCTTATAATACTCTACATGTTGGAGCTTCCCTCACTGCCAAATAATCACAGGCCTTTGGACTCCACAAAATCATATATGCTAACCCTTCAACCACATACCAACTTTCAAACATCCAGTCTTGAAATTACCCTTCTTTTACTTAATTCCCTAGGCAAAATTTGACATTTGTGAAGAAAAGCATAGAGTTTCAGTGTTTTTTTCTCATTTTAGAAGTGATTTCCTCCAAGTTCCCTCATAAAGTCAGTAGACAACAGTTGTATTTAGACACTCTCAACAGAGAAGCAGAGAGGTATTTTTTAACTTACTTGACTGTCTCTAGGACGAGTGGCAGCATTGCACTCCCTGTCATCGTTCAGAATAACACGGTATGTCCCAGTAACACATTTGACTGCGCGCACCTGGTATCCACGTCCGCATGTTACACCACACTGTTGAAAGCGGGAATGTAATACACTTGAAATAGCACTATTTATAATCAAATTTCATTTTTAATTACATTTGCTACTTTAAAACTCTCTCCAGAATGAACAGGAATGACTACTGAGATGGCGTTAACTTCCTTTGTGGCAGACCATCAGGTACTTAACCAGTGTCCATAGCACACCAATGAACAGGACAAAAAAAAGCCTTTGTGCGGGACAAAGGCTTTCTCTCTTTCTCCCTTTATAACCCCTGCAATGAGTAGGCTGGAGGCAGGCAGGAGATTGGGAAGGAACACTGCCAGAACAGCAGACCTGACCTGATCAAAGGGACAATCCATGCTCTATAATGCCATGCTCAGCAATTAAAACTGGCGTAGAGAAAGTAGAGGAAATGGAAAGGGAAGAGTAAGAGTAGCTTCAAATGAATCTCTAGCTGCAGCTGTTAAAAGTCTTTCCCTTCACTAGAGAGTTTGACTAGAATGCACTCAAAGAAGTCACATAAAACATTAAATGGCTGAAAATATTATGACACAAATCCTATCCCTATAAATGTTATGGTTCAAGCACAAGTACTTGTAAAAACTTGGTTGTGAATGGCTATTACCAGGTGGTACAGTGGAAAAACTGCAATGAAAGCTCTGCTCCAGGGACACAGATCGGTAAATTGCTTGTACAAGCTATTTCAGAAAACTATTTTTTATTCATAAGAATTCTATCATGGGAATCAATTAATTTTTTATTTAATTTTTGCATTTAGCTTGTAGGAATGGAAAGTCATCATCTTGTGACCAAAAGATTACACAAAAGGAATTCTACATTATGTTAGACAACAGTGAAGTTATCCCTAAGGTAAAAAAATAGAAGAAATGTCTAAGTAAAAAATATACTTAATTTCCAAAGGTATATTTATTCTGTATTTTAGTAACATGTTTTATGCAATAAAATGAAGATCAGTTGCTATTCAGTTATGATTTCCCACTAACATCCAAGAAACACTGAATAATCATCTGTTGGTTTGAGTAACCCGATCTTATAAAAGCCACATGAAATTGAGTACCTTATTTTTTTAAATTAAGTCTCATCTATATGGTGGCAAAATTTTCCTTCATAAATTAATTCACTTTTTTCTAGAGTTTTAAACCCACTCTGGTTTACATTAGATGAGCATCACACAGGAACACATTTTTCAACAGCACTTTCACATAAAGAGCTAGCAGATCTTTTATCATTGAAGGTAAAAACTAAATGTAACAACAAAATACTAAGTCCTTTTCCCTGCTATAATTAGCATATACATTTCTACGATCTTAATTGAAGCTACCACTTGAATATGCCCACTCACCTATAAATATTTGGTCTTTTACCTGTCTCGTTCATCTGAACAGTTTGCTACCCTTATTTTCATTATTCTGGTGATGCAGTACACTCACGTGCAAATGCATCTTTGATATTAAGGCTCAGGATCAATTACTATTTTAGGCATTTAACTTATATATGGGTGTTCCTAAATTACAAGTTAGATTGCCAATAGGATCCTGCAAACAAACACGTCAATCAATCCAACTAAAATAACTGCTTAAGATTCAACTAAAATGTTTTAAAAGTACTGTTTTGTGATTGCTCATAGCCTGAACTATAAAACAAGAAGCCAGGAATCCTTATGTACTCACTGATCCCCAAGGCCCTACTTGCCAAGATGCACATTCATGAAGCTCACACGGTGTTATTGATTCTGGTCTGTCATTTGGGTTACAGAAATCATCTCTCAGTTGTTCATCATTAATTTGGCACCAGACTTGACGATGCTTCATTCCTTTGCCACATGTCACAGGACACTGTAAAATCGTTAGAACCATCAGTTTGCAGAGACATGAATCTGCATTAATGGCTTCAATTTCTTTTAGTAACTTGTTGGATTTTAAAAATCACATAAGTAACAAAAATATTCCATTAATGTAAGTAGTCCAAAAAACCCTATTTTTTAATGAACTCTCCATTTCCTGTTAACTTCAATTCAGATGCTAATACAAAGAAATTACTATTAAGATTCCAAAGCTACAAATTTTGAAAACTGTGTACAGATCATTTATTTCTAATAGAATAAAGAATACTTGCTTAAAATAATAGTGCATATATCATAGCTTTCACTGGAAAAATGTTTAAACTGTCCATGACACTTTTATATCCATCTAATCTATAATAAAATCAATATAATTCTATCAAACAGTTGGCTGTATAGTTCTCATTGCTTCATAAAAAAGGAAGGTATGAAAATTACTGCAAATACATTTACTTTGCATATCTTCACTACCTCATTTTAATGTAACAAAATTAAGGAAAAAAATTAATTCTAGGAGTGTTTTACAGAAGTTCTCATGCCATTCATAGACCTGCGATGTATATCAGACAAATCATAGGACTTCAGAACTTTTATAACCACGTGGCCCAAAATAAAATAAAAAATTTAAAACACTTAATGCAGCTTATTTTAATATCCATGACCAGGACCAAATGTACCTTAAGTTTTCTATGGTTTCATTACCTCACTCCAGTCAGTAACTGACCAGCTTGGACATAAGAATTCATTGCAACTCTGTGTTACAACTCTTGGAAGCTCCTGGCATTCTCTCTCAGGAAGATGACGACCCAAGCTGTTCATACAAAAAGCTTCTCTGGTTCTGACACCTCTTGCACAGCTTCTGGAACACTGTGGTGTATAGTTATGAAGCAGGAAACAGAATACAATAAAACTAGGCCAAAATACATTATCAGTCTTAAAAGATGTTAATGATTGAGCCAGACAAAAGTGTCCTCCATTTAATCCACAGACTGCTAATATGCTCATTTGAGATAAAATCAGCACTTTGTGTAATAGTTCCAACATAAAACTCTAATGAAGAATAAAACCAAAATTGTACAGAACTAAATTATTAAGACTGTAAATAAAATATACACCTTTAATTACCAGATCTTTGCTGCTGACTTCCAAAACCAACCTGCACACAAGCTACCATTTCTTATAAAAATATTAGGAAGTTGCTGAAATATAAAGGTTGGTATCAGCTGATCCTACCAATCTGTATTTGTCAAGCATTGTTTCCTTTTAGTTATTAAACTAAAATAGAGAAATAAAAATTTGGTATGCATGCCAGAATTATGAAGTTTTAAATCTGTACCTCTGACCATTCTGTGTAGTGCCAACTTCTTAACATACAGTCACCATGGCAGGGCTCTCTGGCTGGTGGTTTCTGCTGATCAGCACAGTACTTATCATTCACTGGAGCACTGAGTCCTCTCGCAATAGAGTATTTCATGCAGTGGATCTCAATAGACCGATGTCCTGGGCCACACTTTGATGTACAGTCACTTTTCCCAACACTGTGCCACCTACAATGACAAACTGTTGTAGAAAGCTAACTATGTCTAAAAAAATACGACCATGGCAATTAAAGCACTCAGAGAATGTACCAAGAATTATAATGTAAATATAGATACACATTTTAGGGAACAGATAAAACTGTAAACTCTATCTCATGACTGGAATTTTCAAAGCAATATAAAAGAATTTGACTCACAGGCTTAAAAGAACTTATTAAATTTAAAGGATCTTTTGTCTTCATCTCCTAGGTGACTTTGAAAAATGTAAGCTATAATTCTAACTCTTCATCCTCTGCATACTTCAGTGTGGGCTATCTTGGAGTGCAAAAACACAAGTCTGTTTCAAATTAGTTCCAGTTGTGGGTACAATTCTGGTGGAAAATGTATTTCAAGCAGCAATACAAGTTTTTGTGCCAGAATATATAGAACAGATCCACAATTCTAACAAGAGATTTTGTACTTTACCAATAAAAATTAGAAAAGTACCCTAGTTCTACGTGGAGTCAGAGGCGTAAATATAATGTATAAAGCCATTACACCAACAGATTTGAGGAAAACAAGGAGAGATGGGAAGGATGAGGGAGGTAGGGAGAGATGGAGGGACAGAGGATAAAGCAATCTGAATTACCTTGTTTCAATGTCAATCTATAAAAACATATAAGACCACAATAACTCCATCAGTTAGGAACCTTTTTTACCTTAATTCACACTCTGTATTACACTCCTCAAAGACACTTGGTACAGTTGGTATAAGTTCACATCTTTGATCAGACACTACCACATGATCACTTTTACGTATACATGTCACTCTTCTTCTTCGAATACCTTAAAAAGTACCAAAAGAAGGAAATAAAGGGCTAAAAGAAGAGTGCTTTATGGATTCCATTCATCATTTAGGAATTTAACTGAGATACCCCATTAACACAAATTGCTGTATAGAGCAGATTCTGCACAAAAATGCTGCTTTGTGCAGTTCACTACATTCCAGGTGGAGAACAACCTTTTCCCAGTCACCTTTTCCACCTCCCAGCTGTCCTACAGTGGTCTCACAGGATATCAACTTTAGCAGACATACAATACCACTTTAAAAGGATGTATTAGATTTGATTCAACCTTTTTTAAAAATACACTGCTCCTATGTAGGTTTGAATATAAAATTGTACTGCATAAGTACTAAAAATCACAAAAACAAAAATTAGAAACTATTCTGTGCTTAAAGGCTCTGTGCACTTAAAGTTTACTGAGGGTAACAAGTTTCTTCTTCACAAGTAAGGGTGAAAAGTCAGAGAACTTAAGACAAGTCCCCTCACAAATGCCATCAGGTCCTTGGTTCTGGTGAAAAAAATACTTCACAGTACCTTGGCACATCCTGCTGCAGTCTTGCCAGGGTCCATAAGGATCCCATGTAAACAGATCACTTCCATCTTCTACTGGGACATTGAATGAATAACGCACATCAGGGTTGTATAAATTCCCTACACACAAAACCTTGATTGAGATAAAATGACAGCTGTTTTTCAGTGAATTTGAACATAAAACTATAAACGTAATGATCATGTAGGAAATTTTCAAACTTATGAAAAAAGTAAACATGCACCTGTAAGGTTAGTTCTTCTTCAACTCTATCAGTGCTGTTTATTCGTTCTATTGTAACGTTTGAACCACTGTACTCAAAAATGGCTCCTTGTATATTGATTTCTCTTTTTGACATGCTTACAACAAAATTCCCATTCAAGATAAAATTTCCATGGGTATCTGATAAAGCTGTAAGTGAAATAAAATATTGGAGATCTATTTAGTTAAAAGGTTCTATCAATAAAATCTCATCAACACATAGTTCATGTAAAAAGTTGTATCAAACCGTTTCAAATTAATGAATTCAATCCTAATCATCAGTAAATTTCACTTGAGCAGTTCTCATGGATATTCTCAGCCATGGATTTTCTCTACATTATAGTAATTTAATAATATTTGTTCTGCTGAAGGGCTGAGTGTAGTCATGACTTTTAAATTTGGCTAGGTTCTGCTACTGTAGAAGGAAACAATAATTATTGGCATTTTTGCCCTATTCTACAGCCCACAACCTTGTATTTGCTACAGCTACTTCTAGTGACGTGGGTTTTAAAAGTAAAATTGAAAATAAAAATAAATTATTAAGCATTTATGGTATTAATTTAATACAATGACCAATTTGCAATAATAAAGATGAACAACAAGTCAAACATTTTTAAAATAAGGTAAAATTTGTAGTACAAGATGCTATTCAGGCATTACTACATTTGAAATGGAAGCTAATGTCAAGGGGCGAGGGTTGTTTCTGTGTCCTGTGAGTTGCATGTGTAACAAGTGGGCAACAGGTGACAAGGAAATTCTGAAGTTTTTTGGCTAGGATGACAATGGAAGAAGAGACAGAAGGTAAATATGCTTCAATATTTTTTCAGGCACTTCAGATACAATATAACTACTATGAAATAGAACAATCAAGATTTTTGGTAGGATGTACTTATGAATTCTTTGTTACCTACACACATTTGCAAATCTATCAGCATATGATGACCTTTATACTCTTTATGTCCCAGACATAATAGAAAAAGAGAAATATGAGACAACTGATAAATTTGCTGATGGTCAGACCGCTTTGTTCGTAAACGAAGTGTATGCTTCCAAGATTTAAAACAACAAATACCTATATTATTCCTGAGTTCACTTGCAGTGTTTCAATTAGCATTGTGACAACAAAGTAAAGAACTGACAAAATGATGCAAGGTGCTATAATTCTTATTCTCTGACAAATGAACACACTCATCGAAGAATCAGAAACCTTAACAACATCTCACTGATGTTTTCGGAAAATTAGTATCTACAGAGAGACTCAGAGAAGATACAAAACAATTAGAAATTTTCTCCAAAGTCTTTATCAGACTTCTCATAATATACTCAATAATATATTCTCTGTCAAGAGCACAAAACCTATCCATCAATGTTGTACACGGGAGTCTTTTACCAAGGTAGTTGTCATCTTCTGGTTTCCCTGAGTAGCTGTGCTGTTGAATATCAATGTTTGTTGCTCCTTTGGGAATATTTACTACAACATTGTAACCTGAAAATTAATTACATATAAAAATGGTCAAATATTAGAAAATATGAAAATACATTTTAACTTCATTCACAAAATCCTACAGTGCACCAGAGACAACCAATGCTGCATGCCTTCATGTGCTAGGAAGTGTTATGTTCTGTGTTCAGAAATGTGAATTCAATTCTTTACCACTAATATGAGTTCAGTTGACTCAGAAAAATCCCTAGAGAGCAGAACTTCTCTAGAAAGCAGTCAAGTATACCAAGAGGGACTGAGGAAACACTGTGACTGCTCAAAATTTAAACTTTTACAGAAGTCTGGGGAAGTCACTTATCATGAAGTACCTCCATTCCCTGTTTACACAATTGAGGTAGCTTTTCTCTCACAAGAGTATTTCAAGACAGCATGCTAAAGAATGAGTCTTAAATACTAAAATATTGCAGCATTGCAGGCCATATGCATAGGTAGATATAGGTGTTAAACTAGCCATGCTTGATCCACCTTCTCCTGCTAAAAATATTGAGTGCACTCCCTTCAAAACACAAATGCTTCACAAACGAGTCATCACTTCTTGTAATATCTTGTAGTACTATTATGGTAGCCTTGCTACCAGGTAACAAAATAAGGTGCATCAAGATTTGCTTTTTAAAAAAGTCACTCTGCACATAAACCTAGGTTAAAAAATCTAAACCTGTTTCTCACAGATGCTAGTCATGAATTCAAAATGATACTTGCAGCTAAGAAAAATTTAGTATGGCAAGCATTGGAAACATAACAAATACAAACATGTAATCTGATGTATTAATAAAAATTTTGATAATTTTTCCACCTATTTCACTGTGTTTAACAATATTACTGTGACTTTATTTGATGCACCTCTGTGGGTAAAAATTAAAATGGCAATATCCTTACATTTTGTACTATGTTGACTGGGATAGAGTTAATTTTCTTCACAGCGGCTGGTATGGGGCTGTGTTTTGGATTTTTGCTGGAAAATGTTGATAATTCAGGGATGTTCTAGTTATTGCCAAGCAGAGCTTACATAGAGTCAAGTCCTTTTCTGCCTCTCATCCCAGTCCACCAGCAAGGAGGCTAGGGGTGCACAAGGAGTTGTTAGGGGACACAGATGGACCTGAGCTGACCACAGGGATATCCCAGACCATATGGCATCACGCCGGCCACAAAAAACTGGGCAAAGAAGGAAGGGGGGATGTTCAGAGTAATGGCGTTTGTCTTCCCAATTCACTGTCATGCATGACAGAGCCTCGCTTTCTTGGCTGGACACCTGCCTGCCCATGGAAAGTGGAGAACCAATTCTTGCTTTGTGTGTGGTGCTTTTGCTTTACCTATGAAACTGTCTTTATCTGAAACCATGAGTTTTCTCACTTTTATTGTTCCAGTTCCCTCTCCCATCCCACCAGGAGGCAGTGAGTGAGTGACTGTCTGTGTAGTTCCAGATGGGGTTAAGCCATGACAAATTTCATAATTCATTAACTTCCAAGTGCTTTTAATCTATTAAAACTCTGCCATGCATTTAAATGAAGATTTAATCTAAATACAGGTCCATCACATTTACCAGCTGGGGGCAGCACTGCAACTGCAAATTGACAAGCTGCACGCTATGGAATAAATACCCAGGTTGGTCAATCTTTCAACATACTGGGAAGAAAACCAAAATAGAGTTAAAAAAGCCCCTCATCTCAACACACTTAAGACCTTGTGGTAATAGAACAAAAGAAGACAAAATATGGGAGGATACTACAAACAAAACTGCATAGCATGTTGTCAAGGATACACAAAGAGAATAAATCACATACTAGGACCCTGAGAATGACCATCGTCCAGGAAATCCTCAGATACTCTAAATTGATGCAATAATAATAGCCAATATAGTAATAATGTGTACATAATTAGATTACCATTTCCTAAAATGGAAGCCAAGTAAATTAGTATTTTGCTGTAATGAATTTTTGATTATTGCTTCACTACTGTTTACACAGTTACTGACATCATAACTGCATGAATATAAGCACACACCACAGGCTGCTATTGTCAGTTCAAATTCTGCCTTAGCAAAATGACTCATTTCAGTTTGAAAGGGAACCAAATGAATTAAAAGAAAAAGATCAAGTGCACATCAGCATAATTAGCTCGTGATCCTAATTCAGAATTTTTTTCAAAAATAGTATTTCCTCAGAAAATGCCTTCAGTCATTAGCCTAGGGATGTCTTAGACCTCCCATGGACACTGGAGTTTCAGTGATCAGCTAAATACAATTTCTTGTTTGCACAGCTGTATTTCTACTTGAGCACACCTGAGTGATAATCCCAAATGTTCAGCATATTGTTCCTTGGTATAACTCAGTATTATCTTTTATATGCTATAATTTAAAGAATTTGAACATAATTTAAAACATTCAACTAACTATAAAACCAAATAATAACTCAAGGTTTTCCTCATCCCAAAACATGGGGGCTTTTTCCCCTCCAACTTCAATTTGAAGCAAATAAGTCTGTGACAATGGAAAGTTGTTAAATAGCAGAGAGTGACAGTCTCAACCACATTTGCATTATGGCAGTTTCACGTAACGGTCACTTGACTTGTAACAAATATGTGTGTGACAAAATTCATGTGCTATCTGGAAGCACCTTCTTAGGACAGACACAAAAAAAAATGCGTGTATTTGTATGGGAAGGGTAGCTGTATAATTTAAGATTTTTGGTAATTTTCAATGCGTGTGAGCCCATTGCCAGGGGAAAAGAAAATCCAACAGGATACACAGCATACTTTCCTCTTCAGCTGCAATCCCTTTGTTCTGTGAAGATCCTATTTGGCAGCTCTCCAGGTATCATTTTCACTTTGCCTGTGGTCTCTTTCAGCCAGTGGAGCGGCATGAAGGAGCCTCTAGGCTGAGATTAACCTGGAGACTTCTGTCCGTATGTTCTATGCTCGAACTACTTAACTGCACTGCTACGCACATACAACAGTCTCCCTATACTTCACAGAAAAGACTACACACAGAAGAACTATCAGTAGCTCTATTAGAGAAACTAAATCAAATAAATAGGAAATATCAGTGTTATTTGGAAGTTTCTCATTCACTACCTGTCAATGAGGAGGAAACAACATAAATATTGTCACCCCTGTTCTCTGGAAGAAGGAGGCTCACATTTCACAAGCTGTACTTTTCATCTAGGAGAAAAGGAACTCCATCAGCTGCTCACAACACAAACTTCTTGCTATCTCTTTACACAACCAAAATGAGACATTGGAATACGTCCCTCAGCTGCAAAGTTTCAGACCAGAGAACGTAAAATAAAAAGCAGGAAGCATATATCCTTTTAAAGTACTTTTACCCTCATCATTTCTTTTATCCATGTATTTGGCTTTGACCTTTGGGCAGATTGATTTTTTTTTCACTTGAATGGGTAAGTATGTCATAGTGTTTGCCTCTGCATTCCTTGAGAGGGAATATGACTGAAAATCAAACATATTTTTTGTTAATAGAGGCCCTAAGGAACATACACTGAAATCCTGCTTCCTTAAATGTAAAGAATAATTGCTAAGCCATACTGAAGTGTGCATTAAGATTAAAAAACAAAAGACAAAACTAACATACCATAATGAGCACTGTTGAAAGTACCTGCAAGTGTTTTACATGAAGAATTATCACCACCACAGATTCCACATTTGTCTCTCCTTGCCTTTGAATTCAAAACGTGATCACAGCCTGCTTGCTACAAAAAATAAAAATAATACAAATAAAAAACCCTGTGTCATTCAGCCCAATGGAAAACAATGAAAATAAGTAATGTAAGCTTCCCACTACCCCAAAATATTGTTGTTTACTGTATCTATCTAGTCTTCCTTGGGAATTCATTAAAAGCCTTCAATGGTTTTGGATTCTGCAATGTAAGGGCAAAACATATTGGTGCAATCCAAATACACTTAATATGTCAAGAACTGTATAAGAATACATAACAGTACCTAAAGATTTTGTATTAAAAAATCAATTTAGTGTATAAATTTTAATTCATATTTACAATAAAAGTCTTTTTATTGTAAATAAAATCCTAAAAGCAGTATGTATATGTACATGGCCATCAATTCATTCAAAGTCTGTCATTACTGAAAAGAAGCAAAGGAATATACATAGACTATGCTGGTTAAACTAACATAAGCACAATTTTTGTTTATGTAGCTTTACTCAAACTTCCAGGGTTTTTTTGAACTATGATAAACAGGACAATTCTCTGTCATTTCCTTTTTATTTAACAATTTAAAAATAAGCTATATTTTATCTTCATCCTGAATTTACTCAGTTTCACTGCAATCAGCAAAACCTCAACAAAGCTTGATAAGAAAGTCTTGGATTGTTAAAATATAGTTCCTTGCTTCTCCCAACAAAATCTTATGGCAATGCCATAGCTGCTATTAAGCAAAGAGTGCTGAATTGATTCAAGGGTCAGTACCTCCTGATTTTACAGTAAAATAATAATGACATAATCTATCTACCCTTGGATTTTCTACTATTTCCTTCTTTGGTAGCAGAAATACAACGTTAATAATCACAAAGCATACTTCTTTCCTCCCCTTATACTAATTTTGGATCAGTTTCTCACTGCTCACTTGGACAGTACTAACTCTTTCACATAAGAGACTTAATGAAGCAAGACTGTGGGTCTTCGGATTCAGCTATATGTTCTCCGCTTAATTGCTTCCATTTCCAGATCTTTAATTTGATAGGTAATAAAATAAGCTTAAGTGAACTCAGAACACCATATTTTCAGTAATGTTTATTTGTTTTAATACTTAATATCTACTTTATCATCTGTTAAAATTGATTTTAATAATTAATAAGTTTAAATACCCTGCATAAGCCTTGAACACAAAGGTCATTGGTTTCTGCTCCACAGGGAGTACCATCAGCAACTCTGTCCTTCAGCTGATAGTAGGAAGTTGTTCCAGAAACTCGGCAAAAAAGTTTACAGCGATCTTTCATAGAAACTGGAAAGAAAATCCAAGAGGTTTCTTGTCTGTTTTAAAACTTTATTTAAAGTAACATTTTCATTGCATTAATTGAAAAGACGTGTAATTACTTACTACCACTGTATTTTGGAAGCCAGCGAACAGCAGAGGTAAGACCGTTGATATTAAAGTGTTTGCCATCAAATTCAGAGCACTGTTGCTCCCGAAAATCGTTTCTGCCTTTTGGACATGAATCAGTATTACATGACCGAAATTTCATCCTGCGGCCAACACAGTACTTTCCTCCATTTCGTGGCCTAAAAAGAAGGTAAATGAAGAACACACTCATTTTCTAAAACTGCTGTTTTCCATGAAAAGTGGCCCCAGCCACGGATCTAAAGAGGAAAATCTCACACAGCATTCTGTCAGCTGCTACTGACTTACACATACACACACTCAACTTCTACTGTGCATTCATTTATACCCAAAATAAACCCAATCCTTGTAAAATACTATTGCTGAGGTAGGTGGTAATCTCGCTACTGATGTTTATTAATGCATTATTATTTTTATATCTCTTACAGCTATAACTATTTCGCCTGCGAAAAAGCATTATTAATTTTAATGCTTTTATCAATTTAGCTGAGATTACAGTCCTATTTTTACACAAGCAGCACCTCCCTCTGTAATTTGAAATTATTATTTTACAGAGTGACAAAGAAAGAAGACAATTACGAGCTGGCACAGTCTTTTCTGTAGTCCTAATATTGGTTTCACTTTGTGGATCAAAAGAATAAAAAGGGAAAACTGCGGAAAATACCCCATTTACTGTAAAGTCTAAAATACATTTTAACAGTTATAAACCCTGACACAAAAGAATTCAGTATTAGTATGTTTTTGGGGAAGAAAAAAAGAATAACAGAAAAAAAAGAACAGCATATTGATACTATCAATTATTACAGACTGAAAGAGGCATTATCTAATGGCTTTATAGTCTACTGCCTCCTACTCATCCGAGAAAATAAAATAACCTGGGGCCATTTGACTGAAGTTCATTTATCCTACTGATAATATCAAGCGGACATGACTTCCTAGAAAAACCCTGAAATTACTCAGGCACCAGCTGTGGTTCTGCTTCTGGACAAGTTAAGGGTAAAGTTCTCCTTGACTTTTACTACAGAGAACAAAACCCACATGGAATTATTCATTCAATGTAATTTTCTAGTTATAAAGGCCAAGTTTTAAATTACTCTGTTACTACCAGTGCTCCTTGTGGGACATTACTGGTGGCGATGTTGTGGAAAAGCCTTAAATCAAAGCAAATCAAGTGTTTCACTAAAGAGGTTAGTAGGAAAGACACATACTTATTTTTGCAGTTCTTACTCCAAAGAAAGCATCTAATGTTTAAAGAAACCTCAACAGTTAGAGTAAACCTAGAAAAAAAGACCCTGCCAAAGTAAGTTTTTCGAAACATCTATATGAATGGATAATATTGCTGAAAGACATGAGTAATCTGAAAGTCTTCTGCATATTAGAGTCTGTAGACTAATCTCTTTCCAAACACGGCTGAAACAAGCTTTTTTTACTGGTGCTTCAAACTGATTTGCACAGCCCACAATACCTCCATTTTATTTTGAGCCAATCTGTAATTTCTTAATACCTTCACTATGCACTAATGTAAAACACAATAAAAACATACTCTGGTCGATTACACAGCCTGGTGGTGCTCTTGATTCCACCTCCACAAGTTCTTGAACATGAGCTATAAGGTCCCCATGGTCCCCATTCTCCATCTACAGGACGCAGCTCCATTTCTCTGCTCACACAAATTCCATGGCGGCAGTGCTGCACAGTTGACAAACAAAATAAAATTTGTAATTCAAGTAAAAGGTTACTGTATATTTTAGGCACAAAAAAGAATGAAATTTAACAGCTCACTACTCTTACCTGGATATTTTCTAAAATGTTCAATTTCCTTTAAGATAACTTACCCAGTAATCATGTTTTTAAAAATGGTGTCTAGAGTTCTTTGATCACTAGGAAATCTACTGGATGCTGAATATATATTTATCTTGTCACCTTATCAAAATATCTCTAAAATATCCTGAATTCCTGATACATTTTCATGCATGAAGTTCAAAAATAGATTTACAACTCTCCTTTATGTACAAGATTTTCGGTTTAATTTGGAATTCGTGCTGATACAAAAAGTGAAAAGTTATGACAAACCACCAAGAAAATCAGGGTGTTTGGTGTTTTTGAACATCTCAAAAGCTAACTATCTAGTGGGATTGTTTGGGAAAAGCAGACAAGCATTTAAGACCTTGATTATGTAAAGCAAGAAAATGCTATAGATTCATCCTTGAACTCAGACTTTCACACCTACAACAAAAGGTGTAAAATATTTCAATTTATGTATATGTTATGAATTTTTATTTACTACTTATTTAACAAAGCTATAACTACTAAAATTGAATGAATAGTTAAATTTTAAAAACTAACAGTTAAAGAAATAATAATTCTTAGAGCAAGACACTACATTGCAATGTCTTTTCTGCTACTTTAGATCTTATTCTTGGTGAAGAACTACCTATTTCCACTAAAAATTTACATAAAGGAGGAATTTTCATTTCATCTGCTGGGATTTACATTATTAAAAAGACAAAGGCTGCAAGACTACTTTGTTGTGGTCATGTTTGTTATGAGACTTCACCACCCTATAACTATTATTAATATTTTATTATTATTATTT
>VZTE01004972.1:153792-193608 GCA_013397775.1 Eulacestoma nigropectus | reverse complement strand
ATTTTATTAATTATTATTAATAGTAAACTACTATTATCTGTAGAAAGTAATTCTCTTTTTTTCCCCAGAAGCATCAATCTCTTTCTTCTAAGTATTTACTATCCCTGTTCCTGACTGCAAATGTGCATCCACTTCCGTGGTTATTCAAGAAGTACATGACTAAAAAGTCTAAATGAGAATCTTATGATTGGTGTATGTGTGACTTTTCCCAAAGAATCCACAGGAATTACGAGCACTAATCCTACTGATGAATTATGGCAGTTGGAAATCTAATTCACTTGTATACTTCAGAAAATCCCAAGTAGTATATTTGATCACAACACAGTGGAGTAGTTTACATACTAAAAAAGAATATTTACAAGATACTATCATGTCAGCACTATATATCCTGCTGACTTCTATGTGGATAACATGTCAACTCTATCCTTGACTTCAAACACCTGAGGCATCAAAGACTGCCCTCATCTGGAGACAAGACACTGGCCAGGACTGAATACATGGGGTCAGTGCCCATACATAATAGAGAGAATTCTTTATTTCAGACACCTGCTTGCAGACCCAGGATTTGACTGTCCATGAATTAGGTTTGTTGTCAGGAGGGATTCTCCTAGTCGTATTGACAGGGAGTGGCTAGTTCCATCTTTCTCTGCAGTAAATACAGTATATGGACCAGTCACTAGAGCAGGTTATAACAATGCAACAGTTTATTATTTCTGAAGCTTAGGCTTTGCCTCTCTGTAAGACAAAACAGCCTAAAATTATCTTAAAGTCTAGAAAGATTTTGATAAATAAAGTCTCTGGCACATAATACAATTTAAGATTCTCTGATACACAAAAGATAAAATAATTCAAATATTACACCTCCTTTTTTTACAATTAATTTAAATGTTACATAGAATTTCTCAAGAGGTATTACAAATTTATTGTAGGAACTATCAAGTAACAAATTTTGCCGAACATGCAAAAATTGTGTACAGTCTTTCTGAATATAGCTGACTGGCACAAAACTCAAATCTTGTTCAGTGGTTTTTACACTGCCTAAAATAACTTCTAGATGCAATTTTTTCGTAATTAGTATATGCTTCTGTTACATTGATACTTATGGTCACATGATATCAACCAGTTTGTTCTCAAAATAGCAATTTGTCACAGAATCAGATTCTCTTTTCAGGCTTCTGCCCGAGTTCCTAATCCAACTTGATGATAAAATTGCCTTCCTGCATAATTCCTTGTCACACCAACTCTTGCATATAGGCTATATCTTTTAAGTTCTGTATGCCTGAATATGATCATTCCAGGTGATTCTCAGACCCAAAGCAAATGCAGAACAAAAGCTAGATCTTGGCATATAACTGTGTAAGTGGTCCAACCAATTGGCCAGATCATCACTTACTTGACACCAAGACTAATGTTTTAACTTAAAACCAAAAAGCCATCATTATTTCACTGCATATCTGCATATGAATTCTCACTGGAGTGCTCACTGTTAGTTTGCATTACTTTTTTTCAAGATGGCCTTAGCGTACCTTTACACCTAAACCTTCTAGTACCTAACATCAAGTCTCTAGCAATCAAAGGCAGAATTTCTACATTGTCCATCCATTAGGTAAATGAGGAACATTAAGAACTTGCCTTTCCAAGAACTGTCCTTAACATCTCAGGAAATAATTTTTACACTATCAGCTGAAGAGTCTAAATCCCCCTTCACAAAATGAATATTGCATTCTAATACAGGACAGTGACCTAGCATTTAGGTTCTTCCATCCAGAAAAGCATTTACAATAACCTGAAGGGAGATTTCAAGAAAAGAGTTGTAAAATGAAATTTTATACCCACAACAGTATTATTTTGATCCATAAAAATGCAAAGCATATGCTCACATCTGGGATTTTAATAGCTTATTCAACAAACTTGTCTCAGCTATTATTCTGCTGCATTCCTACAGAAGCGATATGATGAAGTCACGGTAGAAAACTCCAGCACCAGACATGTTCCAGATGTTCCTCTTTGTTTGCTTGAATCCTTTCTTCACTGAGAATACTATGATATTCAGAGCTTTCATAAACTTAAATATAATAGCTTACATTTTTTTCCTACATTTTTATGGCAAATATAGTGTATGCATCATGTAAAGTGGGTATCACACATAATTCCAAACACAGATTGCAGCAAGTGGCAAGGCTGCTCTAGTCAAGATCAACAGTTGGTTTTCTGTCAAAAAACCTAGAAATTCTGACCCAAATCTACATCAAATTATTATATCTTCAGAGATGAGAAGGAGGGTTAATGGTTCAAATTTGGAATCAATAAACCTATAGGTACCCAAATTTGTTTTTATTAATAATCTCCTTATAATAAGCACTTTGAGTCTTACCTATGGATTAACCTATGACTTGCTAAATTGATTTTGAGTGCTTCCAACTTATCTCTTACTGAATTTGCTAAATTTCCAGGAAAGCAACCTTGAAAGAAATTATTAAAGCATTACTTGCCAGGCTATGCTCAATTTTGACTGAATCAGGGAGAGTGGTAGATGCATGCAGAACAGGACTAGAGCTCCTCTGAAAACAAGCACTTCCCACACAGTCTGGAAAAGGACTCCAAATTCACTCTTATTGCCTATATGATCCAGAGATACACACAGTTTTTGAAGATCTTGAGTCAAAGACTGACACACTGATGCTCAGTGTCTGAGGACATAATTTCGTGCATTGGAGCCCCACGTAGCCCTGCAGAAAAAGAGACGAACAGCTTTTCCTGAGCCTGTTTCCAGACACCAGCATGTTTTCACGGATGTGCTTCTAAAAGGAACCAAGATGACTGAACACTTCAGTACGAGGAGAAAATGAGAAGGACAAAGTGTTGCAAGAGTGTACACAATGGTCTGTATTTTGCCTGTCAAATATAAATTTTTTTGTTCTGAATTTTTTTTGCACTATAAAATACAATCCAAACAAAGCCCTGAGAATGACTGTGAATAGCACAGGAAGAAAATTTCTAGTGGATTGATTGCAGAAAAGGAAAATAGGCATAACTGGAACCACAAAACAGAAAAACACTAAAAAGTGCTGCAGCAGAAGATTCGCTGTAACACATCTGGCCTGTAGCTTAAGGATGAGCATGAACTGTCTCAAAGTAGATTCCAATCACAGAGAACTGGGAAAGGAATATGAACCTTAGACGTTACACAGATTCAGCACATGACCCCAATGAGCAGGGAGCAAAGATAAGAACACCCACTCAGATGAATTTCAAACCCCTGTCCTTACTGGCTGTAGCTATGTCTACAGAGTTCCCATTCACTCCCTTGAATGAATGTACTGCTGCAGGCCTCTCTTCTGTCTACTCCAAACGGAGGTAAGGAAACCTTCTGCTGTACATCAAACCTATACCTGCTCCCTGTCTTCCTCCTATAAAACACATAGTCCAGAAAGCACATTGCTCAAAGAACGAAGATGAGAAGAGGGACCCTAAGGCAATATAAAAGGAGCAAAACCAGAGCAGTTAATAAAATGAGCATACAAGGCAGAAGAAATGGAGCTTGGAAAGATGTCTAACTGAAGGTGTCACCATAGCAAGTCAGGTCTTTCTCTCTGTAGCATGGATTCTCAGATGAGTCTACATTTATTACTCAAATAACATTATCTACAAAACCCACACTATTTGAATTTTTTCAATGTTTTCAACTTTTTCTTGCAAAAAAATCTGCATAGTTTATTTCTCCTTTGAAACTTCTAATTTTTCTGAAATTATAGCTCATAGAAAAATATTTCACAGAAATCCCGGTTTACATAAAAAATTTATGGTTTGAGCCCATACTTTACTCTGTTCTTACAGTTCAAAAGATCTGCTGCTGCTTTCCAGATGGTGAACATACTCCCTTATCACCCAACTGATAAAATCCACCTGATTTTTTTATACTTGCTTTACATAAATACATATAAAATGATTTATTCTTTCAGATTCAGTATCTTCATGTAATACATTCATGAGGTAGTCAAGCTATGCAACAATTTTTAATAGTAATCAATAAATGGGTAGTTACCTACAACTGAAGAACAGCAAACATACTTCAGAATTAGATGGGTAATTCTTTTACTATTCAAAGCAATTCTTTGCTGCTTTGCATACCCATTCTCAGTTGTCCCTGTATCCTTGTCTTTTATGCCAAAAGGACTAGGATGAAATCTTAATTTACTCGATAGCTATTTTAGATAGTTTAAGATGCTAGCTCAATATACTTTACATATCTACAGTGAACAGAATTGATTACCATGTCTCTCAAACACAAAAAGACACATGCTTTCCAATCCAACTGTTACTTGCATCATGTGAATTCCTTCTTGCTGTTAGAGAGATTTTTCCACACTACTGTGACATTTGGTTTTTTACAATGTTAAAGTACCAAACTGCTATTATGTAGAACACTGGGAAATGGCAAAGTTTGGGTCAGAATCATATAGCTACCTCCTACCTCTCCATTCCAATGCTCAAGCAATCAATACAATACTGGCAAATTTCTATATTCCTTTGGAATCCAGGAAGGATCAGAGTGCAACCCTTTGAAGTGCCTCAAAAAATAATTATAAACCACTCACACTTTTTTGGGTATGTTTGCTGTTATTTTCATAGCAATAAAGACTTGTTCTGAGAATGCCACTCCCAGCAGATAGGTGGTTTCAAAAACTTTTCTTCTTTGGAGGTGGGTTTTTTTTTGACTCGGATGTGCTTCACTAACTCCCAACTGTCAGAGCAGTCCATAGAGCAAGATCCACTAATACTACACATGACATATGAAATCTGAGCTTAAAAAGTTGATACTAAAATAACAAATGCCTTAAATGGATCTTTTCTGTATCCATCATAGCAATAATGTTGCAAATGCCAAATATAAATTGCTGTAGCTTGCTGGCAAATATTAAGTGCTAGTAATAGTCACCACGTCTTTTGCCAATTAACATCAGCAGCAACTTGCGGTCTGAGCTTGAGAAGAACTGTCCCTTAGGAACAGACGATAATTTGTCAGATTAATTAATTGCTCTTCTTTCTTACATCTTTCAGAGGTAATGACTGTAATTAGCTCTTTACTTCCTAGAGAAAAATGGTTCCACTGCACTAATTACATAAAATAGGTTTTTTGTATTCTTCTATAAGAATACAAAAATAAGAATAAAAATAAGAAATCCTCCAATGTTGGCAAATTAGAGTCAATTTAACTGAAGATTACACATGAAGTTTACATAAAAGATGAACTTCCTTTCTGATGGGTGACTTATTGAAAAATGGGTTAAACTTTGTAACGCTAACGGCACGCATAGGCTATAATCAAGTAAAGCTTCCACTGCAGACTTCAAGTAACTTTTTCTAATCTTGCAAGACAGAAAGAAGCCATTTGAGACAGTTTACCCACTACATTTGTTATCCATTAAGACACTATTTTCAAATTCCTCACTAATACTGTCTTACCAAACACAGAATCTGTTAAGATTGAAAGTTATTGGGGGAAATTAAGAAATAACTGAGTGAAATGTAGCAGCCTATTATACAAAGAAATTAAACAAGAGTTTTCAATCATCTTTGAACATATAAAATTATAAAAAAAAAAAAAATTAACATTTCTCCCACAGCCCCTGAAGCTGCCAAAGCACAATACTATATAAAAGCAGCTCAATATAATAAACTGCCCATACTTAAGATAATCACTGTCATACCTGAGTATGTAAGAAATCTCAAAAAATATTTATTCTCACAATACTCTGACAAGAAGAAAACACTTCTGTTTGCTGGTGATGAAGTGAGACATGAAGAAACCAAATACTAGACCAGTAAAGAACTTAAGCACCTAATTTCTGTTCACTGCCCAAACTACACACAAATCTAAAACTAGAAGTCTCAAATCTTCACTGGAAACTGGATACAACTAGCCTGCACCACTACTTCTGTTTCTGTCAAGGTTCTGTAAGTGCCTTGACTATCTACTAATTAGATATTCGTGACCCTTATGGACAGCACAAGAAAGGTTATATTGTCCAAGTTTACAGATCAGGATCTGCATTCAAAGACTTGCAAATGAGGAAGCAGTGAGTGGCACCCTCACCACTTAAACACTCTTTACCAAATAAACCAATGAGCAATGCAGCTTCCACTTCTTTTTTTCAATCTGTCAAAGCATTCAATCCATACTTCAAGCAGCCAGGCAGTCTTACACATTAGGGTATAAATGGGAAAAGAGCTCCTGTTTTTAGCACTGAACAGATCCAAGTACCCTGAATTATGTTACAATAGGCAAGACAGAAAATAAACACAAGTTATGTGTGGTCCTGGAGTGGGTGAAGAGGTATTCACGTTTTCATGTTTTCTCTGAAACAGATACATTGCAGATACAAATAACTACTGAGACCAGATGCTAACCCAAAGACTCCCTCTTTCCAAAAAAGCATACACCTGTACCTAAATGACTCATACTTAATTTGTTCTGGTTCAATAAACAGCCTCAACAAGACAAACTGGGGGAAACACACTTCAGGGATGTCATATTTCAGGTAATTCAACTTTGGACACTACCAATCAGGAAAAAACCAACTTATTATGCATGATCTGAAAGTTTCAAACAGAAGGAAAGATGTCAACTTTCCCCTGCCTTATTTCACCTATTTTTAACCAGTGTGGCGTCTGTAAACTTTAATAATTACTCTGAACAGACAAACCGGGTTTTTATGTCACAAGATTACAGAACTAAGAGAAACTGCAGGTAAAGTCAGGTAGACACTCTTCACACAATCCGTATTCTATAGGTGCAATATTGCCACACAGCAAGCATTGATCTTTCTTACCTACATCCAAAATTGCAAGTACTGAGAAACAAAACAAGGCTTACCATTCCTACACCACAAACTGTTCCATCAGCCAAAGGCATGTGCTGAGTACGACAACCCTTGTGAACACCTTCTGTGCTTGTGCACCATAAGCGTTTGCATTGTTTCTAAAAAGAAAACCAGATTACTTTTGTTGCACCTGCAATACCATTTTAGACATTAGTTGTGATATGTGTATTTTCTCACACTGTGCGGGGCTTAGTGTTTGCTATTGTACTACTATTTTTCATAGATAAAACCCACAAAACTGAAATAGATTTTGCTTAAGGCCAAGCAGGAATGTGGACTATCTGAAACTGATCCCATCAGATTAATAGATATCTTCATTTTCTATTTCAATAGAAAAGTTAATTTAAAAATATTTAAGAGGTTACAGTTAATACTATGCAACACAGTTTCCATATAATCTCCCAGAAAAAGGCTCTTTAACAAGAATTAAATGCACTGACTAGAAAATTAAGCAGAAAGCCTCATTTTCAAATTGCTAAAAGACTCTTAACAGACAAATAACCCTTATGGATTACAAAATTTACAAAGCAGTCTTCAGTAATGCCATCTTCAGGTCTTCAAAGCCCCCTTTTCCTTTCCTTTAATATTCACATAAAGCCTGACTCCTCCAAAACAACATTTTACCTCACCAAAAAGCTCCACTTAATTCAGTCAGAATCTGATCTTAAATGCTCTTCTTTAAACAGCTCCAACAAGACATACAATACTGGTGGAATAATTTTACAGGTTGGTCCAAAATCTAACTCTACATGACATCCTGACAGCAACTAATAAAGTCATAATGTTGTATTTGTGTTTATATTGCAATGGCCACATTAAGTTTTCAAACTACAACTCAAGTTTCAGTATTAATCTGGTCAAGTTTTCTTTCCATATCTCAATTTTGTATACAAATATGCACTCTGTCAGGCATGAAAATATTTTTTGACTCTGACAAAGTAGAGGGAATCTACATATTGGAACAAACATATAGAAAAAATGTTTGAGATAGTTTATTTATATTTAAGTTATAAGTTTCTAAAAAGTATTAAAAGAAGCAGAGAAGCAAGACCTGCTAATGTAAGATACGACCTATAACGTGAAAACATTTGTAAGAAGTGTTGAAATAAATCCCTTTCAGTTGTTGCAGGAAACCTTAGTTTATGCAGCTTTAGGTATTTTAAAGGAATTATCACATTCACAGATACGGAAATCAAAATGAATGCATCCTACTTTTTATTGCTATACATTTCTCACATGTGAAATTGCAATGCTGTTTACTGAACTCTTCCCCTTCAAAAGAATATAACCTGAAATTTTACTTTTTTCAAGATAAAATTATTCCCAAACCAGCATTTTTCAGTAATTTTTTAGTATAGATTAAGCATGACTCTGTTTGGTTTTCACTCACCAGGTAAGGGCATACTTGTGACCCAATACCAAACGTAAGCTCACACTGCTTGTTGACATCATACACTGACCCAGGCAGCTGAGAGGAAAGATCATATGTTCCTCCACTAGGTTTGTCTAGGAGGCATTCACCATAACCAGTACTGTTGTAAAACAGGAACAAAATGTGAATAAATCACTCCTAATTCATTGGGAACTTTCTCACTACTCACGCAACACTCAGAAACATATCTCACTGGAGTTATGGGTTAGCATGTCTACTTGCCTACATAATGACTTTAATTGAAATTAATGAACAATGAAATGAACCAGGTCACTTAATTTTCTTTTTTTGTATTGTGCCTTTAGATCCACGAAACAAAGTTAAGTGGGGTTTTCTCTCATTTTTTAAAAAAAGGAAAAAAAATGGTACTGTCTAAATTATACCCATCACTTATTTTTTAAATAAAAACTTCAGAAAATAAAGGGTGCATATTCTAACCTACTAAAATAATACTAAAGGTATTTTCAATAAACAATACCACTACATTAAAAAAAACCCAGAATTCTTCTAAGCTTTGCATGTTCAGTGCAACTTTAATGAAGTCATAAATTGCCGAAAAAGTTAAATACATGTATTTTTGTGAAGGACTGAGGCCCTGCAAGTCAGTGGTTAAAACAAAGAACAACGCAAAAACTCTATTTAAGCAATACCTTTAAAATACTTCTCAGAAATAAATGAAATTGGGATGGAAAAAAAAACCTCAAACAAAAAAAACCCCACTCCAAACCATAGCATTATATTGACACTCACTCAAGAAATTCAGTGATGTATTTTTGACTGCATTTTGACCAGGTCCATGGACTTGTATGATAATTTAAAGTTGGAGCCATCACATGATATTGGTGTTTAATGCCAGCTTCTTTACACTTAAAACTATCATCATGAGGCACATTAAACCTAAAAAGCAAAACAGATAAACTCCAAAACAAATTCAGCAATAATTCACTGAAACTCTCTTTGCTGTAGTAGCAAATGCTTGAGTTTTGAGTTTGAAAATGCCTTAAAATTTAATGGGACTCACTTAATACATCTGACATTATGGCAATAGGTATCTTTAAAATGCCTTACATAATTATCTCCCTATCCAAATGCTCCTAGTTATATGGTGGTGGGAACAGGAAGAATTTTACAATTAACATAATTCTTTAGATTATCAGAAAAATTCCAGTGTTTTAAGAGTATGCCACTTTAAAGGAAACCCATCTCCTCAACTGAATATACAGGCCATGGCTGGTCTGTCCACAACATGCAACCCCAATAATCACATAATAACTCCTACTATTCAGTAACAAATACTACAGAGCACATCAATATCATACTTAATGCAACTTACACATCATCTTATTTTTATATCTCAGTTCAAGCACCAAGACAATTAGCATGTGTCTAAGTGAACTTGCAGGCACATGAAAATGAACAAGCTAGCTACTGAGCTCTGTAACGTTGTCGTTACCTACACTGTGGCATGCTCATGGAGCTAGAGTATAGCACCTTTCTGCCATCACTGATGAGGTATGCTTCATAAAATAAAATGCTGTCATCTCCTCTTATTTTTCAGTGTAAAGTATTTCTCTTTGTGTTACTCTACTGTATTCTGAAAGGATCAAACACAAGGAAGAATATTTCTGTGTTATATTAACAATTGTCTTTTCTTAGGGAGGTAAATTCCTAACAGGGCTAGAATACAGTTGGAGTTAACAGGACTATGTTGCACTATCTAGGGTATGTCCCAGTGCCCCAACCAGTTCATACGACAAAAGCACAGAATTCATCTCTTTGGACACTTTTCCCTAAAATTCAGGATACCAACCAAGTTATAAAATTCATAATTTCTTTACCTGGCTCACTGCAAGGGGCAAAAATGATGATTCTTCTAAAAGAACATATCAGACTGCACCTTCTTACAAATGCAAAGCCCACTGCTGAAAATTGGTCATATTTAAAAGGAAATTTAAAAAAAAATTACCTGCCAGGAAATAGGTACTTACACATGTCCAAGCTCATGTGCTATAGTAAAAGCAGCACTCAATCCATTTTCTTCACTTACAGAACAGCTGCGTAGGGGGTCACACATTGTACCTAGCTCTGCTAAACCTGTAAAATTGAATCCTTATATAAAAGCTTAAGAGAATGAATTTTCATGTATTGCCATGTATTACAGTGAATACTATGGCACTTAAGTTGAAAGTCGTGCCTCAAGTATGCAGCAAATTTACACAAAACGAACAACCACCTGGCACCAAAGTACATGCCAGCAGAGAACAGCAATAAGAAATGAGAAACTATTGTTTTTGTCTGTGGGGCTTGAATTTTGTATCTATTTTCTGACTTACTGCTAACAGATTTTTCTCTCTACACTGATATTCTCATATATTTTCTGTTATAAAATTATACTGATGAAAAAAGAATAACTCACCAAGAGTATCGCATTTCTCTCTAGCTCTGCAGATATCTTCCCTTGAAAGAAAAGATTTATTTCAAATCACTACAGCATATAAAAGAATATTTTTAGAGTATTTCACTGTTGCTATACTAATTACAGCTTTTGCAAATCTGATTCTCAATTTTTAATGTTACAGGCCATTCAAACAACTTGTATTCTAGAGAAAGAAGTAATTTAAATTCACCAGACTAAGCCCACAGTGCTGCTTTTTATCGGGCATGAAAAGAATAAAAATTTATTATTTCTTTCTCTACAATGCAGAAGGTAGATCAAGTATGAAATGCTGCTGAAAAACATGCAGATTACAGTATACATGAAACTTGAACACTGGGTGGAAAATTTAGTGGAAAAGAAGAGTGAAAAAGAGATTATTCCAAGGAATGAAAATTAGAATACTCATTGAGGTGATTTGTGTACAGAAAGAAAACATACAAATATTTATATGCTTTCCATTTTAAGCTTTTGATAGTTCTAATTATATCAGGGCTATCAGGAGCTGTCTGTCACTGCATCCTGCTGACTCCATTACGTACAACACTCCTTCCCTATCAGATACATGTACTATAGCTAAAGACTTAATTTCCTTGCAACAATTTCAGGTCCAATTAATTTCTACATCTTTAATGCAAAGATCAACAGATGCTTATCTATTAACATAGTAATGTCAGAGTAATTGCTCACATATCGATAATCAGTGGTTTGGGAAGGGCAAGATGGTATTATTCACTTACCTATGAACAATGTCAGTGGAATGATGAAAAGATGATATTGTAAAAACAAAACTGAAACATTTGTCTGACCTAGATGAGAAATTCTGGCTATATTAGATACTGTACCTAGTGATGAGAACAGCAGTATCATGATGAGAAGGGTGAGTATCATCCAAAGTGTTTTGTGCTTGCTGCCATAAGCAAAAATTACGAAGAGTGGTAGCTGCATTAAAAGTGATAGCTGGTCCTTCCTAAGCAAGAAATGGCAAAAAAAATCAAATAAGGGCTGTAATACTCATGCACGTGCACTTACTGCATTGTCATTTGTGCTGTTAATCTGCAAAGTAATGACTTGAGCAGGGAAAGAAAGTCAGCAGGACTCCACAAAGGAATTCCCTCAGCAGATTTGTTTGAAGGGTCAGATCAGAATTTAGCTACAAGTCATCAGTCATAAGAACCCATTATTCTAAACAATGTATGTGCACATTTACCATGTGTTAAATATTAGAAAAATATAGTGACAAGAAGTTTATGATAAATAAACATAAAAGCCATGTATTTGAAAAGCATGTACTTCCTACAATCTTAAAATATTACAGCTGTTAGGGCTGAAAGCCTTCCATCGAAACCTTTTATAAAAACTGTAATTTTCCTGCCATGTTCCCATGAGCACAACCACACTTCTGGTAGCTCTGCCGTAACCTTTCATATACTGCCTGATTGATGTCACTATAGGTCAACTGGACGTGCAAATAGAGAGACAGGAAAATAGAGGCATTAAATACAGGCTCTGAAGTTAACCTTGCATTTGACATCTTGTTTCATATTTTAAAACAAAATTACATAGTCAAAGAAAAGATCTTATATTTAAAATAAAAATAATTAAACTTAGTAATTACAATGCAAATTAATGCATTTTGTTTCTTATGTAAGAATGAATCTTTTAAATTTTTCTTACCTGTTCATTGTGAATTACAATTAATTTGACAATAACTATATTTATAAGATTTCCAATACTTGAATCTTTATAGATTGCTGCAACCTAAAGAGAAAAAAAGAAGATTAGAGAATTAAACTCACTTGGTAAACCATATCTCCTGTAATGAAACAAACAAATTACCAAAGAAAACCAAGCCACTACAGAGCAGGTATCTCATGCACCCAATTGTACCTTCTACCCAAGGACATGGTGACAAAAAAAAAGTTTCTCAGTTTTTAACACCCGAATAGCTTCCATTTTATATTCATTTCCAAACAGACACTATGTTGAAATGCTAATGCAAAAAGTACACTTACTATACAGTTTACTGATAAAATAAAAAAACAAAGTAATATTACTGTGACTTGAGGTATAAGCTGGTTTATGTGAATGATTTGTAGAATCAATATCTGAAATATTAGAAAGTTTTAAAAAGCAACTTTGAACAAATAAGTTTTTACCTTGCTTTTAATGGAAGCTGGACTGAGTTGTAAAACTGTATTGAAAATACACATGACACAAACAAAAGTATCTTTCCTCACTCATAAAATTCATATTTATATACCCAACAGGCATCTTTATACACAGTCTTGCAGACACACAGTAAAAATCATGACTCAATTCCATACACCAAAGTGAACTACTCTGAAAGCTATTCTTCATAAAAGCAGTAAAAAAGTTTATTCATTCTCAGTAACAGCTTCAGATATCTTATCCATATGAATTCTGGCTTACAGCAGTAGTGGAATGACAGCCTTACATAAACAAGAGTTGCCACCAAACACAGAAGTACTGGCTTTCCTTCCTTCAAGCTTGTGCTAAGGCTGCAGGCTACAAAAGTGGCCAAGGAATTGATCCAGCTGCATTTTTTTTTTTTTTTTAAATCACGTTATACTGCTCAATATGATCTCATTTCTGGTACAGTCTCCAACCTAAGTGCTAACAGAGGGAAAGAGCAAGAAGAACAGACTTCTTTCAAAAGGCTTTTGAGCCACTTGAACTGGCTCAAATTGCTTGTGAAACCACAGCTTTGCAGTATATAAATTCTATTTACCTGAGATCAAATAATCCTGCTAAAACTTGGAACTGACAGAGCACTGGCTCCCATCTCATGCCCTACCTTCCTCTAAACTGGAGAGAGCACAATATGCAGCACTGTCCTTCATTCTTTTGTTGACAAACAAGCTGGAAATAGAGGATTCAATAAGGGTAGGGAAGGAGACAGAGTTTCAGAATCCATGTGGAGAACACATTTCAGAGCAGTACAGCTATTTGCTTATTTCCATATGGACTCCTTTCCTGGTTGCTATCCAGCAAGTATTCAATTATTCTTCAGTGGGAATAAGGAACATCTCTCAAATACTCACTGAAGAGCTGAATCCACTGGGCATGGACAAACTCAAAATCCTTTATGAAAGAAAAGGTATCTGAAATGCTCAAGCACAATTTAGGCATAACTTGAGTGGAATAAACCACCATTTTTCTAATATCAAAATTACTTTACCACAATCAAGCTCATAATGTGCTTTTATACTTTGAGATCCACTTCAATAAACTTAGAAAGGATATTTCTGGATATTTATCCTCCCCACAGTCAAAGTATGTTCCTGTAGGAACCACTGTCTTACAATAACACAATTATCACACCCATCTCAGCTCATGTAACTTAACTGTGAGCAGTTTCCTTCAATGGTCAATTGAGAAGGGGAAGGAATGAACTGTTCTGTAGACATGACTAGAGAGATGTATTTAAACATGTATTTTCATTTATGACAGAAAGAGCAGCTATTTCATTTCTTCATCCCTTTACTATGGAAGGAGACAAGATGTCTAATTTTCAGATGTATAAGGCTAAGGTAGATTAATTCCAGCCCAGCTCTTTCAAGTTCTATTTCTCTTTAGCAAAGAAGAAACAGCATATGGCATTCCAAAATCATGTCAGAGAGGAATCTGAAGTGAGATCTGTGAGGCTCTTTGGCTTATTCCAAGGATTGGAAGACATTTGTTCCAAGGATTGATTCTCAAACCATTTAAGCTGATATAACAGGTACTTACAACTGAGAATTTGTTACAGCATAAACCTATACAAGAAGATTACATGTGTATAGAATTAACACAGACATCTTTCATTGGACATGGTTGTTGCACTTGGCCTTGTAAACCTTCATGAGATTCACACAGGCCCACTCCTCAAGCTTGTCAAGGTCACTCTGGACAGCATCTCTTCCCTCAAGCAACTCAGCTGAATCACTGAGCTTGGTGTCATCTGCAAACTTGCTCAGGGTGCACACAATTCCACTGTCAGTGTCATTGACGAAGATATTAAAAAGTATTGGTTCCAATATCGACCCGTGAGGGACACCACTCATTACTGGTTTCTGTTTGGACATTGAGCTATTGATGATAACTCTTTGGACTGGCCATCCAGTCAACTCCTTATCCATCTAACAGTCCATGCATCAAACCGTATCTTTCCAATTTACTAGGCAGATTGTAGTGGGGAGCTGTATCAAAGGCTTTACAAACAACCAGGCAGAGCTCCTTCCTTGTCCCTGATGCAGTTACTCCATTACAGAATGCCACTAGACTAGTCAGAAACATCTCTTAATTAACTTGTAAATCAGTCTAGTTAATGTCTGGTTTTGGAACACAAAGCTCTGAAACTCAGGAAGCAGATGCATTTCACTGGCTGTCAAGTAAAGAGTATGCAGGTCATCTGAGGTAGTGACACAATCAACAAAAGATTTGTCCAGTACTGTAAGGCTATATATCAGGTAGAACAGGCAAAGGGATTGAGAAGTGAATGGGAGAGTTAACTAGGTTCAGCTAACACCAAATAATACCTGAGTGCCTAAACTGTGACTTTCAACCTTCAGTGCAAAATTAGCCCTAAGTTTCTCAAATGCCTCCTCTACTATAGTAGAGGTAATTTCTGCTCCTGGGTGATTAGAATGATCCAGGCAAGGAGTTGAGGCTGGAGCCTTCTTGCAATTAAAACTTAGCAGTTCTTGTTCGTGGCTGTACTACTACAACCATGAACAAGAACTACTTATACTATAATTGATGGGTGTTCCCTCATATACATTAATAGTTCCTTGAAAAAATAGTTTTACTGCCGTGCAAGTTCTTTCTGCTGAGGTTATGCTGCTAACAAAATCTGGAAACATAGAGGAGGCAAAGAAACCAATACAAAACACAGAGTCAAAAGTCCTCCTTCCTGTTGACACAATGTCCATTTAAAAGATTTCAGCAAAAGTATATCTTCAAAATCCAAAACTAGTTACTCATACCTCAGAGGAGATGCATTAGACTGAGTAAGTATATGCGAGAAGAATGTCTCATTGCAAGCCTGAAGAGAAACTGTGGCAGGACTTTCAACACTGTATCTATGCACCATCTGAATTATCTACTGGTTATCTCTCTGGAGAATAGCTGAGGACTGAAATGATGTCATGTAGATGCCAGAGGTGCCAGAGCTCCTGCCAAAACCCGAAACATCTTTTTCCAGTATGAGAAAAAGTAAGTTCATGCTAACTGTAAAATAATACTGCTCTCATTAACCCTATGTGTGAGTCAAAGTATGGATCCTTTGCCTCATGAGCACTTTCACAACCTCCAAACACTCAGTTATTACCGCTACTTTCAAAAGATCAAAGAGCAAGACTCTATGCTGATAACAAGATACCCTTACCAGCAAAGTTCTTTATATTCTCAGCCTGGTTGAACACGTATGAAGAGAAAAATCCTGAGAGCAGATAACCACAAACCAAACTTGAAGATTTACCTAAGGAACTGGGCAGACTAAAATAATCCACTGAGACTTGAAATGACAGAATGACACAGGGAACTATCAAAGATCTGGAATATAAGATTCTTATTTCTCGTGAAAAAAATTAATAGGTAAGTACTCCCTGCTCCTGTATTCTAAGGATACCTCTCTCAATCATCTCTTATTGGAAGCATTCATGAAAAACAATGATGAAATGGGATAGGAAATTAGTAGAATACACCATTTTTTTACAATTTCCGGATCTACTCGCTTTACAGTGATGTAAATACAGGCTTCAGAGAAGTAGGAGGTAATAGCCAAGGCAAAGTGAAATTAGTTTCAAGAGATTTTTCAAACTCTTAAACCCAGCCTCCACACTAGAGTACAGTAACAAAGAACGGGAAAAAAAAAAATATAAATGAAACTAGTGACACTTTAGTGGAAGGATCGCAGCTTTTATTTCCATGGAATTTTCAAAGATTAAGTCAGACCTTCTTATCTCCACAGCTATGCCTGCCAGTTGACTGGAAGCAACTTGGTCACAAAGAGTTTCTCTTGACACGCCTGTTGCAACTGTCCATTAAAGTGTGACTGTGAATAGGGCAAAATGCCCTATTTAGAAAAGGTGCTATTAACCAAGCAAGTACACCTACAGGCTGGAAGGTAAGTAAATGATATAAGCAAATCCAGTTGGATGTATCTTGTTCAGCTCTTCTTTTCCTTCCTTTTTTTCCCCCTAAACATTGTATCACAAGACCTCTTTTTCTTTCCTCTTGTCTGTTACACACAACCATGGTACCAAGAAAATACAAACATTCATATCCCCTGAAAGAAACATGGTATCACTTCATAGCTTGTATGTCTTTTGCAGGCTCCAAAATCTCTTATGTATCACTGTAGTCCTGTAAGCATGTAAGATAGCCAGGGTTCTGGGAGATTTCTCCTTCACCTTTTCCAGTGTCATACCGATTCTATCATGTTTCAGAAGACACAAAAATTGTCTGAAGTCATGAGCTGTATAAGCAGTTTCTTCTACAGTGAAAGAGCCATGTTAATTCTGTTGGTGCTACTCCTGTTGCATGCATATTTCTGTACAAAACTGGCTTCCACGAGTGGATCCTAGTGGCAGCAGAGACTTCTCATGCAAACTTGCACAAGTATACCTATGCCTCAGATTTACCATTTTTTTCCCCTGTAAGTTTTAGGTCATCTACTATCCACTGAGTTAACCAAGCAGAGGTTCTGCATGACACCTAGAGAAGTGCTTCAGTGGAGGCAAAAGGAAAGAATATATCCCTTTTAAAGGCTGAGTTGCTTTTTGTGTTGGTTTTGGCTGGGGTAGAACTAATTGTCTTCATAGTGGCTGGGATGGGGCTATACTTCAGATTTGTGCTGAACACAGGTTTGATAACATAGACATGTTTTTGTTATTGCTGAGCAGGGCTTACACAGAGCCATATTAGCATATCCTGCTTCTCATACTAGCATTCTGGCGAGGAGACTGGGGATGCCTGGGAGGTTGGGAGGAGACACAGCCTGGACAGGTGACCCAACTGACCAAAAGGAGATTCCAGACCATGTGACATCATGCTCAGTGTATACAACTGGGGGGAAGGAGGAGGAAGAGGAGGACATTTGGAGTGATGGTGTTTGTCTTCCCCAGTAGCCACTACATGTGATGGGGCCCTGCTCTCCTGGAGATGGCTGAACACCTGCCTGCCCATAGGAAGCAGTGAATTAATTCTTTCTTTCCCTATTAAACTGACTTTATCTCAACCCATGAGTTTCTAGCTTTTACCCTTCCAATTCTCTCCCTGATCCTGGTGGTGGGGGAGTGAACGAGTGTTTGTGTGGGGCTTAGCTGGGGTGAAACCATGACACCCTATCAGGAATTCCTGTGTTCTATCTTATCTCTAACTTGTGACTGAGATGAGTGTAAAGATATCCCTTTAATATTGCAATAACTCAGAGTATGGTAACAGTCATGATCATCACTATTTACAACTGTTCAAGGAAAATACATACCACAGTTATAATCAGATCATATCAAATGCCATCATGTACAGCACAATGTCAATGCATCCTTCCTTTCAGAATCTAAAAGAAACTACCTTAAAATATCATTTCACAAGACACAGCTATAGACAGGCTTCTCTAGCTGTCAGAAGGTACTCAAAGACGTGTGTTGCTTGGCAACGTGTCTCCTTATTCCTTGAACTCCTCGTTCCTATTCTTATTATAGGAGATGAGACCCAGGTAGCTTAAAGCAAGGCCTTTATCATAATTAAACAGTACCAAGACTTCACCTTAAGAACAGCCCTTGAACCATGTACTACTGAAGAGAAAGTCATAGAGACAAGCACTTATCTAATCATCGAATAGCTAATCAACAACCACCACCACATAGACAAAAATAGTAGTAAATAGTACTAACAGCAGTGAAGTGTAAATACAGGCAAGTATGTGCCTGCCTACATACTGCAAAATAGAGTCACTTAGGTATGAAAAGACCCTTAAAATCATTGAGTTCAACCAAACACTGCCAAGTCCACTATAAAACCCTATCCCTAAGCACCACATCTGCATATCGTTTACTTACCTCCAGGGATGGTGACTTCTGTGCTTCCCAGGGCAGCCTGTCACAACCCTCTCCATGACGTAATTTTTTCTAAACCTTCCTGGTGAGGCTTGAGACATTTTCTCTGGTCCTTCACTTGTTACTTGGGAGACAAAACTGACACCCAACTCACTACAATCTCCTCACAGTTAGCTGTACACAGTGATAAAGGTTCCCCCGAGCCTTCTTTTTTCCTGGCTAAACACCCCCAGCTCCCGCAGCCACTCCTCATATGACTTGTGCTCCAGACCCTTCATCAGCCTTGTTGCCCTTCTCTGGCCATGCTCCAGCACCTCAATGCCTTGGAGTGAAGCTCAAGGTGCGGCCTCACCAGTGCTGAGTACAAGGGAACAATCACTGCCCTGGTCCTGCTGGCCACATTATTTCTACTACAAGACAGGACACCATTGGCCTTCTTGGCTACTTGGGCACACTAGTACCTCTGTATTAGTTGGTGGACCTCAAGACGCAGTGAGGTATCATTATGACATTTAATATACAGGCACCCTGGAGTTGCAATACAAGGACAGTCACAATTAAAAGAATAGTAGGCTTTTATACCCCTACAGATATCCATATATCAAGATAAGTAAGAAGGCTACCTCAGAGAATTTATATGAATGATACTTTGAAAATAATTTTTTCCAGCTATGTATATTCATTGGTGCATAAAAAAATACCTACTTTCATTTTAACCACGTCAGATGCACAAGATCATAGCGTTTTATATGCACAGGAGAAACATAATAGGGTATATTCTTGGCTTACACCAAGAAAAATATGCCTTGTGCTGGCCTTCTAGATTTTACTGTATGAGAGATAAAAAGCACTGAACATTCCTGTAGCATTAGTACTAATACACTGACCTAAACAAAAAAGGGGCAAAATAGACTACTGAGGTTCTAAGGAAGAGATACAAGTAACCATGTATTCATCTTCAAATTTTGAATGTAACTGTATTCATTGCCTTTCAGATGGTAGTCATACAAATTATATCATTAACCTAGAAACTACTTAGGTCTACCGCCTATTTTTAAATTATGACTATAGGCAGAATCAGTAAAACATTCTTAAAGGCCAGGATGCATCTACATTTTCCCAGTGTGTTCTGGAAAGATGAACTGTTAACTATTGTATAGTATGAACTGCAAAGAAAGTATAAAAACATTCTTTAAATTCACCCACGCATATCAGGATAAAATAATTTGTATGGTTTTAATGATTGAGCACATTGGTGCACACAATCTTTCCATATAGAAAATACTTCATGATCAATGCTGATGATGACCCGTCGCAACGGGAAAAAAAAAAGTATAAACAAGACTATACCTAGAAAAACTTCTTGCTTTTAAGACCTACTACTCATTACCTTCCATTTCATACGTCAGTAAAAGATGGCAGCCACAAAACTTTACTAAAGTGACAGTAACTGTTTCAAAATACTTGGATGGCAGCTTGATCTGCACAGATCTGAAAGACTACAGAATGAACAAAACAACAGAGTCAAAGCCATTTATGAGCAGCCCAAGCCAGGAACCTGTCTTGATGAAAATCAAAAGCACCAGCTTTTAACATCATATTATAATAGTACTGTTTTACCATGATTCAACACCACTTTATGGTTTCACATTCTTATTGCAAGTTAAATGATCTAAATTGATGTTGTCTCAATCCTTTCCTTGAATGCATGGCTGTCCCGCTCCCATGCTCCAACTTTAGCACTCACATGACCAGGCAGCCAGCCAAGCTCACAATCTGAGCTGGCCATCATAGCCCTACCACAGGTGGTTTTACATGTCATGATTACTTTTCAGAAAGGCAAGATTTTTTGCTGCAAGCAGAGTACGAACAGACCAAGTAGTTTTTTTAGTACCAAACTAACTATATAAGTAGTACAGTACTTAAAAAGATGTCAATAATCAGGCTATTTTTTCAGAAAATGAGGATAGTACCTCAAAATGTTTCATGGAACCAAATTTCAGGTGGGTTTGAATTTATAGTAAACTCCAGAGTCTTAACGAATTATTTCAGTTGCTAAGATCAAGCCCTCATGTTAGGGGCTTTAAACTTTCAGAACATAGGCTAAGATGAAGTCCTCCAGTTACTGAATCTATTTAAGGCACTGCCTACTCCCTGCTCTGCTGATACAATGCTTGGAGGAACAAGAAGGAGTAGTGCAAGTTAACCAATTACAGTATTCTTCATTGTTTTATTTATTGTTTCACATTAATAATGCCTTTCTTTGTGTTGAAATACAATCAAGTTTTTCATAAAATCCTATGACAAAGGTATTCCTTCTACCTTGAAGTACGTATTTCAATCAGAACAAGTAAGTATTTCCAAGACATAGTGTAAATAATGTGAATACACTTATTGCCAACATTTATGCAGTTTTAAAGAAATGAGAAAATGCATTCCAGTTCCAGTTCAATGGGATTACTTGCATGCTGAGAGCTAAGCCTTTTCAGGTTAAATTGGATGAGTGACAAGACACTTAAAACCCTAAAAATATTTAGCAGTATATTTCAGTTCTTATTTTCCACTCATAAAACAGCAGCAAGTTTACTTCGGTGGTTTTGTTGATGTTAAAAAAAGCCCCAAAGAAAATAAAAGAAAAATGGGCCAGGATTTCAAAGGTTCTTCTGGCAGCTAGATGTCCAAGTTTCATTAAAATTTAATGTGATTTATATGCTTGAATTTTTCATGTTCCTTTAAAATCCAAGCCAGAACTGAATAACCTTAAAAGTTCCAGAATTATTACAAGAGTAAAGTATAATGCTCGATTCACTTAAAATGCCAGCAACCTGACAACTTCCCATAACAGAAGTTGCTTGACCAGACAGAAGTACCAGTTAAATTTAACAACCAAAGCTATCTTTACAATGTCAGAAAAGATAAAATTTTAAAGTGCCATTTATTTCCTTTACAGGCAATCAAATAAGACTAACGATCGTTCTATTTCAAACACTAAGAGGCTGTGGGTCAAGAAATGACTCACCAGCATACTGATAAATTCTAATGCAGATTACATAGGGAAGAATGGTAGTCATTTGTTTTCCTATCCTTCACTTTTTTTTTACTAGTTTATTGAAAAATAACTGTTATGGAGAAAAATAGACTAAAGGCTGTATATTCATATGCATTATTTGATTGACAAAGCATATATATGTCAGGAGAGGGTTGGATCAGATGACTTCCAATTGTTCTGTGATTCCAAGACATTGGTGAAACACTTCAAGAAGGGATACAAGCTGGGATATGTATTCTTTGGGGGAAATGGAGGTGGGAGAGGGAGAGTGCACGGAATTAACTGAACTGTAAAGAAAATCGTTTAAAATTAAGATCTGATTTTATATTTTTTACATCTGCATTTATAAAAGTTCAACACTGCTAGAAATAGCATCCTAAGAAACTTTTGTTTCAAGATTACCTTCTGCATATATAGATATGTGGAGTAAGAGCTGCCAAAAGATGCAAGCAATACATCTTACCATCTACAGTGGTATTCAGAGATATTAAACTCACATTAAAGATGTAGTGGCTTATTGGATGCTATTGCCTCAAAGCCAGCAGTAAGTGTAAAACCCTAGTTTTACAGTACAGATAGGAAAGCACACGAAAGAAATGACAAGTTTTTTTAGAAAAGAACTGGTATTCTTTCACTCATACAGTATATGTTAAATATTAGATTTTAAAAACAGTTCATATATAGGTTCTCTTTAATAGCAATTATACAATGTTTATCTTATTTACCCAGAAGTCCAATTGTGTAAGTAAAAAGACAAACATTGCACTGTACAGAATAGTATTTGAATGTATAACATCAACAGATGCGGGAATAATGTTTTCTTCTTAAAAAAAAAAAAAACAGGAATTACATTACCTATAATCACAACAATGCTTCATGAAAATGATATAATAAATGTTCTATTTCATCTTATTGTAAAGTTCTGTAAAAAACAGCTTCTATTTTAAAGTAATGTCTTTACCACTTCACTTTGTTTCTTAGTACAGCTCTTTAATAAAGGAAGCAACTATAATAAAATAGCATCTTTGGGATCAATTGTTTCTAAAGGAATTCCAAACTGAGTCTGTACTATAAGAGAAAAAACAACTTTTGGTACTGTTTTTTTTTTTTTTTTTGTAATACATGAACTTTCAGACCTTCACACCACTAAAACTAGAAAAATTCAGAAGACTTACATTAATATATGCTAATCTCCCTTAAAACATTATTTTTCTTATAAACCAATTAAAGGAAACTCCATGTTCTAAATTTGTATCTGTGTAATTTGTCATCTGTGTAATAGATGGCAGCACCTCTAGTGTCATCAGCTGGAGATGTGGATATTAGAGTGAGCAGAATTCAGCTCAGTTGTCTAACTGTATTATCCAGCGTCCCTTCACACACTATAGGTTATCAGAAGCCTATGCTCAACTGGCAGATACAACACATGATTTACAGGAGACTTGCACAGCTTTGTGAAGCAGCAGCTGAGGCCAAGTCAGATGTCCTACGGCATCTTAAATGGCATGGGGCACTTCTATGAAGCAAATTAATTGATCCCAGTGAAAACTAGACAGGTATTCTGTCCATCCAAAAGTAGATGTCTGTAACTGGTCAAGTTAACAGCCATCTAAAAATCAGATGTCTCTATAGATACCTATATGGTAGGTGCTTTAATTTGCTAGCCCCCAAGCTAGATGCAGTTTCATATAACTTAAGCTTCTTGAATAGATGTAAGGACAGAAATCTAGAAATAATTACAATGCAGAATATGTTAGCGTGCCTTTTCCTAACAGATGGTTCAACAGATGTCATGGTAAAACTTTTGATTTTAGAGCACACTGTACTATATTGTGAATCAATACAAGTAGTGACCTTTGGTTCAAGAAAGAATTTACCACATAAAGATTGCAAGTAAATGATGTCAACCCAAGGTCTGACTCATAATAATCTGAAATTTCTTGAAAAATTGAAAAACTAGGATTACTATAACCAAGCATTTCTTTTTTCCACAATGCCATTTAACATCTGTCTGCTGTAATTAATCTGTATATTTCAGTCACTGAAGCTTAAGAATTCTTCTAAAGCAACAGAAAATCAGGAAAAGGGTCCCATCATTTCACCAACTCACCTTACACTGCGTGAAACTGAAAAGATCCATAATCTGAAATTTGGACCCAACTTTTTTATTTATGTTTATGTAATCTCTTTTTTTTATACAGAATTTGATCAAACCAGATGACAGAAAAGTTGCAAAAAAGAAAACAACAGAACAGAAATAATTAAAATTCCTAATACTTAAGAACTTACTTACTATTGACATCAATGTTAGTACATAGTGCTGTAAATTCTGCCCATGGTGACGAACCATTTTGGTGTCAGCTGTGACCATCACTTCTACATATCTTGGATAGGAAAGAAAACGTTTTTTCCTGGAATGTGGATTGCCATTATCCTCTATAGAGAGGTTATTTAAAGCATACTCTAAACTGAGAGACTTCTGTAAAACACTGCTCTCTTCACTTAAACTGCTGAAGGTTGGATGTAATAAAGTGCTCTTCTTCAAGTCTTTCTCTGTAAAGTAAAAAAAAGATGTAATGCTGAATGCAGTTGCTAAATGGAAAAAGGCAAAAGGCTGCCCAAAATTGACAAACTTCTATTTATTATCTTATTTCCAAGAGAAACAGTGCAAGAACTTAAAAAAAAAAACCAAAATACGAAACACAGAAGACTGTAATAGGATCATCAAATGAGATGTCTTGTATATTATTATATAGTTCTATTAGAAATGGATTCTGTGTTACAAATTAGTTAAGAGAACAGCAATATTACATAGTTCCTAGAATGCAGTATAATCCAAACAGGAAGGCTGGAAGGAGATAAGCACTACAGCTTAATCAGTACAACAAAAGAAGCAAGTTAGTTAAACAAAACACATTTTTACACGCAAACTTCTGGCACTAGTAGAACAAATAAAAACAAACTAGGTCCAACTCCTGAATTCAAGTCCCTACTGACTTTCAAATTTACATAACATTGTATTTAAATAAATATGGAGTTTAACTTCATAAGCAAGTACACATCAAAATCCTTAAGTGACTTCCTTGACAGTTTTGTTAATATTCACTGTGTAGGATTAGGCTCTAAATGAAATACACAATCTTCTCAGATGTCTCCAAACTAAGTACTGTAATACCTCCAATTATGCTGTATAGTCCAGCCCCCAGAGGCTTCTGATGCCTGATACATAAAAAGCAATGCCTTTATCAGAATCACCTTAGCAACAGCTCACACAAAAAATACTTAACAGAGAAGCATATATGAATTCTCACTACTCTCTAGAACTTAAGCAGCTAACTGGACATTCCAGCCCTTTCAGAAGAAACCTCCACTGTCGTTCTGGAAACTAGATTTCCCTCTTAGAAAGTAGCGGCCAAAGGATATGTCTCCTAATCATTTTATTCTAATGACTTAGTGACTACAGCACTGACACAAGAATTCAGAGATCACAATTCTGTCGCCCTCACCTTGAGAGGATTTAAATCCATGCATTCCCTATTCAAGGGAAGAGCCCTCATGTGTAAACTTTAAGCTACTTTTCACAGTCTGTCTTCCTTAAAGTTAGGGTTCAATACAGCCAGAAAGAAAAGCAGTAGAGACAATGGCATGCACTTTACTGAGTAATTGTTTAAAAGCCAATCACAAAATAAAGCTATACTAATTGTGAAACCATTAGCACTAACAATAACGAGAGGAGAAAGAAGGGACTGGCTTTGAAAAGGAACTAGTTTGAGTATCCACATATACTCCGTGTGTTCAGACTGAGTTGGATGCACTGAAGAGAGTTGGCTGAAGCAATTTCATATACACAGTCTTTACTCACAGCAGGTGTCTGAGATTCCAGAGCACTTGCAAAATGGGAAATAACATTTATATTTAAAGGGAGAGTTCAAAGATTATCTAAATTTATGGACCACTTAAGAACAAATCAAATTAATTTTGTTTACAAACACCAGAAATCAACAAGTGGGTAAGTAATAGCTATCAGATTTATCCAAAACATATTCTGGCAAACTCTGATGAGCTTCCATACATTAACGAAACAGAACTTATGGACTGAGGAAATGCAATAAATATCCCATCCTGACTTGAGTATGGCATATATCAGGGTTTCAACACTATTTTTCATCAGCAAGTTAGTTTTAGAAGAAAACAGTACAAAGTGAAGAAAAGATTGGGTAGACAATTTCAGAATTATCATGGTCCAATTTCAAACTAAAAATATGTATTGAATGCTATATTCCTCCACTTCCTCTGTCAAGGTTCCCATGCTAGAGAAAGAGAAACTCTCATGATTCCAAGTACTGATAAAATTTGTTCCTCTGTGAAGAAAGGACATGAATAACCAAGCAAGACTAGCATTAAAGAGACATCTCTTCTTTAGAAGGACAGAAACATAAAAACACAAAGCTTTTCTTCATAATCATTTCTGCAACTTCACTTCCCCCTAAAACGACAGTAAGCCCTAGCTCATAATCTTTTTTAATTGTTCCAAAAAATGAAAAGGGAGAAAATTACTATGTTCTTAGTGCTTGGAGCATTTTTCTCACACTAACATGTTTAGATTAAAGAAAAAAAGACACAAAACAAACTGAAAGACCTCTAATTGGGTTCAGTGCATATTATTTATCATTGAAAAAAGAAAGGCACAGGAATAAGAACATTTGTTTGACGTAATGGCTAATTTCTGGCCTTAGTATGTACAGAAAAGCAGAATTCCCAAAATAATGTTTCCAAGTATAAAATACATTTTACGAATTTTCCAAAATTAATAACCCTAGTCACCCAAGCTACACCTTTTTTTTTATCTTTATATTTTTAACCACCTGGATAGATACTCCTCAAGAAGAGTTCCAGCGAAAAGTTCAGCCCAGGAACTGATCAGGGAGCTGGTGTTCCCTGCTGGCTCATCTTTCAGCACATAGCAATGGCCTACTCCTACACCTTTAAAATTTCTTTCTTAAGTTACATCCAGCCTTCCCAGACCCCTATGTTATTAAGGACTGTTTCCCAAGGGACACTTTGAAGCAGTGCCCTGAACAGGCCAAAGTCCTCCCTCTGAAAGTCCAAGGCAGAGGTTCTGTTAACCCCCTTCCTTTAACCTTAAATAAAACAAAATACTATTAATATGTAGTGTGAAAAAATTATTAAAATACCCCTAAGGAAAAATATCTACATTAATGGGTAAGATTAGATTATAATAAATTAATGGGTAATATTAGATACTTCCATTATTAAGGAAGACAGAAGTCATGTATTATCTGTTAGATTTACAGTAAGTTCATTATCTTTTGTGAATATAAGCAACAACTCCTGTGGATCTGTTCTTTCAGTGTTTACGTATGGGACAATGTAGGTGTAAAAGCAAACCCACACCGAAGTTCTTGCAACATCATGGATTTTTTTTTTATATGCACAATTTGTCCTACTTTTGAATTTGCCACTGTCATAAAACAAAAGGAACAGCTGACAAGCCTGTGTGAAAGGAATGTGTAGGTTCTAACAGCACACTGCGGAGAAAAATTATCTATGAAATTAAATCTTGCTTTTTTTTTCTTTAGAACACCTGACATTTGAAAAAGTCACAATGAAATTTAAAGTATGACTATACCTGAAACTTCACAAGGTTTATGGGATTTCTGATACTTTTTTTTAAGTTCATCATGCCTGTATATAAGATGGGGTTTGTTATGTTCATCTTCATGTTCACCTCCATCCGCTTTCATCAGAGGTTCTAAAATGTATTCACCATCATGTGCCTTGAAGGTGCCCATCTGAAAGTAAGAGAAGTAATTGAATTATTTTCCACTGAAAATACTGATATAAAAATCATTTTCATTTAAATAAAAGCTATTTATGATAATACTTTGAAGTTAATGATCATACATATGCATGTGAGATGGGGGAAATTTCAGTGAAATCTGGAAGGTAAGGCAAGAGAAGTTTGCTTTCAGAGACTTGTCTCACCCAAGTAACTCAGATTACCTTGCATATTAACAACGTATCAAAGGTAATTACTATAAGAGTTATGAAACACAGGAGATCACCACAAAAATAGAGAAACAGTATAACAAAGCAGGACCAGCTGGAAACTGTGCAAAGAAGAGCAGAGGCCATCAAGAACTTCAGAACTTGAGTGCTGTCAAAATTCTGGACTGATTTGCTGCCTTTTGTCCTTAACATAATCTATATAATATTCTTCTTCTAAAATTGCCTTTTTCCCATAGATTAGAAACAGTGTGTTAACATGATATTCTTTTTAAAGATTTTTGAACGGGGTACTAGGAATTCAAAGTTGACACCATTGGAGTGTTTTTCTCCTTGATTCCCCCAACACACTCCCCATCTCCAGCCATCAGAGACACGAATGGGTAACTGTGTAACGGGAACCACAGTAACTTGATTACTAACAAAAGCACTGGCACATACACAAAGAATAAAAATTAAGCTCCTTTCCCCTAGCCCCATAATCCTTTCAATTATGAAATCCTAAAGGACTGTCTTCTTTCCCACTGCACTTCTAACCAAATTCATAATTTCCTATGCCTTAAGTATTTCACCTCAGGAGACTATGAAGAGGAAAAAACATGCAACAATTTCATCAAATTATTTTCAAACTTTTTAGCAACTTCCTCGCTTCAGCCAATTGAACACATCAAGTGAGTAGGTACACTGCATCCTGATGGATATTTTGCCCGTAAGGCATAAGATTGACCAACAGTATAACAGTGATAATCTACATAATATGGTTTAAGAGATTAAGGGTACATGTCAACCTTGAAACTCAGGGTTATAGAGAGAAAGGCATAGCAGGATAAATGAGAACAGAAGCAAGAAGAGGACTTTTTCAAACAACTTACTTAGTGTTTTAAAAACTGCTGCAGACTACCTTAGTGTCCAGGGTATTGTACTGGCATTATAATATCCCCTTGAATTTGGGATCCTTCTAAGCAGTTATCAGTTGTCGATGTTTAAGACTCTGTTAGTCTGACACAGGCCTGAAGCCTATTTGCATTCTTGCCCGATACATAACATTATTAGAGCCATTGTCAACACATTGTGGATGAATCCTCTGCACCAATTTTATCGCAGAATGAAAAAAGACACAGCTAAATAGTATTTTCATTTCAAGACTGTTTAAATCTAACTCACAGAAGCACTTTTCTCCCTCAGTTTCATTTAAATTCTTTGCAAGTAGTCTTCGTGCTGGATCCTTTATACATTCAGTTTAGCCTTCTCACATCCAGTGTTTCCAGGGCATGTAATTTGTAGAGGACAGCAGATAGAGCTTACCAAGAACAGACTGGAAAGGGCTTCAGAAAAACAGACATGCCACAGCTTGTCAGTTAGTCTTAAGGTACAACGTTTTGGGTAAATGACAGGGACAGAAAAGACCCTGTCACTCAGGGACAAAGCATCAATTCTTCTTGTTACGATTCAAGTTTTATTACACATATTATTAAAGTCCCAGTTAACAAAACATCATAAATCTGACCCCATACTATTTGTTAACACTAACACACTCATTAATTCTTTTCTCTTGATATACCAAAACCTATATTTCTAAATAATAGATATTTAAAGTATGCTCTAGATTTAAGCGAGAACTTTATTGTTCCTGCTTTATTTCACACATACATTTTAGCTCCCTCCTATTCTTTCAAACAGGTTGAGCAGATAATCTGAGTTTGTTTCTTCAAGGGCTTTTCCAACAAACAGACTTTCAGATTTTACAAAGAAATGGTTTCAGTTACAACATACAGATTATGAGAACAATACCCCACAACTAATAAGGAAAGAATTCGTACTACATTTGAAACTAAACTCAATTTGCAGAATATCAGACTTCCACTGGAAAAAACTAACTACAAGAACAAGGCTGTATTATTTTTCTATTATTTCATTCTTAAAAAAATAAAACAAAACAAAAAAAATTAAAACCCCCAAACACTAAGACATATGTTTTTGACTGAGTCTCCTCACTTAAAAAATTCACAGTAAGAGACCACAAATTTACAGGCCAAAAAGTTAGGACAGACAGCTGGAAGGACAGAACCCTCTATTATGATTCATGACCTCAGAATTATTCTTAGCTTTTTCTTTTAAATCAAAAGATTAACACAAAATGGCACAATCATGTTCTTAAGACTGGAGAGTTCACTCTTACAGATACTTGGGACAACCATTTTAGAAAAATGGAGTCAAGCTTCCTCCTGCTCACTCTTTGGCCCACTGATTCTTGCACAGTATTCCAGGATCAATGGCCTGCTTAGATATTGAAGAAACAGCTGAGCAAAAATCTATAACGCAACAAGCTTTCATTCTTTCTTCAGTGAATTCCCTCCTCTTCAACAATGTTTGGGTAAAGAAGCAATTACTACCACTGAGTAGTTATGAAGGTCTCCTACCAGTAGTCTACGACACATTTTTGCACATCTATCTCATTTGAAAAGAATTCACTATGTTGTACATGAGAAAGAGCAAAATTCAAGAGTTGCAAGCAGCACTCTATCTTAAGAAAAATATTTAACATTTGTCATTCAAAGCCCAGGAAGACATTGAACTTGTAGCCACCCATTCCAATCCTTTAAATCTGCTATGAAAACACATAGTTAGCTCCTCATTTTCCTAATGCATGCATCTACAAAAATTCAGTCACCAGTCAAACTGTCTGTTTACAGTCCTCCAGTCAGGAAAGTGATACTTCATGTGGTGACAGATTCTGCTGATACAAATGGAGCTATTGCTGCATCTTGGACACACAAGGAAAAGAGCTGTGAGATTCAAATGAAAAATACTTTTGGTACAACAAAATAAAGAAAAGTCACTTAGATGTACAGAGGCAGGTTGCTAAAACATCAGCCCAAGCATTTGCAGGAAATTAAATCAGAAATGCACTGGATTTACTTATCATCTACAGATGCCTCTCAAATCATCTAACAAGAAATCTGCCTGAAACATTCTACTTCTGTTCTTTAGATAGAGAGATAAAAGTACATTTAAAAGATCTCTTTAGTAGAAATGGAGTACGAAATTGAAAACAGTCTCTTGCACATCATAAATATGTGGTCCAAAGAAGGAGTGCTACCCAGAAATATGCATCTGCATAGATTTGAGAAAATTTATGAGAAAACCCACATGAGAATGGTAATTTATTTTTTGGATTTAAAATATTATGGATGATCTAGACACTTTATATTAAACCAAGGTTCAGGAGATCAACATACCTACTCACTATATGATATGACTTAGTGGTTTAAAGCAGCTTAAAACTGTATAGTCTTAACCAATATTAACTCTATTGCAAGAGTTATAGAAATAAATATTTCAAAATTATGGTTAAAGAATGCACCATGCCCATATACAAATCACATTTTTGTCTATAAAGTTTGCAGAACACATGGAAAACATAAGGCATATACACCAGATTTCAGAAATGAGGAATTAATATGTCCAACTATTCCAATAAGCACAATTGGAATGGTTTCATAACAACTCTAAAAGAACAACTGAAGCTCTGGAAAACTTGACTCTAAGCTGGCAGACTCCCTCCCAGGTAAGCTCCACTCCTGTGCTCAAGTACTCCTCTTGCCCTTAAGACATGGCTTCTTAACTCACTTAAAACCTGCAAATAGTTTACAGCAAGAGCACTTTAATGGTCAAAGTAAATTACAAAATCCCTTCTTTTTATAATATTCTCTACCCCTTTCCTATCCCTCCCCTTTTGTTTATTCAAAGCTCTTGAATCATGTAAGAAGCCCTCCACCTTTTTCTTCCTGCTCACTGTTACAGTATTTTATAATGAAAGACTTAAGAAGCATTGCTTAATTTAAGAAAAAAGTATTAGAGTGATCATAGTACACTGCCAACATCTGGAAAAAGTATTTCTACTAGAAGATAATTCAGCTAGAAACACAATAAGAGGTAGTGGTTCAAGCTAATGTATTAAGATCAGAGCTAATATAATACAAATAAGATAACAGTAATAAAACCATAAATAATAACACCAGCTAAGCAGCAGGGAAGAAATATCTAGCAATGAATGCTTTCTGGTAGAATACGTTTTTAGAAGTGATTGAAAGCAACATTACTTTTGAAGTTCTTAGAGAATAAAATGGTAAAAGTTTGCTGTAGGCATCTAACTATATCTTACAAATTCTGTGATGTTAAGATTGCATGAGCTCACAGTAATCACACAATAAAGGAATTGATGGGGCACTCACCTATGCTTGGAAGTGTTCTGGCCTACAAAGACACCTAAGCATTGGTTACGTAAAATTTCTTAATTCCAGATTGAAATTTAAGTTCCCTGTAAATGCTTAAAAGGATTTTACCTATTTCTATGTTTAGACCACACTTTACCGATAACCATATGATAACTATAGCACTGGATCCAGTGTCCTTACTGCCAAGCTATTTTCACTCAGAAACAAGAAACATATAAGGGAAAGATTATTCTTGTAGGAAGCATAAAACCTGGCACTAGGTAGCCTGAGGATTCTTTTGTGAAGCTATTCTAGGTAAGAAAGTCTGGCTGAAGCCTGGTGAAAACTGTATTCCAGGAGTTTCTAAATAAAATTTGTAGCAAAAACAGAGGGGCTAAATAGCAGACAACTTGTGAGAATGTTAAAAAAAAACAATCTCAAAGCCACCTGGAAAGAGTAGAGGTTTATGGAAATTAACAAGATTCATCAGAGTGGAAGGAATAGAGAGGGGTCATTTATTTTTACCTTTATATACAATTCACAGTGAACAAGCTAGACATATCAACTAAAAATATGCATAACAACTTCTTTTTAATAGATATACACATGGAGATTCCATTACAGAAAAGCAGTTATCTTGCAATACCTGTTAAAATTGGCAAAACAAAACGTATATATGCATAAACGGATTTTCTTGTTTGCGGGTTACTTTGGGAAGGAGTTGATTTTTGGCTTTTGAGTTTTAGGGGATTTGGTTTTAACACCTGAACTATCTTCAAGCTAAGTATTCTGACAGCACGCAGACCTAAGGGATCTGTACACTTTATCTTGGAGGAAACAAAATCATATCATCTTGCCTGTCTCAGAAAATGTCAAGCAAATTTACATTTGCAATTTATCTCTGTTTAAAAAGAACTTCCTAGTTTTGATGTTTTTAAGTAGATGCAGAACTACCTTCTTCTCTCATTGGGAGATGAATAGCTCCATACAGTCCTTTTGACCTCATAAACATCATCACAAGCAGTTATCAGTCAAGAGCACACAAGCTATGGTTAGATTTTTACCTTACTCAGCTACACAGTAAGCTACCTTGAGTACTTCTGTCAATATGTGCATTCCCAGACAGTATTAACTGTTCTCAGTGTCTGGCTTTGCCACCCTAATCTTGCCATTTTCTACATGAGGGTATGTCTGAAACAGAATGAGAATTGAGACTATTGCAGATACACTATCTCATATGGGAAGCTTACCTATTCCCCAACAGTACAAAGTTTCCCGAGATCCATGACAGCTAACTGTTGACTGCCAACTGGGACTGGAAGCATTAAGTTCAGACAAAAAAAACCCCATACACACACAAAAAAACCCCCACTTTTTTGCACACCAGTAATTTAGCTTACCTGGTGACAGCAAAGGGCCATATGTTGTGTACTCTGCCCTCCCCTGACACTCCTATCACTCCCACTCATGCACAGAAACTTCCTCAAAGTTTAATGAACATGTGTGCGTATATATATAGACAAATAAAAGCAAATCAAAGTTCCTTTGGCTGCCCAGAGCATTCCAGCAAATTCACCTGTGTCACATAGATCCAAACAATAAAGGCAGCAGTTAAGAACAAGCTGCAGCCATCAAAACAATTTATTTGGCAAACAGAATGTGTCCAATTAGCCACCAAGGAAGAATGCCACTAGACACAGGACGTGGGCTCAAGGCAGGCCAGCGATGGCTGAGCACCCTTGACATAAAACATTACATAGGCATGTCCTAGTCTGTCGAAAGGACAATTCCTGCAGAATTTTGCTGGTGGTCAGGTAGACACATACTCAGGTCCTACTGCTTTTGATAAAACATCATCTGTGACAGACCTTCAGCTGCACAATCCACAGCTCCATGTATTTTCTCAGTTTAAAACTGCAATTACCACCTGTATTTGCTGATCTGTGCTGGCCCATATGTGAAGGTATAGCATCTGTAGAAATATTTTCAGGAAAAGTAGAGATGTAAAGAGCCTGAGGAAAACATACTGGAGAAGTTTCAAGGTTTTTAGAACAGCTGTAGGGGGGACCTAAATTGTCTTACTATTTTTTAACAAGCCAAAAAGAAAGAACATTTTATCTTGAATTTACAAAGTGAAACCTTTTACTTAAAACCACTTTGTGCTGATCAGAGACAGAGCAAATGCACAGGGTTATAATGGAAGCCCTGAAGCTTTTCCTGTTTTGCATATCCAGAGCTGAAGTCTCACCTTATATACGTGTATGACACGAGAAACCAGAATTACTAAGTGGAAGTGTTCACATCACCCAGCCAGTAGCAATAAGACTTTGTTTGCTCAAGCAAGAAACAATTACCTTGAGTTGAAATTTTAATATGATTTTTTTTTCCTAGCTTATAATGGAATCAGCACACTAAGATAAAAAACTATGAAACCCAGTATGTACCTTATGCATGCTCATAGCATTATAAATGTAACCTGAATGCTGAAACTATCCTGCCTTCCAGATTTAGAAAGTAACTTTTTTCAAGTGACAGCTTAGGAGTTAAAGCATTAAATTACATCAAGGTAAGCATATTTTCCAGTTAAAAGTGTTAAAGTTTCTTGGAAAAAACAATGTAGTTTCACTCATTTAAGTTGTTAGTATTAAGGAGCACAAAACCAGGGAGCAAATATTTGGAGTCCGTTACCTGCACTACATCTCCACAAGAATCTAGATGCTGGCTATGCTAGCAATAGCTTCTAGCAAGTTTTTGGGCTTTGGATTGCTGGGGTTTTTTAACCAAACAATTAAAAATCACATTTTTTTTTAAGACAAATTTCAGGATTGCTTGCCTTTTCTTAAAAGGAGCCACTCTACCTATCCATAGCAGCAGACAGAGCTGTTTTCAAAACCTCTCAGAAAGGTGATTCACTGACCTGTATTAATAAAAATAAACACAGCCTCCTGTACTGAGGATTGTGAAGACCCACACTTAGGTTCATACTCTTGCCATTCTCCAGACAAAAGTAAGTCTGATGTGCAGTAAGGGAGTGTTACCCAAGGGCTTCCTTGAACTGCCAAAGAAGGAACTTGTCACACTCCAAAGCTACATTAGAACAAAGCAGTCCTGCCTTCCTGGACTGCAGGAAGCTGACAGCTGACAAATCCAAGCAAGAGATTCATGTGTACTTTTCTACTCCTAACTTCTGCCAGTCAGTGAGCATGTAAAATTGCTCTACACACCCAAAAGAATGTATTTTTTCCTTCTTACCTTTCCCTCTCTCACCGCAGTCACATTTGGCACTTAAGCATTCTTCTAGCTCACAAAAACTGATTTTAACTATCCTCAGCATCAGACAACACCCTCCTAACCCCTGAGAAAAAATACCAGGTTTCTCAAAAGATTAAACAAACTGTTTCTATAGCATTCATTCAAGATGATTAAAAAGAAAAAAAAAAAAACAAACACAAAAAACCAAAACCAACCAAACAAAAAAGCTCCTTTCTTTAGATGGGGTTCTGCTAGGAACTGAAGGTGCATTCTAGTTAAAACAAGAGAGCTACCATCATTTACAAGACACTTCATTCACTGGTATTTGCTTGTATTTGTCATTAAACTCATAAGTCATGTATTCTCAAAAGTTAAATGATTTTTAACTATTTGGGGTTTTACCTCTTTGATTTTGCTGTCTGGATAACATTTGAAAGGTCTCTTTAGTCTGCATGCATCCAGAGATATCCTCAGCAGATCCTGTTTCCCATGTTTGTAGGAAGCTATAACTGACTAATGCAGTAAAAGTAAAAAAGATAGAACTTAAGAAAATTAAGTGAAATAAAGCATGAAATCTCAAAAATATCTCTAAAGATGCAAGAAATATGCCTGTATGTGATCAGAAGTTCAGCCAGACCATCACTCCAAATGACCTTCTGCCTTTGATAGATCCCAAAGTTCTCTAATTATACAATCCCTCCTCACAATTACTACAGACTCCCTGCTGACCTTCTAACCTCCCTGTGCCATTTGCACCCCTGAACCCAGGGCATGCTCTGAAATGTAACACAACAAAACTACATACAGGGTGTCAGGAGCCATTAAGCAATGCTCCATGGGTACTCTGGGTTGCACATGCTCTTAGCACATGCAGGAAAAGGCTTAACTGAGGGTAAAATGGCAAAGCAGAGTGGAGGGGGAGAACACACTCAACTTGAGAATGCGAGAAAAAGAAAGGAAGGAACCTGAGAAGGAGGAATGAAGCTGTGAATGAATACAGTCAGACCTTGGGGATAGATGCCTACAGGATAAAGTGAACACAAGTACCTGGTTTCACTTCACATGACTCAGGCACATATCCAGAGCAATTTTGAAAATTCCACTGTTACACTTCCTGTACCTTTATAACTAAGCACAAGTCATTTTTTCCTCCCTAGCTTTTACAGCATTGGTCAAACATAAGAAATTGCCTTATATATGCAAAGCTGGAAGATAAAATTATTCCTAATAGTTCAAAGCAGTATCTTAACTTCCATACACCAAACTCAAGTTCAGTGATCCTACAAAGAGAAGGGATTTTACTTAAATAAAATAACACAAGGCTACCGAGTGACTAGTCTGGTTTCTACTGTCTTGTTCACAATAAATAGTATCTTACCTCAGCAGCAGTCAGACTTTAAATGACTGGATGCAGTCATGAAGCATGGCACCGTTCATTAAAAGAGCAATAACTGACTAATGTATTTTTGCAGATACATTTGTTGAACACATAAACCATGAAATTTTAAAAACTTCGGGAATAAAAACATCTTTTTACTCGCTTTTGAGAGTAGTCCCATCTAGGAATGGGGAATGCGTTCAGGGAGGACAAGATCTCACAGGACAATTCTACTTGGTCTGTAGCTCCCTCTTTTCACATCCATTCTTCTCTAAACTCCGAAACAGTATTCTCCTGTGGCAGTCACACAAGGCAGAATCCACAAAGATGAGGAAGAACATTAGCTTGAAGGTTGTGAGTCAGGTTGGAGGACACTCTGTGCAGTTACATGCAAGCAGCTGCCTCTGACCACCACACAATCCCTCCCCGGCAAACTATAGGCACAGCCTACAGAAGTGCAACAGCATCCAAGGAGGCTCTGCTTCCTCTTCTGGAAACCTCCACCACTGAGTGGAAAGCAGACACAACACTGGCTATGCTACATACCTTCCAAGGCTGTGTGTGCCTGGGCAGAAGGTGAAATGAGAGGCGAGAGAAGGCCCGAGGTGAGAGAGCACCGAGACAGAAAGGTGTTTGCTGGTGGCTCAGACTGGGCACTCTGTGAGGCAGGCAATGACTGACGACACAAAGTACAGATGGAAGCTGCAGCAAAAGTTCACAAGGCTCATCTAGAAGAGGCAAAGGCCTAATTTAAAGGCACTCAGGGATCTCTGACCACACACATACATGAAGATACCATAATGTATCAGTAAGGAGGAGGAGGGAGAGAAACAAGAAGTGAGACATTCATCTTGGTGCAGGGAAGAAGACGGTCTTGTGATGAAGAATTTGAGAATTGATAAGTAAGGTAGTTGAGACAACTTTTAACAGCAGTAAGTACATGTTTTGCAGAAAAGTTATTTTCAACGCATGTGGTTCCTTCAAGTAATGCAAAGCAACAGTTTACAGGAATAGAATTCAATCAGGCAGCACAGGTTATGAAAGTAGAAATTTTTAAAACTTCTCGTATTTATTCCATATAAAGTATGCCACTATTCTCAATGACATGGCATTTGAGCATCTATTAAAACATGAAACACGGAAGAAATAAAACATAACCAACCATATTTGTGATCCCTCATCTTTCCTACTCCCTCTCTGAGTTAGTAAGCATATTAAAGTATTTGGTATAGTTTTGAATTGGGTTTCGGATAATGTAGTCAAGAACCAATGACAGTTGTTTGTAAAGCAAAATACATAGATAAAACTTAGGATGAATATAGAATTACTGTTTTCAAATGCTTGCTTCTCCAGTAATTTCCAAGGACTATCCAAAGTCTACACACCTCAACCCAAAACCAAGATTGTATATATCCAAATATCCAAGAAGAACAAGAAAGAGGTGTCTCTCTCAAATACCAGTTATTTCTGATTCCCTCTTCTGTCCTATGTATCACCTTCTTTTAATACACTTTAAACAGTCCTAAATGCATCCAACCAATTGCATTCTATTTTCTGTAGGCTACTAGAAAGAGCCTAGTATATGAAGTTGGATTTTCTTGAGGTCCCAAAAATAAGTGTCTTGGACCTTTACTTTCCTGAGTGACTGCAACCTCAACTTAAATTCACAGTAGTATTTACAATGCTGTATTTCTACAGTGGGCAGGTCACACAACTTGTCCTTGGCATTTCAATAAGCAGTGATGTGGTAAAGCACAAGTTATCAGTCTTCATGTTTCTGGGCACAAAACTATAAAATTTAGCAAGACAGTACAACTGTTTTCATAGACCGTAGTGTGATACTATTTCTCCATTATCACTTTGGAAGACATAATAAATGCTATCAAGAGATAAGTACAGAATGTATATCATTGGAGTTCTGATTTGTTTACTCAATTCAGTTAAGCAGCGTTTCAAAGACATACTTCCACTGAAGTTAGGGAATTTCCTATTCCCTTTTAGCAGAAATGTGTTTAGAGAGCACTGGTGCACACTTACTAGGATATAACATGCCTCTCCAGTATTGCTGAAAGCTGAGGAAGAAACTGATCAACACCAGCTTCTCTCATCGTCTCAACTACCATTACTCCTCATTCACAACCACAATAGCTGTTAAGCTACAAACACATAACCGATGCCAACTGACAGCATCATTTTATCAAATCAATAGCTTACTGTGTTTCTAAGCCATGCTTTTTCCTCCACTATAATGCTCCTGGTGTCAGGAGTTACATCAACCAACTGTATTACTGGCCAGCAACAGATCCTTTGAAAGCAGCATTTGTATATCCCATCAGAAAAGTATCATCATGACTGCACAGGGCTGATGCCAAGACATTTCATGCCCAGCTACTTGGAATGACGCCCAAGAATTTCCAGCTTAGCTCTCCAGCAAAGGCATCCCACCACACTTCTTTCAGGGAGGAGAATATGAATGGAGACATGAAGCAGTGACCAAAAGCTTACCAAACCACCACAGATGCTGAAGACAGCCATGTGCGTCTCCTGGGAATTGACATGCCCGCGGTAGAAACAGTGGCGTAAGTCAGGGGAGGACTGCTTCTGCGGGGTCCCGACGTGCACCACCGTGTACTGAGCGGCAACGAAGCCTGCATCAGCACTCAGGTTGAGCTGGAAGACCTGCCCGTATGCACTGAGCTGGTAATGTGTCCGGAAAGCAGCGGGCTCCAGCGGTGCGTCCAAGCTCCTTGTCCTCCTTCTAAAGTGATGCGTGTGCGGGAAAACTTCTCCAAACTCATTCACTCGGACAGGTGTGATAATTTCATAAGAGGAGAGCTGCTTCACAAAGGTCTCTGCAACAGAAGGCAGGAGGAGGCTCAGCCTGAGACAGCAGCAACCCCTCGCTGGCATCCGCACGGCTCCTGGCACGGCACTCGAGGCGCCAGCTCGGGGTCCGGTGACAGGCGGGGGGCGGGGGGCTGCCGCCAGCACGCCCGGCGAGACCCCGCGGCGGCAGCCCGGCCCCGCCACCCCGGGAGGGAGCGCTCCCTCCTCCCGCCCGCCGGGGAGCGGCGGCTGCT